>JAJJMB010014829.1:353848-476168 GCA_023531105.1 Papaver atlanticum
ACATCATGCTTAGGATTTACAACTAATCTTTTGAGAATCTACTTAGGCAAAAATAAGAGTCACCATATCATATTTTATTTGGGTTATAATTGTTGAGAATAAATAAATTGAACCACATGCATGAGAATTGGCCAAATCCTTAGTCCCAATACCTCTCGCCCATTGTTTATAATTTTTGTTTATATATTTTTATTAAATTTAAAAACTCGAATCTTCACAAGTCCGAGTTGAACGAACTCTACTTATCACTTTTTACAACAACATAAAACCCACATCAGGTTGTACTAGCTTTTCTTGCACTTCAAACAAACTCCTCTATAAAGGAGTACTAGCTTGTATTGTCTGTTCATGACAACAACTTATCAATGAATTCTGTTTTACTAAATTCTGTCAAATGATCTAGTTGCTTTACCCAAGATTCCGAATATGTGGTGCAATATGGATGACTTAGTTATAATTTTTTTCTCTTCATACCTTTTTTGTCTATATAGAAATGAAACCTACGAAAAAATCAAAGGTGGAAGATTATGATGGCAAGTTTTTGTTGAACCCCTGTGATTTTGGGTTTGAGGAGATATCCACCAGTCGTGGATATTGGGCTGAGGAGCATATTTAGCGATATTATGAGCACTTTAAGGCAGGGCCTCCCTTGACATTTTGCTACCCTAAAGCAAACGCGAAAGAAACTATAATATCATTTTCTGACGTACTTTCGCCATCAATGCATTTATTTTCTTTTTCTTTATTTTTTTCGGAAAAGAGGAAAAGTTCTCAACCAATATATTGATTTGCTTGATTCTCAGAACTGTTTGATGTTATAAGATTTATGCAATTCCTGATATATAAGTAGAACAAAATGGATTCTAATCCTTCATTTGTACAGATATTTTGGATAGCATTTCTATTACAATAAGAGGCTATGTTTGCTGCCTTAACAATATTGAATCGTGAAGTTAAAACAAAAACACAAGCTTTAAAGTTGATACAATTTTCAGGTCCTGTTTCAAAATTTCACTAATACTATATCTATTTTCCCTTGTTTTTATGTATCTTCCCATGAACAGCTAGAGAGTAGGACTTGAATCACTTTGAAAGATTACGTTATGACCTCTTAAAGGCCGCTTCAGCACCTTTTTCCTCAATTCACTCAATACAATGCATTTGTTTTCGCTATTCTTGTTATGGAAAAAATCATTCTTACTACACTCGTTGATATCAATATCGCATTACCCTCATTTCCATCTGTATTATCAACTCAAATTCGCAACAGGTCTAAAGCAGTTGCGAATTCGCAACTAAAGGTAGCTGTTGCAAAAATATTCGCAACTGCTCAGTTCTGTTGCGAATTTCGCAACTGCTCAGGTCCTGTTGCGATTCACAACTGTTTTCATCTCGAACGTGCCACTCGTCTGTGTGGTCCTTCACACATTGACCCATCTTTCCGTCCATATTTTCAAGTGCTCTATAAGCAGCAAATTTTACTTTAACCCATTGACCATGCTTTGAGCAGCAATTATGCTAATTCTCCCCCCCCCAAAACCAAGTACAGCACTGTACCCAACCATTCTCAGCCACAACCTTTCTATCTGTATATGCTTCTCTCTTCTCTATTCATTTAGATATGTGAGATTTTCTCTTAGAAAAACTCTGCTACCATTAAAGGATAGAGAAAGAGAAGATCAGTAAAGTAGTATAAGCAAATCAATTTCGATATAAAGTATCTGAGAGTTAGATTGATAGTTAGGTTTGGTTTCATCTCTGGTATTAAAGTCTTTCACCTGTGTTACTGAAGCTGGAAATACAGTACCGGATCTGAGAGTTATTGCTAAGACTAATATACCTAGATATGGCTTTATCTATTTGTTCTACTTTACTTTTGGGTTTAATTTTAGGTCAACTGAGTTTTGGTTGTTTATTGATTTTGGTTTTGTATGATTTGGGTGTTTATTGATTTCGATTTTATATGATTTGGGTGTTTTTTATTCTCGATTTTGAATGATTTTCATACTGTTTGATTTGGTTATATGCATGTAAAAACCTCAGTTTACTTGGATTAGGTATAACCAACTGTTTATCAGTCAGCTCTTCTTATTTGAATGATTTTCCTACTTCAGTTCTTCTTCTTTATTTGTTGCCCTTGGTGATCAAATTAGACAACTGAGTATATGGATGTAAAAAAAATTAGTTATCAGTTTGGTTGGTGTATTTATAATCTGCTTGGATTAGGTATATCAAAATTATCAATATGCTTGAATATGTACTGTTAGATAAGCATCATTATACTGTTATATGTAGCTGAATCAGCATGAGGAAAAACAATATGTACTGTTATATGTAGATGAACTATGTAATGCTTCAGAGAAATGCTTCGTCCAAGAATACCTCAAAGAGTTTCCTACAATGGTTACGCGACGAGGTCCTATGAGCTTCAGTTTGGTTTGTAGTAAACAAAATTTGGGATTCGTTGTGTAACTGACTCACACATGTTCTATTGCATTTGTTAGAAGCTAAAGATACGAATTCAACACTTTGGCGACTAGTGCAGGGACCTCTCTTCAAGGCGCAGTCGTATAAGAAATACCAGGTCAATGGATTTGTTTTCACTCCACATGATTACGAGGCGGGGGTTATAGGTCAAAAGAGTGGTGTGTCAATGAGAGCTATTACAAGTCATATAGGAAAGTCCACGGATAGGAATTACAAGGAAGCGGAAGTAACCAACTATGGAGTGATCAAAAAGATTATCAATTTGAATTACATGGAATTTAAACTTGATAACTTAACTGTAGGCAGTATTGGAACACTAATAGCTTTGGAGTTATGCATTCCAAAACGACGAAGAACCTTCTCAAGATAGGATTTCTGAGTAAGACATAACTTCCCCTTAGATCTATCTCGAGTAATCTCCATACCCAAAATCTTCTTAGCCGGACCCAAATCCTTCATCTCAAACTCTTAACTCAACTGTTTCTTCAAAACATTAATTTCTGACTTGCTCTTGGCAGCTATGAGCATGTCATCCACATAGAGTAAAAGATAAACAAAAATTCCATCTGGAAACTTCTTAAAGTATACACACTGATCGTATTCACTACGAGTATACTTTTTCTGTAACATAATCGTATCAAATCTCTTGTACCATTGTCTAAGCGATTGCTTCAAACCATATAATGATTTCTCAAGTCGACACACATAATATTCCTTACCAGTAACTTCAAAACCAATGGGATGTGACATATAAATGTCATCCTCCAAATCTCCATGCAAGAATGTTGTCTTGACATCTAATTGCTCGAGCTCTAAGTCAAACTGCGCCACAAATGCTAAAAGGACCCAGATAGAAGTGTGTTTAACAACCGGAGAGAAAACTTCATTATAATCCACACCTTCCCTTTGTGCATATCCCTTAGCCACTAACCTTGCTTTGTATCGTACACCACTCATGATACCCTTGGAATCTGGAATTCCATCCTTTACCGTATAGACCCACTTGCACCCAATCTTCTTTCGACCCTTAGGAAACTTAACAAGTTCCCAAGTGCGATTCTTGTGAAGAGACTTCATCTCCTCATCCATGGTTGTTTTCCACTCAATGGCATGAGTATTACTCATTGCCTCCTCAAAGGTAAACAGCTCATCCTCAAAAACAGATAATGCGTAAGACGCATACTCATCAAAACCATAACGGACTGGTACACGTCTCTCACGTTGAGACGTCAAGGACGGAATATTCTTAACTTGTTGCTGTGTAGATTCCTCACTAGGAACCTCAAACTCAACTTCATCTTCTACAAGAGTTTCTTTTTCTTCTTGTATAGTAGATGAACTAGGAACTCTTTGCTCCACCTGCATCGAATCATCTTCAACACCGCTATTACTCTCACTTTAAGTTCGAGAGTCCTAACCTGTGAACTTCTTTGAATCAAGCATCGTTTTCTCATTAAAGGTCACATCACGACTAATTATGAACTTATTCAATTCTGGACACCATAGACGGTATCCTTTCACACCTAATGGATAATGTAAGAAAATTGCTTTCTTGGCCCTAACACCCAAATTATCTTCTTTTACATGAAAATAGGCTGGACAAATAAACACCCTTAAATTAGAATAGTCCACGAGATTACCGGTCCATACCTCCATATGTGACTTACACTTAATAGTTTTTGATGGTGATCGATTCACTAAATAGCACGCCGTATTCACTGCTTCAGCCCACCAAATCTTTTCTAAACTTGCGTTTGACAACATGCATCATGCTCTCTATACTGTTATCAATACAAATTGCAATCAAATCCAATAAATAAGAGGGATATCAGAGATAGACATGGAAGAATTTAGACGAAATAAGAGAAGATTAAGACGAACTAGGGAGAAGAAGATGGATGAAATCTGGTTTAGGTGAACGCAATTAATGTAAGAAGGTTTATTCATTCAGCATAATTGTTTCTCTCTTTATTACAGATTAAATACCACCAATCAAGTGCCCTAACATCAACCATTCTAAAACAGACACGCGGCTGCATCTACTAGGCCAGCAACTCACTAAATGGACCACTACTGAACAAATACAATGATACGCAGAATAGTGCTCTAGGAGCCCCCCCCCCCCCCTTTAATATAAGCTAGGTACATGACATTGCACCCCTCTTAAAGCTGATCCTTGTCCTCAAGGATCAAGGATTGGAGAGTGAACAACCATGAATATAGGAAAGTGAGCTGCAATATTTGACCTGTCCTCCCAAGTGGCATCCTCTGGAGATGAGTTAGTCCATTGAATGAGAAGCTGCAACACTTCTCTGTTCTTATGAGTAACTGTCCTGGTGTCTAAGATGCTCTCAGGTTGCATTATGATCTGTCCTGCATGATCAACTACAGGTAAAGTTGGTGAAGGAATAAGGGCTTGACCAATCTGTTTCTTTAACTGAGAAACATGGAAGACTGGGTGAATTCTGGCACTTGCTGTAAGGTCAAGCTTGTAAGCCACAACTCCAATCTTCTGTGAGATAGTAAATGGCCCATAGTATTTGGCAGAAGGCTTGAAATTCTTGCACAATGCTACAGATGCTTGCCTGTAAGGTTGAAGTTTTAAATAAACTCTGTCACCAACCTCAAAAACTCTATCTACTCTGCTTTTGTCAGCAAAGAATTTCATTCTTTCCTGTGCCTTCTGTAATATTTCTTTGAGGACATCAATCATAGCATCTCTTTCTTTAAGGTAGCTCTCCACTGCAGCTACTGAGGTGACTGATGTTGAGGGAATTGCTAAGTGTGGTGGATTGTAACCATAAAGGGCCTTGAAAGGTGTCATATTTAAACTAGTATGGTAACTGGTGTTATACCACCATTCTGCCAGAGCTAACCATTGGAACCACTTCTTTGGCATATGACATGTAACACACCTCAAATAATTTTCCAGACAAGCATTCACTCTCTGTGTCTGTCCATCAGTCTGTGGATGGTAAGCTGTACTTAGGCTCAGGTGAGTACCTAGTGCTTTGAAGAGTTCCTGCCAAAAATTACTTGTGAACACCTTGTCCCTGTCAGACACAATAGATGCTGGTAATCCATGCAACTTAAACACTTGGTTCAAGAAGACTTTTGCTATACTGGCTGCTGTATAAGGATGTTGTAACCCAATTAAATGGCTATACTTAGTCAGCCTATCCACCACTACAAGTATGACAGTTATTCTATCACTCATTAGGAGTCCTTCAATAAAATCCATGGTGATATGTTGCCATGCTTAGTCCGGGACAGGTAATGGTTGAAGCAGTCCTCCTGGAAATTCATGATCTTCTTTGTTTCTTTGGCAGACATCACAAGAAGATACATAAGAGAGTACATCTTTTTTCATACCTGGCCAATAAAAGTAGCTTTTAACCCTCATATAGGTGGCCTGAATTCCTGAATGACCACCTATAGATGAAGCATGAACTTACTCTAGGATAGTATTTCTGCTGTTGTTGCTACTTCCCACATACAATCTGTTCTTGTACCTTAGCACCTCATCAGTATAAGTATAGTGCTCCACATCTGTAGGTATTAAAAGCAATTGAGAAATTATCTTTTGTGCCTTTACATCTTGAGAATAGTTGTTAACCAATTCTTGAGTCCAGTGAGGCCTTGATAGTGTTAATGTATTACAGCTATCCTATGGATGTGGCCTCCTTGATAGTACATCTGCAACAATATTCTTTGTTCCTTTCTTGTACTTGATTTCATAATCAAAGCCAAGCAACTTCATTAACCATCTTTGCTGCAGTACTGTAGTGATTTTATGCTCCAAGAAATACTTAATGCTTTGGTGGTCTGTTTGAATAATGAATTTCCCTCCTTGTAGATAGTGCCTCCATCTAGTCACTGCCATCACAACAACCAATAACTCCTTCTCATAAGTAGAGAGAGCCAATTCTCTAGGCCCCAATGGTTTGCTATAATAAGCTATGGGTCTACCTTCTTGGGTTAAGACAGCTCCAATACAATTGTTGCTTGCATCAGCTTCCACATTAAATTGCTTGGTGAAGTCTGGTAGTGCTATAACTGGAGTCTTGGTCATGGCAAGATTCAATTGTTCAAATGCTTGAGTAGCTCCATCTGTCCATAGGAAGGAGTTTTTCTTCAAAAGATTAGTGAGTGGTCTGCAAATGGCTCCATAACTTTGGACAAACTTTTTGCAATACCCAGTAAGACCAAGAAATCCCCTCAGCTCTCAGATGTTGCTTGGAAGTGGCCAATCCTTCATACTTGCAATTTTGTTTGGGGTTGCAGCTACTCCATTTGCTGTGACAATATGGCCCAAGTACTCTAGTTCCCTTTGGACAAAGCAGCATTTAGATAGCTTGGCATACAACCGGTGTTTCCTTAGTAAGGAGAATACAATGTGAAGGTGCTCTAGGTACTCTTGCACTGATGAGCTGTAGACCAAAATGTCATCAAAAAATACTAGCACAAACTTTCTCAAGTAAGGCTAAAATACCTCATTCAAAATAGATGAAAGCCACACTGGCCTTAAGTATTTGAAAATTAAGGAACCACTTATCAGCCTTACCTTCTAAATAGATGGAAGCCATACTGGCCTTCTGATTTTCCTCAGTATTGTGGATTTGAAAATACCTTTCACTCTTTTGAACCCATCCACGCGGATTCTCCCCATCAAATCTAGGGAAATCAAGCTTTGGAGTACGCTGCTGCCTAGTATAAGATATTTTTCCTGTAAAGCTATGACCAAATTAATTGTTACCTCCTTGTGGTGTAAATCCAGGCGTACCCAAAATTCCGTCGCCATTGTTACGTCTAGAATCTTGAAGTAGCTCAGCCATTTGACTAGATAGTAGATCCAAGCTGTTATTCGTCTTCTCTTGAAAAGCCTTCGAATAAGTCGATTGTTCATCTAATTGTTGACTCATCTTTGTTACTTTAGTATCAAGATCATTGAATTTTGCTAAATTTAGTCTGTGGAAATCAGATAGCTCTTTGAGTGTAAAATTGTTGGTACCCATGATTGAAGAAAGAAACGACTCTGATGCCAAATGTATTGTTCTCAGTACAAATTGCAATCAAATCCAATAGATAAGAGGGATATCAGAGATAGACAAGGAAGAATTTAGACGAAATAAGAGAAGATTAAGACGAAATAGGGAGAAGAAGATGGATGAAATCTGGTTCAGGTAAATGCAGTTAATGGAAGAAGGTTTATTCATTTAGCATAACTGTTTCTCTCTCTATTAAAGATTAAATACCAATAATCAGGTGCCCTAACATCAACCATTCTAAAATAGACGCGCGGCTCCATCTGCTAGGCCAGCAACTCACTAAATGGACCACTACTGAACAAATACAATGGCACCCAGAATAGTGCTCAGGCCCCCCCCCCCCTCCTTTCAATATAAGCTAGGTACATGACAGTCTCTCAAGTAACGTTCGATTCATTCTCTCTGCTACTCCATTTTGCTGTGGTGTACCCTTGACTGTGAAGTGCCTAACGATACCTTGTTCCTCACAAAACTCCTTTAGTGGGTCTTCGATGTATTCACCTCCATTATCGGAACGTATCTTCTTAACCACACGACCAAGTTGTTTCTCTACCATGGTCTTCCACTTCTTAAACACCTCGGTGACTTCATTCTTATGCTTCATGGTGTAAAGCCAAACTCTCCTCGAAAAGTCATCGATAAAGGTCACAAACCACCTAGCACCTCCCTTAGAAACTGTACGAGAGGGACCCCAAACATCCGAATGGATGTAATCTAACATAACCTGTGTGTGGTGTACAGCGGTACCAAAACTGCTCCTACATTGTTTTCCGAAGATACAATGCTCACAGATATCAAGCTTGCAAGTTTTCTCACCACCAAGCAATCCTTTATCACTCAGCACAGACATACCTTTCTCACTCATATGCCCAAGACGTATATGCCATAAATGTGTTGACTCCACCTGTTTCTCATCAATTGATTGAGAAACCATAGCTCCACCACAAACTATATCTCCTTGTAAGAAATTTAGATTACCATGTCTTTCACCGGTCATCTACAAACTACCATTGTAGAATACCTTCAAGAATCCATATTCAGCAACATACTTGTATCCAAGAGATTCAAGTACTCCTAACGAAATCAAACTCTTCCTCAAATCTGGAACATGTCTAACCTATGAAAGTGTTGTGATAACACCATGCGAACGAACCTGTACCGTACCAACTACAATTATTTTGCAGGCATTAGAATTCCCATCATAACAGTACCACTATTCACCTCTCTGTAAGTAGTGAAACAATCCTTTGAAGGACACATATGATACAAAGCACCAGAATCAAGAATCCAACCATCATTGAGATAACTCTTTGATGTAACGGTTAACACTTCCTCATCAAAACTACACATCGGGTCTTCTAAAACTTCACTGCCTTCAGCAACTGAAGTAACAATATTCTTCGAATATGATTTCTCACGTTTCTCATCTCTTTCCTTGAGCTTGAGACAATCAGCCCTAATATGACCAGTTTTTCGACAATAATAACACTGAATATCGCTCTTTTTGGAACGATTCTTTGACTTCGACTTCTTATTACAATTCTTTCCTCTATCAACAAACAAGCCCTCGACTTGTGCTTCATCACCGAACTCTTGTTTCCTTAACGCCTTAGCTTGTAAAGCAGAGACCACATCATCGAAAACCAACTTATCTTCATCTCCGTCTTCATCGAGTTTTCCCACTCAGCAAATAGTAAACGAAAGCATCATACGACGGAGGCAAAGAACATAATAATATCATGGATTTATCCGTATCATAGATAGTGACACTGATATTAGACAAATCAGAACAAATCTTATTAAACTCACTAATATGATCAATCATAGACTTACCTGGAGACATCCTAAAGGCATGGAGTCTACGCTTCAAGTAAAGTTTAGAATTCAAATCCTTTTGTAAGTAAAGCTTCTCTAACTTCTCCCACAACACCTTTGCATAGATTTCACTCTAAAAGTTATGAGTGATATCCCTTGACAAACATAAACGAATAGTTGAATACGCCATCAAATCAAGATCATCCCACTTCTCATCAGTCAAATCCTTTGGCAACACAGCTGGCTTCTCCTTGATTGCTTTGATTTGTTTCATACTAACAAGAATATCTTTTACATCAGTTTGCCATGATGTGAAATTATTCTTCCCATTGAACTTGATAATGTCAAATCCATGCACCTTCGAAAATCCACTTGAAGTAGAACTAGACATCTTCACTTCTAACTATGATCCTCTCCACGCTCACCGCACCACTTGTTATGATTAAGACCTCCACAAGATACTAATAGTTCTTTGGATCAATGTAAAACTAAAAAAAACAGAAACTAGATGCACTAAACGAAATAAGAAAGACACAAGATTTAACGTGGTTCGGCAATATGCATACGTCCACAAACGGATACGATCAACTCTTTATTATAGAACAAATTACAGAGAATTAAACCACAACTATGAGCAGCAGGTTGCTGTTTACAAACACCAAACTAATTCTCTATGAACAAACGTTCTAAACCCTAAAATTCTCTAATTGTGAGAATTCTTCTCTAACCTTGTTGTGTATGTTTCCTTAGGACTTGTACACCTATTTATATAGGTTACAAACTTGAGTTCCAAGTATAAGAGTTATACTAGGAAACCACAAACTTGAGTTCCAAGTATATGAGTTATACTAGGAAACCTCAAACACAGCTAAATCAAGAAACTCCCTAACTTAGGCAAACAAGGAAACCTCTAGTAGATTCTAGACTATTCTAGTCTCTACCTAAAAAATCGACAACATAACATGAACAAGCATGTAGATCCATCACCAGTAATCCTTACATGAGCATTCACCGTCAACAAAATGATGGAATGGGTTTGAATCTCTCAAAATGATGCGGCGTTCTAAAAGTTTTGATACGAACTTCATAAACATATGACAGTCCTTACAAACACGCAAGTTCTTCAAGATTCGAATAGGCATCTGATCTTGAGGCTTGCTAATCAACCCATATGCAAGAGCAAGTTTTTCACTGTGATAACTGATAGACTTAACTTTCTCGTCCTCCCCAACATCATGCAAAGCCAAATGTGGATCAGGAACAAAACCATCTTTCTGTATCTCCTTCATCAATCTATGGAGCTCTCTGTATATTTTCTCATTTTCTGAATGAGTTCGATCGTCAGACACAAACTTGTGAACCTTATAATCGATTTTTTTTTTTGCTGAAACACCAATTTTTATTAATCAAGGAAGCAGAAATGTTTTACAACCAGAAAATAACTAAATCAAAAATACTAAAAAGAAATACAAAGAGTTTTTAACAGAATCTGTAGTATTTTTTGTCTGGCATCTCAACTTGGATCAAATGAGTAGGCCTTCCAGTATGATGTTCAATCTCTCCTAGCTGCAGATTCACTCCTTTCTTGGCAAAACTATCAGCTGAGAAATTCACTTCTCTATAGCAATGTTCATAATGGATTTGAGACAAGTATTGTTTAGCTGTTAACCATCTTGACTTGAAACACCAAGGCACTGCTGCCTTTTTAAAATCTTCAACCACTGATTTTGAATCTGATCTGATGATTATCTTATCATAGTGTAATCTTACTGCCCATTCTATTTCCCATATAACAACCAGAGCCTCAGCTATATAATTTGTAGCAATCCCTAGACCACCTGATACAGTTCCAAGGACTCTGCATTCATGATCTCTTGCTATAACACCAAAGCCTGCCAAACCAGGATTGCCTGCTGCAGCACCATCACAACAAAACAGTACAAAACCTCTTGCAGGATTTAGCCAGAAGCATTCTTTAATAGTTGTAAATTTGGTGCTTCTAGGAGCTAAATGGAAGAAATTGAGAATAATTGAGTCATAGTCTTGATTCCATCTGGTTCCCTTCATTCTAAAACCTCCATGATAAACTAAGTTTAGAATTCTGCTCTTAATTGAATTTTCATTTGGCTTTACATTCCCAAACATAATTCTATTTTTCAGAAACCACAGTTCCCTCATTGTAGCAAAAGCTGTTGTAAGCCAAATTTCTTTAACAATGGGACTTTGATGTTTTGCAAGCTGAATAATGTTATCAAAGGATGAAGGAATAGAGAAGTGAAAGATGTTACCTAGCCATTGCCAGATTTTCAGACTGAAGCTGCAGGACCATAAAAGATGTGTCATACTATCTTGATCTTGTTTGCAGACACAACACATGGAGACCATAGAATAGCCTTGAGCCACTCTCTTTTGATCTACAAAAATCCCCTGCTGAATTTTCCAGAAATTGCTAGCAATACCAGGATGGAGAAAATACTTCCATATTTGAACAGGCCAATGGAGTTGTGGCTCTTTGATTCTGATGACATTCACTGCTGATGCTGTAGAGAAGTTACTCTTTATATCACCACACCAAACAATTGTATCTTGAGCACCACTTACAATAGGTAATGGTGAGTTGATATAACTCTGTAATTCAACAGGAATCTGCCATATGCCATTATGTAATAAATCCTTCACTTTCATTTGTAGATTATTTTTGACATAATTAGTAAAACCAATAGTTTCAATTCGAGGACAATCACCAGTCCAAGTGTCAAACCAAACTGAGATATAATGTCCATTGCCAATAATCCATCTGATGTTTGCTTTAAGTGATTGCCATGCCCATTTTAAACCTGGCCACACTGAAGATAATTTCCATTGAGATATCCATTGCCCATTTTTATCTTTGAATTTTGCTGCAAAAAACATTGCCCATTCTTCCTTAGAAGTTAAGAGATTCCACATCATCTTCATTAATAATGCCTTGTTGAGATCAGATTGTCTTCTAATGCCCAAACCACCTTCATCGAAAGGAGTGCAAACTCTTCTCCAAGAAATAATTGCAAATTTCCTAATTTCTCCATCACCAGACCATAAAAAATTCCTCATTATTTTCTCACACTCCTTGATTACAGAGCATGGCCATTTATATACAACCATGTTATAGATTGGAACACTGCTCAGAACAAACTTAACTAGAACCAATCTATCATGGAATGACAAGAGCTTTCCTTTCCAAACTGCCAAATAGTCTTGCATCATTTCAACCATTGGCCATACAGTAGTTGTTTTAATTCTTCCTGAATGAATAATGACCCCCAAGTATTTATCTGGAAATGAAGTTAAATCCATCTGCAATATCCTGGAAATTTGATTCTTTTGCACTAAGGAACATCCATCAACAAAGCATTTACTTTTAAGTCTATTAAACACTTGACCAGAGCATCTTTGATAATCTTCAAGAAATTGTAAGAGATTTTGTAAACTCCTTTTTGAACCATTATAGAAAATGAAAAACATCATCAGCAAATAAGAGATGTGTAGGAGCTATACATTCCTTATTACCATTGGCTGTAGTTTGTTTTTCTCCACCAGATTTTGTAATCCTTTACTCAAAACCTCCTCCATCAAAACAAAAAGAATGGGAGACAATGGATCACCCTGCTTCAAACCTCTGTACATTGAGAAAAAACCTTTTGGTCCTCTATTGACCATAACAGAAATTTTTGCAGAAGATAACAGTTCTCTTAACCAATCACACCAAGCAACAGAAAAACCATATTGTTGAAGAACTTTGAATAAGAATACCCAACTTACTGAATCATAAGCTTGAGTGATATCAAGTTTTAAACTGACATTTCCTCCTCTCCTTTTCTTTTTCATTTCATTGACTAATTCTGAAGCTAAGAGTGCCTGCTCATGAATGCTCCTGCCTTTAATATATGCAACTTGTTGTGGAGAAGCTGGCCATTCTCATGGATAAAATTTTGGTGAATACTATAAAACTAAAATTACTCAAGCCAATTGGTCTAAACTGATTAGGCTTTTTAGCACCTTGACATTTAGGTAATAAGACCAGAAAATTGGAATTGAGGCCTTTTGGGATATATTTTCTGCTCCAACAATATTGTACAGCATTGATAAAATCAGCTTGAATAATATGCCAGCATGCTTTGTAAAACATACCTGAAAAACTATCAGGACCAGGTGCACTTTCTCCATCCAACTATAAGCTGGAGCCTTTCGAATCTTTTTGTCTTTCATGAGAGACCTCATCAATGCTACTTTTTCCCATCTTCCAGCAGAAGCATACATGTTAGACAATATTATATAAGGTCCCGTTTCGAGTGGGTCAAATTCAGAAAGATGCTTTGCTGCCATTTCTGCACGTTCAATGTCACCATTTACTCTTGCAACAGATAAATGGGTAGACCAAATTAAGTAACTGGGTTCTTCAGGCAAGCTGTTGATTAAATCTACCGCCTCATCCATTCTTCCAGGACGTCCCAGGAGATTAATCATGCATGAATAATGATCTAAAGTGGGTTTCATTCCATGTAACTCACTTATGGAACTGAAATATTCCTTACCCAGTTCAACTGATCCACTGCGGCTACAAGCAGAAAGAACCCCGACTAAGGTAATATTGTCTGGTTTCAGCTTTTCTTGTAACATGTTCTGATAAAGTTCTAAAGCCTCTTGATCCTGTCCATTTTGTGCATATCCTGTGATCATGGCATTCCAAGATACCACATTCCGAATTGGCATCACTTGGAATACCTTCCGAGCATCCACCGTTTCTCCACATTTTGAGTACATATCGATTGGGGCGCTTGATACAAGCAAATCACTCTCGATTCCATTAGGAATTGCTTTACAGTGAATTACCTTACCATGAACTAGAGAAGCTAATATAGCACAAACACTAACCACACTTGAGATTGTATACTTTGTCTGGTTTCACATTCTTTGCTAACATCTCACTGAACAGCATCCAAGCATCTTCTTCTCTGTTGTTCTGCGCATAGCCAACAATCATTGTCGTCCAACACACCACATCTTTCTCTTTTATCTCCTTAAAAATCCTAGTTGCCTCATCTATGAACCCACTTTGAAAATTAGCTCCAAGAACACTAGAAACCGTAACCAAATCCGGCTTCACTCCTGCCATTTTCATTTCAGGAAACAAATCCAGACATTTTTCAGGACACCCATTTTTCAAGTACCCCGAAATCATTGAATTCCACAATACAACATTGAACATTTTTATTAGTCAACCGATCAAACAACCACCTCGCTTGGTCGACTTGACCACACTTCGCATACATATCCATCAACGCACTTGACACAAAAACATTTCCTCTACAATTACTAGTAACAATTCTTCCATGAACTTGCTTCCCACGCCTTAAATCCAATAATTTTGAACAAGCATTCAAAGCACTCACATATGTATACTCCGTCGGCTCGAATCCTTCTCTCTGCATTCTAACAAACAAACCCAAACCTGATACACAGCACCCACTTCCAACCAAACCCGTAATCGTCATGTTATACGAAATAGAATCACGAGCTGGCATTTTATCGAAAGTTGCCCGTAAATTCCCAGTGTCACCCATTTTCGAGTATGCTGAAAGCATTACATTCCATGAGAACACATCTTTAGTAGGCATTTTATCAAACAATAAAACTGCATCATTGGTTTTGCCAGATTTCACATAAAGGTGAAGGATTCGATTCTGAAGGTAAGTATTATTGGGTTCAACTGATTGAATTTCTACATGAGACTGCAATCTTTTCACTTGATCTAAGTCAGTAGCTCGAATGCATTCGAGTAACAGGCGAGTGTATAGTTCTGTTGCAGACTTGCAGTGCAACCACGAACTAGGAATGCATCAATGGCTTCTTTAAGCTTTTGGTTTTCCTTCATTAGACTGCAATCTTTTTGCTTGATCAACGTCGTTAGCTCGAATGCACTCGAGTAATAGACGAGTGTATGACTCTGTTGCAGTGCAACCACCACGAACTAAGAATGAATCAATGGCTTCTCTAAGCTTTGGGTGGTTTGCCTTCATTGCTTTCGCATATGTTTAATTTAAATTATTTGGTTTTTAAGTTTTAGAAGGTGGGTAGGGATCAGATTGGTAACAAATGTGAGTGCCCATATTGTCGAAACCAGGCTTAGGCTGGACACCAAATTCTCACATAAATTGTGAGTTCTGCCTGAAGGATCATGATTTTACTATGCATTTGCCATCCGTATTTATTACTCTCGTTTAGGTACTTATCTATGTACTAGTCAATGTGGGACTATTAGTTAGTTCTCATTTGACACTCATGGCCAAAATGCATCTTGTGCCTAAATTATCCGTTATGGCCCTGAAAGTCCATGCAACTCAAATCTGCACGGCTGCACTGTAACCTACCGTAAAGCTGTAAGTACCAAATCTATATAAAACGAAATAATTCTAATCGTTGGATCCACTAAATTGGTAAATGGTAACCTTTGCATGGAATTTGGTACCTTAAGCAGCCTTGTAAAAATCCTACCAAATTATTTTTCTTTACCTTGTGGTCCATCATGACAGAGCTTCAACGGCAGACATTCGAACACGCACTTTAATTACATAAAAGTTTAAACCAACCAAAGGAGAATAGTTTAGTTGGTTAACGATTTGGCATCTCACCAAGAGATAAGAAACTCCAGAAATACGAGCTTCCTCCTATTGAGAGTTAAAGTAGCTAGACAAACAATTTTACACGTCTTTATATTTAACCTTATACTGACTTACCCTTGGAGAGAAATTGTTTGTCCTTCCTCCTGGTGAGATCGCACTAAGATAGATTTACAGAGACTAGAGCAGGAAAAAAAGATCAAGAAAAATTCACGAAAGAAAAATCAAAACAGAGACTAGAGCTTCCTCCTGGTGAGATAGAGACTAGCAGCAGGAAAAGAAGATCAAGAAAAATTCACGACAGAAAAATCTAAAAAAAGAAAAAAGATCAAGTAAAAATTGGACCATTCCTCGATTTGTTCGTGTAATTCTTGCGCAGAGGCCATGCTAATCTTCTCTGTATCATTCTAATTTTACACCTCGCAGTATATAAACACACTTCCCTTTTGCGAACTTGGCGTTATGGGACTAATAAACTAGAGACAATTTTATATGCCGCCATGTATAAAACGTCAAGTGTTCGACTCTCAGTAACCACAAATTATATTTCTTTTATATTTAGGAGATAAAAATTCGCTAGCCACACAACTGGCCTTCATTCCAATCCTTTTGTTTCGTCATCATAATCTCTTCTATGAATCCCAACGTGGACTTAAATTTGGAGGTATATCTTAAAACAATCAAAAGAAGGTATGGTACCATCAAACAAAAGGCCTTGATTAATTGATATCACCAAATTTCTTTCGAAAATGATACATGGCACCCAGTACTCATGCACCCAACCTTAGGTGGCATGTACACATAGCGTTTTCGTTTGAGATATATTTTATTTGACTTTTGCTTCATTTTGTCAACCGTTCATTACAATTTGACGGCTTAGATTAGATATGTGGTATTCTCTAATACAGTCGAAAACAGAAGCGAAATACTGCTTCTTCAGCGATTTGTCCCTCTCTTCATCATCTTGGATCTGTGTTAATCCATAATTCCATTTATTTTCGGTATAATCATTCGAGTAAGGTTCACAAAATAAAGAAACCTCAAGCCAAGCAAAGGTCACACAACAGATAAAATAACCCAAAAATGAATACTTCGTGCCCAGTAACTTCTGAGATTGATTTGAATCCAACTCCGTTGCATGAGTTTATGGCTTAACATCACCGACGACCCTATATTCCACTAGTCCAATTAATTTATAAGCGCAAAAACTTACTGATACTTTGTTTTGATTATGTTGTAAACGGATTGTACTCAGAGAATCAAAACCCAAGATTTGTTATCGATTCATAAGATTTCAGTTCAATTTTAATAACTTTGCTACAATGGCAACAATGAGAAGAGGATCATCAACATAAATGATTCATCAAAAAATCAAAAATTCACCAAAAAATCGAAAATAAATTAATTAATTAAAATGAATTAAACTCAAGGTTTTTACGTTTTTATAGAGGAAGAAAGGCACGTGTGCATGCCACCTCAGGTTGGGTGCATTGGGTGCACAAAAACTGGGTGTCATATATCATTTTCGGTTAACCCTGTCATCTAATGTCTTTTTGACATTGCATTTGTAAACAAAACCTAAATCATTCAGCTTCGTCGATCCCTAATGGATTTTTCTTTCTAACTTTTCACCCTCCTCGCACCTGCAATGCAATTTCCACACAACAAGTCATTGAATCAAAATGTACACAAAATTTTGAAATTTATAATTCAAATCAAAATCAAAATTATTCGACGAAGTCTAAAATTTTGAATCAAAATGCACCTGCAATGCATTGTAACCGCTGTCTAAATACCCCTAAAAAAAATATAGATAAATCAATAGTTAAGTTTCCTTACTCTTGTTCTTGTGCTATAGTGAGCTCTGGATGGTACTGCCGGAAGTAATCCCCGATTTCATTTACTGTCAGGTACCCATTTGCACATAAATATCTACCATTCATAGAAGCTTGTTCCATGCAGAAGAGATGTGCGTCCACAATGTCCTCAATGTGTACAATTGGAACCTTGCCTACTACTGCCTCCAAAAACTTGAGAGTTTCATGCTTAGGAGCATGGTTCGGAATTACCTTAGGATGCGACCCAAGTATACTTATGCTATCAGGTAATAAGTACGAAAGGATGGTATCTCCTCCTACGAGTCCACAGGTTAGAGATACCGCCTCAAATTCTACTCCTCCATTGATATCTTTGTCACCAAACTTCAAGATCTCTTTCTCTGATAATGACTTAGAATCTATGCAGGCCTACAAAATACAGTAATACTTAGAATCTGTGTGTTTTTAATGTAGCTATATACTTTATCTAGGCCAACAGGCGTCTTTGTTTCGGTTGCATGTATCATGCACAAGGTTGACTAGTCAATTCCGCCAGAGCGTTGTGACACAATGTGTTGCCTGGATCACTTAATTTGTTTGTACGTCTACGGAGTATTAGATATGTTAGGCTTGTAACAGTGCACTTAACCAACATTTTTTCCACCTAAAAGTGATTATTTTAAATGTGAGCATGTGGGCATGAACCTTGCAAACTTTGTGTTAGCTATGATCCCAAATCAATTTCGCCATGTTCTAATTTTGGGTCACAATGCAAAATTTTAGAATGCTTTGACAGTTCTTGTAAGGGTCTCTTTTAGGCCTCCACGCCTTGTAATTTTTTTTGTTTCTTTGTTATAAACAAATCGGCTCTTTGCTTTTTGTAATGTTTTATGTTTCTTTGTTATAAACAAATCGTCTCTTTGGTTAAAAATGAAAAGAACAAAGAAGCTATTTCGTAATCTTTCTAATAATCTAAATATTAAAAATCAAAGCTCAGGGAAAGGGAGTAAGGGACTCCACATCTACCTCAACACTGTACGTGTTCTCGAACAATCCAGCTAGTTAATGACAAAACACCCGGTCAAATTTTTTTTTTTTTAATCGGTCAAAAGAAAATTCATTGAATAAGAGGTACTTAAGGGGTGCCTCAACCCAATAAAAACAACCGAAACAAAAAAGGAAACTGATTTGGGAATCGGTCACCCACGAAATAAAAGGAGAGCAAACAAGAATGCCTCTTTATGTCCTTCAAGGAGTACAATAGAAATACAAATCCCACAAAAAAAACTACCATATTAGCTGTTAAGTTTAGCATTTTAGTGTTTGATTCCGCCTAAAAGAAAGCTTGAATCTTGACATCTCTAATTATACTTACTATATTTTTCCTTTTGTTGTTGAAGATCCTTCCATTTCTTTCCTTCCAAATGCACCACCAAATTGCGGCCGGAAGATTGTTCCATATACGGTTGAGCCGCTTATCACCCCAATCATGACTCCAAGTTTGAATCGTTGTGGCGATATGATAATTGTAGCTCCAACGGAAATCACATCCTTCAACAAAATATGTCCAAATTATTTTAATTCTCCAACACTCATAAAACACGTGAGAGCTTGTTTCATCTTCTTCTTCACAAAAACTACATGTCCTTTCCACACCCATTCCCTTTCGAACAAGTTTATCAGTCGTCATAACCTTTTCCTGAGAGAAGCCAAAGAAAGAAATTAACTTTATAAGGATACAACCGACTCTAAATAATCTCACTTGGAAAATCTATAGCATCCGCATCACTAAGAGAAATAACTCCATTCTTTACCGAGTATGCCTCCAACTTATTGTTATCCCTAACCATCCACAATCTAGAATCCCTAACTCCTTCTTGGATATTGACCGATTCAAGAGACGACTTTATGGAAGCAACCTCCCTCAATATAGCTTAAGAATATCTTTCACGGGACATAAACTTCCATTTGATGCCGTCGAAAGAATTTTCATACAACCAAGCCACTACGCACCCTTTGGTCCTTGAAGCTTCATAAGCCAACAGAAATCTATTACAAAACATACCATCACCGATCCATAAGTCTTCCCAAAATCTATTTTCTTTGCCCTCACCAATCTTGAATCTTACATGTTTATTAAAATTTTCAAGCTCATTATAAATATTGTGCCACAAACTACAACCTTTTGCCAAAAACACCCAGTCAAATTACCATCCTACTGATTGTGATTTTCTTCATTGAACAACTCATTGATTGTCCTTGTACTGACTTTCAAGGCCCTTGTAGAGAAATTGTTTGTCCTTCCTACTGGTGAGATCACACTAAACTGCAATAATCTTTCTCTTCTAATCACATAATCACAACTTAGTTTTTTCTCACATAATCACAACTTAGTAGAACATTGATAGATATACATAGACTAAAGCAAAAAAAAAAAAAAAATCAAGAAAAATTCAGGAAAAAAAATAATCAAAAGGTGAGATCACACTAAGCTGCAATTATCTTTCTCACGTAATTACAACTTAGATGTAGAACATTGAGATATACGGAGAGTAGAGCAGAGAAAAGAAATCAAGAAAATTTGAAAAAAAGAAAATCAATTTTTTTTGGACCATTTCTCCATTTGTGCGTGTCATCCTTGCGCAGGGGCCATGCTAATCTTCTCTGTATCGTTCCAATTTTATCGGATGTCCCGGAAGGGACAAGCAGTTTTTGCACCTTGCAGTATATAAACATACCCTCCTTTTAAAAATTTAGCGTTGTGGGACTAATAAACTGAAGCCCAATTGATCTTGCGTGTCTGCAATGAAATAGCAAATGTTCCATAGTTTCTGTATTGACAACGCATATCGCACACTGTGCTTCAATGTTTTCATTGTGAAGAGCAAGCTTATATCGTGTAGGATTAATTTCATGTATGCGCATTTCCATGCAAAGAGTTTTATCCTATGAGCTGTTTTAGTCTTCCATAGCTCCCTCCAAACCCTGGTTGGTTAATGTAGACATAGATTTAGTTCAAAACAGTTGCAGCACAGTCTCTGAATGGGTTGAGAGTTGGTTTACTAGCAGCATCAGTCCTTCTGATGAAAAATGGTTATATACATTGATGATCAGTGCTTGGATCATCTGGAAAGACAGATGTGATGCTATATTTCAGGGAGTAACTCTAAACCCATTTAGTTCTATACATAAAATACATTACCATCTTCACTCTCATCTGCATGAAACTAATGTGAACACGCATAACATATTGCACAATAAGTTTTCTCAATGGAAGCCTCCCATGCAAAATGTTGTAAAGTTCAATATGGATGCCTCCTTTGATTATGACACTAATTCGCTTGGTACTGGTATTTTCTTGCGCTCTTCTACAGGTTGCTGTGAAGGTATCAAAGGATTCTATGCAGATGGAGTTCTAAGTCCAGAAGCAGGTGAATGCATGGCCATACGTGAAGCTATGGTGTGGGCAAAGGAGAAACAATTTACAAGATTCCACATTGAAGCTGATGCAAAACTAGTCATTCAATCACTACAAGATAATGTTCTTCTCATTCAATGGGAAAACATGAATTTACTTAAAAAAATAAAGCATCTAAGCTCAAGCTTTCTGCAATGTAATTTTTCTTTTGTTAGTAGAGATGACAATCAGATAGCTGATACAGTTGCAAAATCTGATAGAGAATCAGCTACTAACATTGATGTTTTGGATAATTTTCCAGTTGATATTTGTAGTCTTCTTGCAAAAGACTGCAACTATTCTCCTCCCTCGGCATAAAATTTCCTTTTTATCAAAAAAAAACACTAGAGCCCTATTTCATATGTCGCCGTGTATGAAATGCCAAGGGTTCGACTCTCGGTAATCACAACTTATATTTCTTTTATATTTAGGAGATAAAAATTCGCTAGCCACACAACTGACCTTCATTCCAATCCTTTCGTTACCTCATCATAATCTCTTCTAAGAATCCGAACGTGGATTTAAATTTGGAGGTATATCTTAAAACAATCAAAAGAAGGTAGGATTCATCAAGAAAAGTCCCTTGATTAATTGATATCACCAAATCTCTTTACACACTTGACACTGTCATCTAATATCTTTTTGACATTACATTTGTAAACAAAACCTAAATCATTCAGCTTCGTCGATCCCCAATGGATTTTCCTTTCCAACTTTTCATCCCCCTCGGACCTGCAATGCAATTTCAGCACAACAAGTCAATTTGAAAAGATTTTGAATCAAAATGTACACAAAATTTGGAAGTTTATATAATTCAAATCAAGATTATTCGACCAAGTCTAAATACCCTTAAAATAATCAATGGTTAAGTTTCCTTACTCTTGTTCTTGTGCTATAGTGAGCTCTGGATGGTACTGCCGGAAGTAATCCCCGATATCACTTACTGTCACGTATCCATTTGCACACAAATATCTACCATTCATAGAAGCTTGTTCCATGCAGAAGAGATGTGCGTCCACAATGTCCTCAATGTGTACAACTGGAACCTTGCCTACTATTGCCTCCAAAAACTTGAGAGTTTCATGCTTAGGAGCATGGTTCGGAATTACCGTAGGATGCGACGCAAGTATACTTATGCTATCAGGTAAGTACGAAAGGATGGTATCTCCTCCTACGAGTCCACAGGTTAGAGATACCGCCTCAAATTCTACTCCTCCATTGATATCTTTGTCACCAAACTTCAAGATCTCTTTCTCTGATAATGACTTAGAATCTATGTAGGCCTACAAAATACAGTAATACTATATGGTGAACTGATGACATAGAAATAAGTGTAGTTCAGTCCACACAATTTAGTCCGTTGATAAATAGTATTACCTCCACAAAATCATTAGCATATGGGAAATGATAACCAAGAGGAGTCCAACAAGATTCAGCAACCACATCTTTATATCCGGTCCTGTCTTCTTTTAATGGCGACGCAGAGACCACAGAAGCTGTATAGATGAGTCTCCTCACTGTACCTGATCTTATACAGGACTCTCCAATACTTTTGGCTCCTGCTAATGCTGCCTCTGTTGTGTTCTTATACTGCAATAAGTATTAAGCATTCAAGGTTGAAAACATTTACAGATCTATAACCCCCTCTTTATGACAAAAGTGATTGATCAACGCTTATTACCAAGTAGAGCAACTAATTACCTGATGTGAGTTTTCAGTGGAGTGCTGCAAAGGGGTTGCAACATGAAAAACGAAATGACAACCTTTGATTACAACATCGAATTCATCCGGTTTATAAATGTCGGCTTCAAATAACTCCAATCTTGTTTCAGCTCCTTCTAGTCTCTTTAACAAGCCAACCTTGTTTTCATCACCTTGTAAAATACATCATAGTTCAGAAATCAAGCTTATTAACTTAAGAAAAAAAATCAGATATAGAGAGAGATGTCATACTTAGGTTTCTTAATGTAGCGCGAACATTATGACCCTTCTCTAGAAGCTTTTTAACAATAGAAGAACCAATAAAACCTGCACCTCCTGTAACACAAACTGTGCAAGTTCTTGGATCGGCCATGATGTCCTTTATTAGCTAACACAGTTCTAGTGTTCCACAATCAACAATATGATTCTCTTTCTCTCTTGGTTTCGTCTTTTTCTTGCTAGTATGTGGCGGTATGGGGTGCTTTCCTCAAGATTACGAATATGCGGTGCTTAATTTACAAAATTTGTCTCTTCTCACCTTTTGTCTATATAGAAATGAAGCCCAATGTAGACGTGTTAATTTGCAGAAGTACCATCAACGTCCTTTCCACATGTTGCCTTTGTGATAAACTTGGATTTGCAGTGTCGTTGCACCAAGGAGATATGGCAGCATCAAGCAAACCCAAATAATCAACGGAACACCCATTTCAGACAAAACCCGCAATCGTCGTAATATAAGAAATAGAATCACGAGCCGGAATTTTATCAAAAGTTGCTCGTAAATTCGCAGTCTCACCCATTTTCCAAGCATGCTGTAAGCATTACGTTCCATGAGAACATATCCTTGTAAGGCATTTTATCGAACAATATAACCGCATCATTGGTTTTGCCAGATTTCACATAGATGTGAAGGAGACGATAATCTTTTCGCTTGATCAACGTCATTAGCTCGACATTCAAGTAACTGACGAGTGTATTATATGGTTCTGCTGCAGTGCAACCAATGATTTCTCCAAGAATTTAATTTTTTTTGATTTTTAGTTTTAGAAGGTGGGTAGGGATCAGATTGGTAACAAACGGGAGTGCCCATATTGTCGTAACCAGGCTTAGGCTGGACACCCAATTGTCACGTAGAATGTTAGTTGGGGAAAAAATTGAACCCTGTTTTAGGGCATTAGTAAAACTTTCAGGGCATACAAAACAATAGTTCCATCTTGGGTGATCTTATAAGGGGTACCCTATGGGTAGTTCAATTACCTATATATCCTTAATAAAAAAATCTAAAATCAGTTTTCTAAAAAATCAAAATCAGATTCCCTTAACATCTCTTCTTCTTCCTCCTCTAGCCGAACTCTTCCCCTCCCGTGAAAAAAAAAATTCATCACCGTGATTAATTGTCGATTCGTAAAAATTTGATCGTCGATTAAACTCAACTACATAGTGACTCGTACAAAGAAAAGCATGGACTATGCAAACCAAATCGTCTTCTAATCCATCAATTGAAGAAGAAGAACCAATTGAAGATGTAGGTGTAGAAACTGAAAATCAACCAGAAATTGAACCAACTGCATCTCCAACTCCGGAAATGAGGATAAGAAAGTAAGTTTTACAAACCCAATCTCCTATTTGATGTTTTTCATCGATTAAATGACGGTAACGGTGTTGGGTTCGGCTCAAAATTGAGTTGCGTTTTTAGCCGAACTGTTCTTCACAAAAGCTTCCTGTAAGTGTATATGAACAGTTCGGCATGAAATTTCAAGACGAACCTAGTCACACATAGAGATGCATAGGGGTTCGGCGTATTCGATAATCATAATATGTGCCGAACCTAGTACATTTATAAGGTTCCGATCGTACGATATTCACAATATATGCCGAACCACTAAAAAATTCTGAACCCAACAATTCTCAGGAATATATATGATAATGTTCGGCTTGTATTCTACTTATGTAAAAAGCCGAACCATGTATTTCCAAAAGGTTCGGCACTTACGATATTCACCAAATAAGCCGAACCTTTAATCCAAAACTCTCAGGAGTAGGTTCGGCTCTTTATGACACTTTAAAACAAGCCGAACTAGGGTCTAGCAAATAGGTGAGAAGTAACAAAATAAATATTCGGCGACTAACTATAACACTTTCAGCTAGCCGAACTGTTCATCATTTGTCAATAACCAGGTGGGTTCGGCTGATAAATTTAAGCCGAACATATTCCTGGTTCGTCGAACCATAGTGAAAAAATACAAATTTTTGATGATTTCAATCTACAAAAGTGAGATTAAACATAAGATAGAAGTGTACATTTGTATTAAAAGCATTGGGTTCTTCTTCTCCGAAAAAAAATTTCCTCAAAATTTTTCATCTACACAAATTTATAACTAAATTATCTTAATCCCTAATCACTAATCAGTAATCAGTAATCAGGATTATTAATAACTAATCATTAGTATTAACACTAATCCTAAAAGGGAAGATTTGCCATTACTAAAAATATTTGGTTAAGGGGTTATTGATTTTGATATTTACAACCAGTTTTTGTCTTTATTCAGTATGCCCTGAAAGTTTTACGTATGCCTTAAAACAGGGTTCAAAAAATTAGGCTAAAGCCCAAAAAAATTCTGAAAAATGGGGGTGGGTGTAGTTTTCACATGTTAGTTTCGACCACTCATCACTTCCCATTATCTGCCGGAAGGATCATGACTAGAGCTCAACAATTCTCGTCCTCATTTATTAGAACCGTTTTTTGGGCAACATCCCATTTTCACGTGGGACCATCATTTCAATTTTAGGAGTATGTATTTATGTTAATACCAAAATTACCCTTTCTAATTAAGTTAGTGTAAAATTAGTTAGTTTAGTGATTAGTTAGTTTATGATTAAGTTAAGTTAATTAGTGATTATGAGGTTAAAAATGAAGAAGAGTGTTTACGAGAGAAGAAGAGTGTTTTTGATTTTTTTTGTTTTTAGATGGTTCATTTCGAAATGAAGGTTTTGGGTACATAGGTATACTTCAAATTTAGTTAATGTTGCTTGAATTGGCCAAAAATTTTGAAAAAATGAAAATTTTATAAACTGATATCGGCCATGGCAATAAAGTTCGGCTACGACATCTGAAGAACAGGTAGATGAACTCATCTGCAAGTGTAGTTTGGCTAATTTTTCTGAAAACACATGTAGCCGAACTCAGCTTTAATGGAGTTTTCTCCTTCAGAGAAAAGTTCGGCTAGGAGAAAGAAAGTTGCGACGTAACTGAACTCAATATATAGTATTCAAAGAAAAGTTCGGTTAGAAGAAAAAAAATTCGACGTAACCGAACTAAAAGTTCGGCTAGGAGAAAAAACAGCGACGTAACCGAACTAAAAGTTCGGCTAGGAAATTGAAAAGTTCGGCTAGGAAATTGAAAGTTCGGCTCGGAACTTTTTCTTTACGAAATAGTCAAACTGTTCTTCATGTTCTTCGTTTCCATCATGTTCGGCTAGTTCGACAAAGTTTTTCACAAAATTCCTAGCCGAAGTTCTCTCTGCAACTTCCATTTCAACTCGTTTTGATTACTACTACTCATTTTTTCAACCAAAAACGAATCATAAGTAATGGGTTTGTGGAAATTTCTTTGAATCGACGGCGACAAGGAAGAGGGAAAAAAGAGAAGAAGATGAGCCCTCTAAAAATAATGGGTTTGTGAAAAAATAAATTTAATGAGTTTGTTATAATTTTGATTTTTTTTATATTTTGTTTTGTTAATGATTTAGTTAGGCTATATATATATATATATTTGTTAGTTATAAATAAATTAAATTAGGTTAAGGGTATGTTAGTCATTTCCACTCTTTATGACACCCCTTATAAGTGTAGGACAGATATTTATCACATAATGGTCCCCCACCAAAAAAGGATGGTGCCCAAAAATCGTTCATTTATTACTATCATTTGGTACTCACGCATTTGTACTCGCCAAAGTGGGATTATCTTTTTTTTTTTTTTTTTTTTGGAATTCAATGTGGGACACCTAGTTAGCACTTATCATACTGTTTTAGCCTAAGCCTGGTTATAACGTTCATGGGCTCTAAGCCTCTGGCTAATCCGATCAGCCTACACTCGGTTTTCCTAAATGGATTTTGGTATTTGATGGTTTTTCATAAGAAATGGCCTAAAATCTCATAATTACACTTGGAATAACTCCGCATAGAATAAGCAGAGTTACAATGCGTCTCTATTTTTCCTTTTTCCCAGATTTGATGTGTCCCTGTAACTATATGGGCTAGCACGAAGTAACTAATCAGTTTGAGAACCAAAAAATAGAAAAGAAATGATCACTTCTCTTAATTAGAAAAGAAAAACAACAAAACAAGCAACTCAACATCAGCAAGATGAGCTATTGTCCAAGTGTAATTATGAGAAGGACCCAACAACAAAATAGAAGATGAAGAAGCTTCAACAACAACAGCAGAAGGACCCAACAACTTCCACATACGAGAAAAAGGGGAGTGGACATGCCTTTAGTGAAAATATCATCCAATTGTGTTTCAGACCTGACA
The DNA here is from genome assembly GCA_023531105.1 of Papaver atlanticum. NCBI lineage: Eukaryota > Viridiplantae > Streptophyta > Magnoliopsida > Ranunculales > Papaveraceae > Papaver > Papaver atlanticum. The sequence continues at coordinate 381,368 of JAJJMB010014829.1, forward strand.
TGAAGTACCTTAAGAAAACTATTGTCCACCAATTCTCTTATGATATGAAAGTCCACCTATACATGTTTGGTTATGGCATGAAAAAATAGGATACCGGACTAATAATACACGTATTATCAAAGAAAAACTAATTGGATGTTGCACAATAATATTCATTTTTGCAAACATATAAGATAATAAGAGACTAAAGTTTTAAAGTTGTAGTAGAAAGACACTTGTACTTAGCTTCACAAGAAGACCTAGAGATACTAGGTTATTTTTTAGAAGACGGGGAGATTAAGGTAGAACACATAAATACATCATAGCGAGAGGTAGACCTCCTGGTATCAGGGCAACCATCCCAGTCTGAATTTATATAAGCTTCAATAGAATGAATATGGCATGTTAATGTAATTCCTGAACTAATAATGCTCTTTAAGTATCTCAAAATCCTATTGACTAAGAGAAAATTAATGCACTTCTGTTGGTGCGTGATTGGCACCAAAATGTCAACAGCCTTTAATCATGTCTGCATAGGCTCGTACACTGACTTACGCTAAAGGCAATGACTCTGTAATGGTTGTTGTTGATAGATACTCAAAAATGGCACACTTTGTTACCTGTAAGAAGACTACAGATGCTTCAAATGTGGCTTATTTATTTTTCGAGGAGGTTGTTCGTTTGCATGGAGTACCTAAATCTATCACATCAGATCGTGACACTAAATTTCTCAGTTATTTCTGGAAATATCTTAGGATGAGAGGTTAGGAATTAAACTGCAATATAGTACTACTGCACATCCTCAAACTGATGGACAGACTAAAGTTGTCAACAGATCTTTAAGAAATTTGATACGTGCTAAGATTGCTGACACTAAAGATAAACAGTGGGATACTTTTCTTCCTCATATGGAATTTTCTTTCAACACATGTGTAAACCGTTCTACTGGTAAGTCACTATTTGCAGTTGTTTATTTCAATGTACCATACTATATACTGGATTTGGTGGTTTTGCCTAAACCTTCAAAGTCTCATGCAAAAGCTGATCAACTAGTTGAAAAAGCTTCTCAACTTCATCAAGAGGTGAAAACTAAGCTTGAATATTCGAATGCTAAGTACAAAACAGCTGTTGATCAACACAGATGATGTAAATTTTTAAGTTGTAGTGAAAGTGGTGAGTAAGGTTGTCGTTCACTCGGACTTGTGAAGATTCGAGTTTTTAAATTTAATAAAAATATATACAAAAATATTAAACAATGGTGAGAGGTACTGGGATTCAGGATTCCACCGAATTCAAAACATAAGGTTCAATTATTAATTCTTTGACAATTTTAGCTCAAGAAAAACAAGGACTCTATTTTTGCCAAGGTAGATTCTCAAAACATTGATTGTAAATCCTAAGCATGATGTATCAAAACACCTAAGCTAAGCATACATCATCAAATTAAATGACAACCAATTAATTAAAATCATAATTTCAATTAAAATTAATGCAAAAGTCTTAAAAAGAATTAATAAAATTACCCCAAGTATGATATTCGTCTTCCTCCGTCATCCCAGTGTTTGGGTTTAGCTCCTCATGGTAAAAACATGCTCAAAAGATAAAAACATGGCTCAAAAGGTGTTTTTATTGAAGAGAAATAATAATACAGCGAATCTGCAACGCTTTTCTGGCGTTACAGAATCACCAATACAACTGAAGTGCTGTTAATAAACGAGAATATAAGACTGCTTATGCGACGGTTTAATGTGGGTCGAAGTTCTTCGTGTTCTTCGCGACTGTTCAGTGTGCGTCTTATGTTCTTCGTGTTCTTCAGCTCCGCACCAGCAGAAAACAGCAGCAGCAGCGGCCTGTAAACCTATGATTCTCGACTCCACAGCCCTCCTCAGCCCCCCAAACTCTCGACACCCCTTATATATGACCCAACCAATCTATTTATATCAAAAAGAGCGATTAAATCTCTCCAAAATCTTGCGAAATCTCTTTCTTTCTCTTCATGGAAAAGTTGCGGCAATTTCTTGTTTTAGAATTTCCACGCATATCTGGGCTTTCCTTTTGATTCTAAACTCTTCCTTAGATATATATTAAGCTTTGGGAAGAAAATCTTGACTTTAATCTCTCTAAAATTTCCTAAAATCGGTCACACACGTGACTTTCCATATTTTGCTGTTGAGATCAAAACCCGTCGATTGAGCCCAGTTTAATCGATTTAAACACCAATGTTAGACTCCTATACCCATAAGGAGTCTACCCTATGAAAATCAGAGGTTTAATCGACCTCAAACACCTCTAAAAATCCATCACCAAATCTGCCAGGAAACACGCTTTTAAGTTTTTGGTTTCCCGCCCAAATTCAGAATTTGAACGTGAAGGGGAAGGTTACCCCTTATCCAATGGTCGCCCCTTATCCGTTGCTGGAGTCCGCATAACACTCGTCCCTTGGGTTGCATTTATCAACTTTTCGAGCCAATTTTTCCGTAAAAACCTATTCCTCCAAAAACACCTACAAAGGGATAAAATACCAAAATTAGTACAAAAATGGGTACTAACAATATACACAAAAGAGATGTAAAATAGACACATAAATGCGTCTATCAACAGACGGTTTAAAACTTTTGAAGAATGAGAACTAGTAATGATACATCTTAGAAAAGAACGTTTTCCAGTTGGTACGTACAACAAAACAAAAATGAAGAAGTATGGACCTATCAAGATTTTAAAGAAAATAAGTGATAATGCTTATCTATTGTGGATCTTCCTTCAAGTTGAAACATATCTAACATATTCAATGTGCATGAAACTTTTACTTTCCATGGAGAGAATGATTTCAAATGATCCATTTTGTCAACTTGAGGACATATTATTTTTCAAGAAGGGGGACTGATGTAGAACATCTCTGATATTCTTTCCTTTCTTCTTCTTTTTTATTTTTAGACTCTCAATGACTTATTTAACAAGTCTAGTTATTTCCTGTTTTTAGACTTCTTTTATTTTTATTTTCTTCTTTTAGAATTCTATTTCATGCCTTTATAAACATGCTAGTATCTTGTGAGAGGTACACATTATTATTAATCGAAAGTTTATTAACTATCTTCTTTCTCTACAGCTTTATCATCCAGTTCTACTAAAATTCTTCTTTTTTCGCATCCCTATTCCTCCTTTCGCATCCCCTGCAATCTTTGAATTACGTTCTTCAAATATTTTTTTTAAACTAGTAGTTCATTTAATTTGGTTGTAACGTTTTAGTTTGTTCGGGATTTTCTTTTGTATTTCATTTATGATCATTTATACTAATATTAAGATAAGAATTCACGCCTATCTGTTATATCTTGTTGTGCACACTACCTGTTACAATGTTAGAGGAATTTTCATACTAACTAGAATTCACCTATCAGTTGACCAATTTGAAGCCTCTCTCACACAAGAATCCTCCCACCAATTCAATTTTCCTAACACGCAACTATTATGTAATGTTATACTCCCAACCCAAAACACACAACAATAATATGATTAACCGCGCAAACATGAACGTTAGTTTGGACACCATTTGCGTGTGTATTGATCATCTTGATGTATATATACACACACGAATGAGTCAAAAGTCCTCACCTTCAAATGCCTTATAACTCTGTTTAAATAATTCTAGATTTTTACATAAAAGACAAACAATATATGAAATGTTGGAGGATAATTGAAAACAAGAGTGAGAAAATAAAAATATAATACAGGTAATAAATAAAACTATTGGTATTGAGTGCAAGTTGGGCAAGTTCAAAGACAGTTTCCGCACGGTATCTGTAATTGATCAAGATAGGTGTTGTGTTTTTCAATTGGGAAGCAAGAATGAGTTTCCTTTGGCATTCAAGAAACTAGTTTCTGGTGGTGATGATGATGATAGCAAATAAAATATTAAGAAGATGTCTTCTTTGTGACGACTAATGAGAACTTGAAAACCCAATTCAGGGAATTTTACGGCTTCAAATTATTTCACAGTACAAGAAAACAAGGAGATTGAAGAATTTGTTTCAAAAATTAATGAGCTTATAATTTCGAAATCAGATGAGATCGACTCAAATTACTGTTCTAAATCGAGTCAATAAAATGCTAGTAATAAGCTTCCAGACTCTTATATCGAGTACGTGGCTCTTAAGCTATGTAGGGTCCTGAAGATATTTAGTTAAGCAGTTACTTCCTTCTTCGTGATTATTTTGGTCATGTATCTTCTTCTCTATCTGATATTTCATTCAATTTGGCTGTAATGTTTTAGTTTGTGCCGCATTTTTTTGTATTTCGGTCACCTTGGTTGTAAGTTTTAGTTTGTGCCGGATTTTCTTTATTATTTCGGTTATATCATCTGTAATAGTGTGAGAGACATATTATATTTGTTACTCCTTTTGTCTTTTATTAACTGTCATATATTCTATTTTGGGATGTCTTTTTTTATCTGTCAGCTTTGTTTATAGACGTATTTTTCCCTTAAACTATCAAATATACCCTTTATATTTTAATCCTAAAATCATTTTTAATATGAACTCAATCCAAAATCTTAAATAGTATCACCATATATAAAGAAAAAAATGTATTCAATATCTTTCATATTAATCGTCATTCCCTTTTTAAATAAAAATATTTATGGATATCTATAAAATTCTTAATAAAGCTTCTACCTATTCATACATAATCGTTTCATAATAAAACCAATATATTTTGTTTTTATTTTCTTAAAACATTTCCTAAAATAATAATGTTACCCAATTTATAGTTTTTAATATATTAATTTTAATTTTAGTAATAACATAACATTTCGTACAATTCCCTTAATATTTTGACTTTATCAATTAGGACTGTTAATAAAAGACGGAGGGCATATAATTTTAGAAATTTTTTCATATTATAAGCATTAGTTTAGTTTTGTTATAAACGTGTAATTATGTTAAGAATATCTAGGGTAAATCTCGTTTATTAATGGGATGCCCTTGTGTCTAGCCCTATAAATAAAGGCTCTAATGTTTTTCTATTGTACTGATGAATAAGAATTTCTCTCTACTTCTTCTCCATATTTTATGTCTCCTTCTCTATTTACAAGACGTTGTCAGCACGCCAGCACTGAGTTATGCGGCTATTTTCAAAAACGAAAAGAAAAGAAAAGTGAAATCGGTCATATCTTATACTATTTCTTTTATTCTTATTTTTCTTTTTACACGATGGTTTAACTTAACTTTGGTTTCCGTAGATCATAGTGATTTATCTATTTATGATTTAATCGTTTTGGAACCCTGTACTAATTAATTTCTTCTTTATTTGTTTCTTTGCATGTGCTCACCTTGGTTTGGTATAAATCTGATGGTAATATTTTCCAATGGCAAAGAATCCACCTTCGAGGTACTTAGGAAGTTAAATCAAGCATGATTAAGAAAGTGGAAGAAAAACATGGGATGGGGGACACCAATACTTAGGCTGATTGGATGGCCAATCTTTTACGGTATTGGCACTTTTGTTTAACATCTTTCCTATTAACTGTAATCAAGCTATGGTTTTATATTTTTTTAGTTTATATGCTTGGTTAAGATATCTATTTATGGGGATCAATTTTTCAAAGTTTGATTTCCTTTCTTTCTCTTAGTCCTTTATATAGAGAGAAAAAAAATCCACTAAAAAATGGTTTGTAGTTTCTTTTTTTTTTTTAATGAAATTATAATCACCGAAAATTGGTGTTGTCGCGAGCTCGATTACCTTTTCCGTAAATAATCACGTGCATGGTTAGAAAACCTACGGCCAATTAAATTTGGTATCTTTGACCACTCAACAAGGGTCATGTGATTTATCTATAAGGTTTCTATTTTTCCTTTACAAGAAACCATCCGTCTAACGCGATAACTAAAACGATAATATATTTTTTTATTTTATCGATACGAGTTTGATAAATCATAGAAACCAATTGGTGTTGATTTTTCTCCATTGTTTCCATAAGATACAGGGGAATATATTGGTATATCTTCGATCCTTTTACCAATATTGATTTCTCTAATAATTAAGGAACCATTAATTTCTATTCCTTTAAGAAATCCTATATAACCACAATTTGGATATCTTTAACCAATATCATGGTTATTTACCAAGTTTAAGTTGTCTTTGAAAATACAAGACGACATTATTATTATTTTTGTCGGTTTTTACCAGACAATTGTATGGATTTCTAACAAGTTTGAACTTGGTAATTCTTGTCAATTTTTTCTAAATTATGAAAAATAAAAAAATGGTTCCTATAATTTCTCTTATAAGAAACTATACATCAACCAAAACTTGAATATTCTGTAATAACAATGATGATTTCTTGGTTTAAAGAAACATATAAGCCTTGAGTTGGTTTTCTCTCTCAATTCGAGAGAATGGTACAAGCCAATCACAAATACCTGTAAACAAGGATTGTTGCACTCCCGAGGGATATTGAGCAATTTTTTTAATTACTTTTTCTCTCCCGCCGTAATAATCTCCAAAACATTTTACTTGAAATTGGAATACTTTAGGACACAAAAGATCAATGGGTGCGCACCCGGATTATAGCCAATATCATTAGTCCTTGTATTGACTATATTGATCTTAATTTAATTTTCTTTTGATAAAGGAAGTGTCCATGGTTTCATTCTCAATTATTTTCTCGTTGGCCCTTGAGGTCACGAAGTTCTTGGAGATGCATATTTTCAATGCTTTTGGTCATAATTTTTTTATTTTTTTTTCCAAAAGTAATCCATGGTTGATGGTATAAATATTTATGTCTATTAAGACTACATTTTTTTTCCTAATGTCGAAAGACATATTTCGTAATGAGTATATGTCTCGAATTAATCGGATAATACTTTACGAAATTTATTTTTGGTTTTATGAGATGAAAATATTTCCTCCATAATCAGGGGGAGACTATACACCACTAGAAGTTGGTTATATTTCTTTCCTATCATGATTGAATCGAAAAAGGCTGCCATCTCAAATAAGGGGCGAAAATATTTCATTATGCTTTTAATAAGCTTATGCCTCTTGGAAGGCAAATCCAGTCACATCTATAATAAACGTAGAATTTTATAAGAGGCTACAGAGTGCTCAAATAGAGTCTATCAAAAACATCCACATTCTTATAGTTCATATCTCCTCACAGGAAGATGGGGAGATTATAATGCCTGCGGGCGCTGGTACCAGTAATTCTGTGAATTTTTCAATATATGCATACACTTGAGAATTGTGTGGGATCATAGTTAGTTAACATTGTCGAATATTCATTTATAGTAGCTACTGAAATAATTAAAGATGGTGGTTGCTAATCCCTCTGCAGAGGAATAGCGACATATGTGATTGGTTGGCATATAATCCAAATTAGGTTGGATTAATTTATCGATAGACGTAGTTTTGGATCCAACGACTTAACACCTTAAAATTGCCAAGCCGGTTTAATTACGGGCTGGTGTTGTCATAATGCGTTCTACGAGAAATATTATCGTTCTGCAACGATTTAAGGGTTTTATTATTTTACTCAAACCATAGGATTGATTCAATAATATTCTTTTCTCCCTGAACAATGCATTTGGCGTGGTAGTCTTTGAATGACTCATATTGCATTCGGAGAATAAGTTCTAATTTGTAATTCTTGTAGGATTCAAATTATTTCCAGGAAGCCACCAGACCTGATTATGTCGGGTTTAACAATCCTTTATGTGTTTTTAGAAATTTTGTACAAGACCAAAAATCCGGATTAATTAGTTGATGATATCAGCTTTATAGGTCTCTTGAGGAGTCCTTAAAAACACCAAAATCCACGCTTTAGCAGCATAAATTCTTTTTTTTTCTTCTTTCTTCAATCTACAGTTAGAATTATGCTAGCTTAAACTCATCTTTTGATATAGACTAGAGTTATGATTTTGATACTTGTTTTTTTGCAATACTCATATAGTTGGGTTAACATCCATAAATCGTCAAAAGTTGTACTCTTTTCCCTTCGTTTCAGGTTTGTCCCATGTGGTTTTTTTGACAAGGTTTTAACGAGGCAACATCTTGCAGACGATGAATTTTTGTTCAAAATGTTGATATTGTGCTCTTTTTCCTTTGTCCAGATTTTTTCCCCATTGGGTTTTTACTGGAGAGGTTTTAATGAGGCAATTTAATTCAACATGATGGTCATCCAAGGGGGAGTTGTATTAATTTTAGTTATTTGGTGGATTCCCACCATTAACTAGGTCATTTTGTTATACCACATCAACATAACTATCTCCTATGAATTTGGATATCATTCTGATCCATATAAGGCATGACTACAAATTTTGTATACCTATGGTATTGTAAATGCGTATTGGCACTTTGTTGAAGAAACTACATCAATTATTTCTACAAATCATCTTCGAGAAGCTAGCAATCCAAGAAGCAAGTCCTCAATGTATTTGAAGAAGCATGAAGACTCAAGAACACTATCATTAGAAGACTAACACAAAATAAGACTTTATCAAATGGAAAATTTCTCTCGAAAGCATTACTATATCCATCATTCAAGAAATTCATTCATCAAAATTGGGAAGTCTCAACTCGAAGATTTGCAAGCCAAAATTCAACTGAATTACTTATCAGGGGGAGCATCATAGTAAAAGGTATTTTACTGGACTATCACGTTGTACTCTTTTTCCTTCGTCAAGGTTTTGTCCCACTGGGTTTTTCCTTGTCAAGGTTTTAATGAGGCAACATATGCATGTCCAGCTCCGTTCTAAGTTTACTCACAATTGTACTCTTTTCCCTTCGTTCAGGTTTTGTCCCTTTAAGGTTTCCTGATAAGGTTTTAATGAGACAATTAGCTTAGACACAATGTCATCAGGGGGAGTGTTATAAAGGTGTAATTATGTTAAGAATATCTAGGGTAAATCTCGTTTATTACTGGGATGCCCTTGTTTCTATCCCTATAAATAGAGGATCTAATGTTTGTCTATCGTACTGATGAATAAGAATTTCTCTCTACTTCTTCTTCCTATTTTCTGTCTCCTTCTCTATTTATAAGAAGTTTCTGTATATTTTCAACCGAGCAATGCTCATAATTTTAGAGCAATTTTACATGTTGCAACCGAGCAATGCTCTAACAAGTTGTAACAGCTCAGATGTAATCGTTATCATAAGAATATGATTTGTAACAGCTCAGTATACGGTTGTAGCTTGCCACGTACGTGTCAAACTATTGTAACATGTAAAGTAACATTTTTAGACGTTACATATTGATTGTAAAAGTAAGGATGTATCAATTATTATAACGATTTGATTCGTAACAACTGACGTTTAAAGGTTGTCATTTCTCAAGTGTCAAAGTTTGTAACATGTAAAGCAATGACTTTAAACGTTAAGGATTGATTGTAACAATAATGAATTTGTCAGGAGTCCTTTGTTAGAGCACTGCTCGGTCGTACTCGCAAGCGTTTCTATCTCAAGCTTGTTTGTCAATGTTAGTGATCAAAACTATAAGTTTTGATTTCTAGTCTACTTATAGTGATGTCTCGGACTAAGATAGATTGTGTAGTTGAGCAACATACTTCATGGCGTTCATCAAATGAAGACGAAGTACTACTAATGCGAGCTTGTGGAACTTCATCAACAAAAGGTATGTGGAGACTAAAACTCATCTATCACTTCGAAAGTCTATTTCTACTCTATCTCCTATATTGAGACATAAGTCGTATTACTATATGGTTTTCGATTATACACATTTGAGATTTTGAGCTGAGTTTAACTCGCTTACATATTTCTCGAAATATGTGTTGGTAAGCTTTCGCTTCAACCAAGTTCATCTTATATTCTTGACGAAAGTCAAAAGATGATCATGTGAAAATTTCCGAGTAACATCTTATATGGTTTGTGTGATACAATCATTTGGTGTAAACTTGGAATGTTTCGTTATGATTATTTCAATATCTTGAAAATTGCTTTGATGCTAATAGTGTGTGACAACGGCTATTGTCATCCGCTAAGAAAGTTTCAATGATTGAAATAGAGTTTAGAACTATTGGATTATGAACATAGTATGCATTCTTGCATGTATGTGATCCATGACCGGAGCTATAGTATGCATACCCGTATGTGTACTTATAGTTGTGGAATTCCGGGTACCAAGTACACATACCGGTACGCATACTTGCGTAAGGTATACGTCCGGGAATTTCTGTTGGGTTTTGGAAGTGTACTTAGGTATGCGTACCCGTTCGCATAATGGTGAACCCAAACTCAGACCGTCTACTTAGGTATACGTACCCGTATGCATACTTGAGTGGTTAAAGTTCTAAAATTTGTTGGCTCATGAACTAATACATTTATATAATAAGGAATGCATTCTTTGAAAACCGTGGCTATAATGTCCATGATTAATTCGAGTGAATCAAACCGATTTTGCTTCAATTGTGTTCTTGTATACTTCTACGAGAATATAGAAATTGAACAACTCTTTAAATAGTTTCATTTGAGTCATTTGAAATAGTTATGGTTAAGATGAATAAGGTTGATATGAGAGTGTTCATATAGCTAACCTCGGTTAACTAATGTTGAGCCAACATGGTGTACACGTTTAGGTACGGTTACATAAACCTAAATGAGGGTATATTTCATTTGTGTATAACAAGCTAAGTTCGATCTAACGGTTGAAAGATAATAGCTTGAATCTAATAAGGATTTCATCTAACGGTGAATATTGAATGCTTTTTTACCAAGGTAACTTAGATTGCAAACCCTAATTTGAAAACTATATAAAGGAGAACTCTAGCAACTGGGAAACCTAATCCCCACACCTTTTGTGTGTTACTAGTTGCATAATATAGAGTTGATTCTCCTTTAACCTTAGGTTTTTCACGAAACTCTGTAGGTTAACGACTTAAAGACTTCATTGGGATTGTGAAGCTAAATCCAACTATTTTCTCTATAGTTGCGTGTTCTGATCTTACTTTTACTATCGTGATTGAGTACTATCTTTGATAAGATTTTCTTGAGATTTATCTCCGATAGGTAAGATTGAAAATTAGTCACAAACATCTTCGTCTCATCTTTTGTGATTCCACAATATCTTGTTTCGTTAATCGATTGGGATTATTGTGAGGTGATTGATATTTCTAGGCTATTCTTCGGGAATATAAGTCCGATATATCAATTGGTTCCTGTTCACCTTGATTTATCAAAAGACGGAACAAAACTTGTAGGTATTTATGTAGGAGACAGATTTATCTATTCCAATAGATTTTTCTGTGTGAGACATATTTGTTTATCAAGTCTTCGAATTTGGGTCGTAGCAACTTTTTGTTGTGGGTGAGATCAGCTAAGGGAATCAAGTGCGTAGTATCCTTCTGGGCTCAGAGGCGTAAGGAGCACGACTCTACCTTGAATCAGTGTGAGATTGATTAGGGTTAAACTACATTCCAGTCCGAAGTTCATTGGTAGTAGGCTAGTGTTTGTAGCGGCTTAATACAATGTGGTGTTCAAATCTGGACTAGGTCCCGGGGTTTTTCTGCATTTGCGGTTTCCTCGTTAACAAAACTTCTGGTGTCTGTGTTATTTCTTTTCCGCGTTATATTTTGTTATATAATTGAAATATCACAGGTTGTGTATTTGTATCAATCATTGGGAAATCCAACCTTTGGTTCTTGATTGAAATTGATTAATCCTTGAACATTGGTCTTTGGTACCGTTCAAGTTATTTATCTTATATTCAATCGGGCTCGAAAATTCCTATTTGCTGATTGCGGATTAAATTGAGAGATAAAGATATAAAACTCTTTGATATACTTTTCTCTAGATTGAGTCTGACTGTCTAGTTGATTCTCTTGAAAGTATATTGGAGTTTGTCTATTCAGATTGCCAAACCAAATATTGGGTGTGGTTGTTAGACCCCCGCTTTTTCATCCTTAGTTACTAACAGATTTTATAACGTCGATTCGACATTGATAAAAAAATAGAGTTAAAAAAAAACATTTATTTTGTCCTACAACTAAGTGATGTGTTTTCAACTTTGTTGTAGTAAAAGGTTCGTTGAGACTTGTGAAAGCAATTGATTTTAGACTTATTTAAACTAAAAATAGAGAAAGTTTAATTCCAAATTTGATTTCAAGATTGAAAATAACCAAGACACTAGATTCCACTATTACACATGAATGAATGATGGCAAAAATTCCAAAACTCTAATTATCTTTTAAATCTCTTATTTCTTAATTCACAAATAATCAGGCATATTCCCAAACATTAATTGTATTCCCTAAGCATAGATTATCTAAACAAAGTATAACCTATCTAATTGAATCATAACTAATTAAGAAAATAATGCAAACAATTAAAATTCTACAAAGTAGTGATTGAGTGAATTATAAAATACAAATTAGAGAAAAATAGAATAGTTACCAATTATTCATGCATAAATAGCTTCCTCCGTGCCTTGGTTACGCGAGAATTAGCTCATCATCATGGAGACACGCTAGAAATTCATCTTTATTGCTCAAAAATGGTGTTCACAATAATGAAATGGGAGAAAAACAATAAAACCGGGTTTGTAACACTTTTATTTGTTACAAACCGAGCTGTTACAGAGAACGATAAAAATAAAGTGTTGTTATCACTGTAGCAATACGACCCACAAACAATTGTCGTTGTCACTGTTGGAAAACGACGGTTCTGCGTGAGTCTTATGTTCTTCGTGTTCTTCACAGCAGCAGAAAATGGAGTTTTTCTTCCACTTGATTTCTCGACTCTCTGGTTCTTCCTAACTGCTCCCAACTCTCCCTAGCCCTTCTCAGCATCCCCAGAAGCGTATATATACCCATTTGGACCGAGAATAAATCATAATCTCGGAAATCAATCAAACATATTTTATTTTACTCCCATGCAAGATACGGGATCATATTTCTGCTCGCTAAAATCTTGAACTGACACACTCCAAATTGACTGAAACACGTTCCAGAATGAGTAGACAACGTTGTAGACTCGTTCATTGCTCCAAGAATAGCCAGAAATCCCGAGAATCTCTCTCTACATACACGAACTCCCTTGTATTCGTCCCACCATGATTATAGCCCAATTTCTTCGACCCTTATGGACTTACCAGTCCTATGTAAGTGTAACAGGACCAATACAACAGATTTTAGCGATTAAATCTCCCTAGAAAACTTCTAAATCCAATACAGCGGTCTCGGGTTTTCAAAGTTCCCTGTTTTGTCGTGTGTCCATATATAGCTTTATTCTGTCGATTCCAAAGCTCATAACTTCTTTGGTTAGTTATAACAGGCCCGTAGTAATCGAAATCCATGAAAAAATCACCAAAAATCACGTCAAATCATGCCCTGAAAATCACGCAGCTTTGTTCTTCTTTTTCCCGCCTTTTTTCATTTACAAACGAAGAGGGTGAAGTGCCCCTTATCCTGCTACTTGGGTGCCGATAGTAATTTTGGTGCCCCTTAGTAATTTGGGTACCCCTTATCCAGTAGTGAGAGTCCGAATAACAAATGTCCCTTGGGTGCCTTTAGACAACTTTTTGAGCCGATTTTTTCCAAAAATGTTTATTGCCCAAAAATACCTACAAACACATAAAACACCATAATAAGTACAAAAAATGGGTACTAACAATATACACAATAGAGATGAAAATAGACACATAAATGCGTCTATCACTAAGCTCCCATATTTGGACCATGCAATGCAATTCAATCTGAACCTGTAATGCTGAATCTAAAACACATAATTCATTCTCATTCTGCAATATATCCACTCGCATTATGCTATACATACATTCGCATTATGCAATACATACATTCTCATTCTAGCAACACAAGTAATTTATCCATTCATTCTAATTCTAATAACATAATTCATCAATTCATTCAAATTCTAATAACGTAATTCATCCATTTTATGAAATCTATAAGACAACCAATTGAACCAATATTTGTTTCGTCGTTCATTCACATACCTAATTAAGTATATACGAGTGTAGTTTTTGCATTAAAAGAACTGCTTAAGGGAAAAAAACATACATGGTTCTCCATGGTTAGAATCAAATGACAAGATTGTGTTTTTCAACAGTTTCTGAATATAAGAAAGTGTTGTTATGCTTATACCTTGGCTCAAAAAAGTTGCTCATCCGCAAAAAAATATCATTTGTTGACATCAGAGTAGCCTTAACCATCTCTTGGCATCAGTTATTGCCATCAATTCAAGTATCTTACAAAATAACAAAAATAAAACATAAAATCAAATTAGAAACAACTCTCGTAGGAGAGACAAAGATTCATTTAGTAATTTGGGAAATTTATTTACATGTTCATTCTCATTATGGAATTCATACATACTCCAGACCCTAGCTATCTACGCAGAACCTTGAAATGGCACTAAAGAACCTCCTTGGTTGGCATACTTATTGATTATGGGAGGAAGTACCCTGATGCGAAATTCCAATTGCTGTACGCGAGTTTGCACTCAAACATACTAAAATTCATATATAAGTGACAGAGTTCACTCAGATAGTTTTACTATGGACATCAATATCCGGAGTCAACAAATCACATGGATAGGTTAAGAGATGGATATAGAAAAACATAGATGGTTTTGATGTTGACTAGGTGAACGGTGTTTCTCATATCTGTCTGAAGGCCTCTGCCAAGATGAACCTATCCTAATGGACTGAGATACCGATCTGACTAATATCAACACAACTGGCATATACAAGGGGACCAGTGGTCAATAATCCTAATTCTAGATCAACTCATCTGGCATATACAAGGGAACCAGCGGTCGATTTATTGAACACACATTATTTATTTATTTATTTAGAACTAACAACATGATTACATGGTAATTCCCGTGGATCCTGCATTCCACGCTTGTTTAGGCGACGGAGACAGGGAGAACACACACATATTGCTATCCAAGTGTTAATATTTATTTCGATTTGTCTATTGGTCTGGGTTTTTTTTTTGTTTTTTTTTAGTATCTCAACCATTCTATTACACCCTAGCAGTGGTAACAACTTGAATCGTGAGCCCCACCTAATCACTTAGAGAAACATATTTTAAAAAGAAAATAAAATAAAAACCGAAGTGAAAAGGACTCAGCGAGATATGGCGAAACCATCATGTTATTTATAACACCTGAGCTCTGTGCTTTTACGAATAGACTCTTATAGATGTTTCCATCTACTCAGATTGGTTCTTCAACTCCTAAAACCAAAATGCTTCCATCCACTTAGATTGGTTAGTGCCATCCTTAATAGGCATAAATTTCTAAGCACTGGAGTTTATTTATTGCAACTAAAAAGTTTTTCCCATACCCCCAAACTTAAATCTAACATTGTCCTCAATGTTTCTAATGAAAAAGCAGTACCAAAAATAACACAAGGAGAAGTTGGAAAGATAGTACCTGGGTGAAGAGAGAAATCAAAAACTAATATACAACATACAATGACCTCGATGGTCAATCAAGGGTAAGCAGGGTCCTCCAGAGGGACCTCCTCAACATCTCCTGTAGGAAAGGGCTCTAAAAAAGGTTTCAATCTCTGACCGTTAACCTTCGAAGAACCATCCGATGTCTCAATCTCAACAGCTCCATGAGGAAAAACAGTACGGACCACAAAAAGACCGATCCACCGAGAGCGCAACTTCCCGGGGAATAGATGCAAACGAGTGTCATACAGAAGAACTTTTTGACCTGGAGAAAATGACTTTCGTAAAATATTCTTATCATGCACAAGTTTCATTTTGTTCTTATACTCCTTAGCACTATCGTATGCATCTCTACGAATCTCGTCCAACTCATTGAGCTGGAGCTTTCTGTGAGCTCCTGCCTTGTCAAGTGAAAAGTTTAGCTGCTTAATAACCCAATAGGCTTTATGCTCTAACTCAACAGGAAGGTGACATGCCTTTCCAAATACTAAACGATCAGGTGACATTCCAATGGGTGTCTTAAAAGAAGTACGGTAAGCCCATAAGGCATCAGTAAGCCTCAATGACCAGTCTTTCCTATTGGGATTAACTATTTTCTCTAAAATACGCTTAATTTCCCTATTGGAGACCTCTACCTGACCACTAGTCTGTGGGTGATATAGGGTAGCTACTTTGTGGGTAATACCATACTGTTTCATTAAAAGAGCAAATGGTCTATTACAAAAGTGTGAACCTCCATCACTAATTATAGCTCGCGGCGTACCAAAACGTGTAAGTATATTCTCTTTCAAAAACTGGACTACGACCCTATGGTCATTGGTTTTACATGCAACCGCCTCAATCCACTTAGATACATAGTCTACAGCGACAAGGATGTATAGGTTACCAAAAGAATTAGGAAACGGACCCATAAAGTCAATACCCCACACATCAAAGACCTCAACAACTAAGATAGGGTTCAAGGGCATCATGTTCCTACGGGAAATGGTTCCTAATTTCTGGCAACTTTCACAAGTAACACAGTAACTGTGGGAATCTTTAAACAACGAAGGCCAATAAAATCCACACTGCAATATCTTAGCAGCAGTCTTCTTGGCACTAAAGTGACCCCCACAAGCATGATCATGACAAAAGGAAATAATACTTGACTGATCAATCTCATGTATACATCTCCTAATAATATGGTCTGGACAATACTTAAACAAATAAGGATCATCCCAAAAGAAGTGCTTAACTTCAGCTAAAAATCTAGAACGATCTTGTTTACCCCAATGTTGGGGAATTCGACCAGTAACAAGATAGTTCACTATATTCGCATACCAAGGTAATTGGGTAACAAAGAACAGTTGTTCATCAGGAAAACTATCTCTAACAGGAGGGGAATCATCAAGGGAATCCACAATAAGCCTAGACAAGTGGTCTGCTACTACATTTTATGCACCTTTTTTGTCTCTAATGTCTAAGGAAAATTCCTACAACAATAGGATCCATCTAATCAATTTAGATTTTGTATCCTTCTTGGAAAGAAGATACTTCAAAGCAGCATGATCAGTGAAAATTATAACCTTAGAACCTAAAAGATAGGGTCTAAACTTGTCTAATGCGAACACAATGGCTAACAGTTCCTTCTCAGTAGTAGTATAGTTCAACTGGGCATCATTCAGAGTTTTGCTAGCATAGTAAATCACATGGAGTAATTTGTTTTCTCGCTGACCTAGCACAACACCAATAACAAAATCTGAAGCATCACACATGATCTCAAAGGGTAGGTTCCAGTTGGGTGCCTGGACTATGTGGGCGGTAGTGAGTAAAGTCTTAAGCTTCTCAAAAGCCTAAACAAGCATTATCAAAGACAAACTTAACATCTTTTGCAAGCAAATTGCAAAGAGGTCTAGAAATCAAGTTAAATCCTTAATGAATCGACGATAAAAACCTGCATGCCTAAGAATGACCTAATATCTCTTACGGTTTTTGGGACCTGTAAAGTCTTAATAAGGTCAACTTTGGCTTTATCTACCTCTATACCCTTAGAAGATACGATATGCCCTAAAACAATCCTGAACGAACCATGAAATTACATTTCTCCCAATTAAGCACTAAATTATTCTCCTTACACCTAGTCAAAACTAATGACAAATGATGCAAGCACTCATCAAAAGATGAACCAAATACTGAAAAATCATCCATAAAGACCTCTAAGAACCGTTCTACCATGTCGGAAAATATGCTCATCATACAACGATGAAAAGTTGCAGGGGCATTACAAACCCGAAAGGCATGCGTCTATACGCAAAGGTACCAAAGGGACAGGTAAAAGTAGTTTTTTCTTGGTCTTCAGGGGAAATAACGATCTGATTATATCCGGAGTAGCCATCTAAGAAACAGTAGTGACTATGTCCAGCTAATCTCTCTAGCATTTGGTCGATGAAAGGAAGGGGAAAGTGGTCCTTCCTAGTGACCTTGTTCAATTTCCTATAGTCAATACAAACACGCCAACCCGTGGTCACTCGGGTTAGGATTAACTCATTGTTCTCATTCTGGACTACAGTAATACCGGATTTCTTGGGGACAACCTGAACAGGGCTGACCCACTTGCTGTCTGAAATAGGGTAGATAATGCCTGCATCTAACAACTTAAGAACCTCGGTTCGAACTACCTCTTTCATATTAGGGTTTAGTCGACGTTGCATCTCCCTAGAAGGTTTGGTATCTTCCTCTAAATAAATCTGATGCATACAAATAGTAGGACTTATACCCTTAATGTCTGCTATGGTCTATCCTAAAGCTTCCTTGTTGTTTTGAAGGACGGTTACTAACCTACTTTCCTGATCACTATCCAAGTTGGATGCTACAATCACAGGTAAAGTTTTAGATGGGCCTAAAAACACATACTTCAAGGTATCTGGTAATGGTTTAAGGTCCAACTTAGGAGGCTCTCCTAACGAAGGAACTAGAGTAGACTCAGAAACTGGTAGTGGTTCGAACTTAGATTTCCAAATATTGCTAGTGTCCAACAAAGGGGTTGAATATAACAAAGCATTCACCTCATTAATCACATTATCATCATCAAAATCAATCCCAAAGTGGGCTAGGCATTTCTCTAGTGGATCTTCTAACAAAGTTTTTGGTAATGACTCATCGACTAATGTTCTTATCATGTTGACCTCTTCTATGCTCGAGTCATCTAGTTCAGAGGGTAGCTTACTAATATGAAAAATGTTCAGCTCAATGGTCATGTTACCAAAAGACAAATTCATAATACCGTTTCAACAGTTGATGATCGCATTGGATGTAGCTAAAAATGGGCAACCTAGAATTACCGGTATCTGGTTCTCTGGGTCAGGGACAGGTTGGGTATCTAGGATAAAAAAATCCACTGGATAAATAAACTTGTCGACCTCAATAAGAACATCCTCGATCACACCATGAGGAATTTTTACGGACCTATCAGCTAACTGAAGTGTTATCTGGGTAGGTTTCATCTCACCAAGTCCTAGCTTAAGGTACACATGGTATGGGAGTAAGTTCACACTGGCTCCTAAGTCAAGCAGCGCTTTCTGAACACAGTATTTCCCTATTGTACATGCAATGGTAGGGGAACCTGGGTCTTTATACTTAGGAGTAGTAGTATTCTGAATAATAGAACTCACATTACTAGCTAGGAAGGCTTTCTTATGGACACTGAGCTTACGTTTTCGCGTGCACAAGTCCTTAAGGAACTTGGCATAAGGAGGAATCTTCCTAATTGCATCTAATAATGGAAGGTTGATAGTTACCTGCTTAAAAACCTCCAAAATATCATTAAAAGTGGACTCCTTCTTAATTGGTACTAGTAATTGTGGGAATGGGGCTCTGGGAACAAAGTTTGGCTTATCAGGGGCCTCATCAGTCTCCTTAGAGGTTCCATCAATCTCTTCAGCTTCTGATTCAGAAGGGTGAACTACAGCATGTTCACTATCAGGCATGGCAACCTTATTGTCTATTTCTCTACCACTCCTAAGGATTTTGATTGCATTCACATGATCAGATGATCTTCCTCCTATTTCATGAACTCCTCTACGATTAGGTTGAGTCTGACTAGGAAAACTCCCATTATCTCTCTCACTTAGAATCTTAGCCATTTAACCAACTTGAAGTTCTAACTTAGCAAGAGTCTTGGCATTATGTTGAAAATTCTGCTTGGTTTCCTCTTGAAAACTAGCCTGGTTCTTTAGTAATACTTCTTGGGTCTTTACGAACATGTCCTAGCTCTTTTGTAATATACTAAGAGATTCCTCTAAGCTAGTTATTTTATTCTCAGAAGGGTTCTGGAACTTGGCTTGACCTGAAGGGTTCTTATTATAACCAAAACCTGGAGGAGGCTGAGAATTACTAGACTGGCCTTGACTCTGTCCTTTAGACCAAGAGAAATTAGGATGGTTTCTCCAACTAGGGTTGTAGGTCTCTGAGTAGGGGTCAAACTTCTGACGGTTTTCAAATCTAGCATTGTTATAGACAGCATGGGCTTGCTCTTCACTAACCCGACCTTCCCAAAACGAGTTATTGGGTTCTATTCCACAACTAGAGACTTGAGAGGCTCTAATCCTATTATCAGGTTCAACAAAAGACCTATGTTTAGACTGATTCAATTCCAAAGCTTCTAACCTTCTAGACAAAGTAGTAAACTTAGCATCAGACCCAAAGCCTGTATCAACCACATTGGTGCTATTTCTATTGATCAAGAGTCTTTTAGGGGGTTCAACACAAGACTCCCACTGTTGGGATTTTTCAGCGACATCTTCTAAGAAGGAAAACTCATCATTAACATTTTTACTAGTGAACTCACCAACGCACAAAGACTCGACCGTGGCTTTTGTCGAATAGTCTAAACCATCATAAAGAATCCCTACTAGTTTTATTTTGTCAAACCCATGGTGAGGACATTGGGATAAGAGATCATTGAATCTCTCTAAAAACCTATAAAGAGATTCTCCCTCTTGTTGAACACTAGTACTAATTTTCTGCCTAACAGCTGCAGTTTTATGTTTAGGGTAGAATTTAAAATAGAAGGCATCAATAAGTTCCTGCCATGTTTTTATGGATTCAGATGGTAGGTTGTTCAGCCAAGTCTTGGCTTTATCTCTCAAGGAAAAGGGGAACATCCTAAGTTTCAAGACTTCTTCACTAAGGTCTTTAATATTAATTGTTCCACAAATTTATTCAAAGTCCCTAATGTGAAAGTAAGGGTTTTCATCATCTTTTCCTAAGAATATAGGGATCATCTGAAGAATACCAGGTTTCAACTCATAACTAGCCGTAGAGGCTGGCAACTTAATGCACGATGGTCGGTTGGTCCTAGTTGGGTACATGTACTCCTTCAAAGTTGTCATTGTTGGCACAGTAAAAATCCTAGGGGTGAATTCCTCATTAAGACTTAAATTCTCAAAATTGAAGTTTCCAAAAACAGGGCTCTCCAAAGAAGAGTCTTCGAGCTCCCCGTCTACAAAAGAAAAACCTCTAGGATCGTCACTAATCAAACGGCCAAAAGTGTCTCTTTTCCAAGCACGCTCACTAATGGACTTGAGCGATTTTGGCATACACTAAAAAAAATAATAAAAAATCCTAAGGAAGGGAGGTTCTAAGCAAACACACAGCAGGCTGACTCCACCAAAGCAAACCTAAAGATTTCTAGCAAACAACAAGCATGATGGCTCCACTTAGATTGTTTCTAGACCATCTTCTAATCCTTCGAAAAGGAATT
The DNA here is from genome assembly GCA_023531105.1 of Papaver atlanticum. Lineage (NCBI taxonomy): Eukaryota > Viridiplantae > Streptophyta > Magnoliopsida > Ranunculales > Papaveraceae > Papaver > Papaver atlanticum. The sequence goes on from JAJJMB010014829.1 coordinate 402,512, forward strand.
CGTTACAATCTAAGCAAACCTCTCTGGATCGATCCGAATAAAGTGAGTCGTAGGGGAAGCTCAGAGGAGCTTTGATACCCCCACCTCTTTGGCAACGCTTCCCTGGGTTACAAGGCGGCTCTAATCGACTTACAGTAATCTTCCTTAACTTCAAAGTATGCTTAAAAGAGCAACCAATATTTTTCGAACGACTTTCCTATTAAGCTCGTTACCCTATAGGTCTCGTTCTAGTTATTATTTTAGGCTTGGGTTCGCGTAGGTTATGTTTTCCTAAGGCGGGCAGGAAGAGAACGTTGATGAAATCCGAACCCTTATCTTGTATGGCCTGTCCTTGCCCTTTACTAGGAAATTAAAATCTGTATTCAGTCCTCAACATATATTCACCTTAAGGCAGACAGTAAACCCGCTGACAGGGGATTCACGGGTGTTTCGAAAAACTTACCTCCCGTACCAGACGGGGAATGAACCGCTGAAGTCGACTCGGGCCACGACTCCTATGTCATGTACGAACCCGAGGGGCCGAGACGATATCGTAATAGTCGTCCTTCTCTGAAAACGGTTTAATATTTAAAACTACTCTTCCGTAGGGTTTAAAAATAAAATAATAATGTCCCAAAGTTCACAGTCCAAAGTCCAAAAATAAAGTGCAAAAGAAAAAAAATTACAAAAATAAAAGATATCCTAATACAATTTCTAAAAAGAAAATCTAAAGAAATAAAAACTAAAATAAAAATAAAATCTAAAAATAAAATGAAATTTCTTTGTCTTTCTTTTCCTTTTCTTTTAGCTTTTATCTTTGGCTCCTAATCTCTTAGTCACCAAAGTCTTTGGCTTAAATTCTTTTCGGTCCAAACTTCAAACCTGTAGCACAAAGAAATATACCCAAAGAAACTTAAAATAGAACAAAGAGAAAATAATAAAAATCTAAAAAAAAAAAACTAAAAAAAAAAAAAAAAATCTAAACACTCTAACTTAAAAATAAGTCCGCGTCGGCGGCGCCAAAATTGATGTGTTTTCAACTTTGTTGTAGTAAAAGGTTCGTTGAGACTTGTGAAAGCAATTGATTTTAGACTTATTTAAACTAAAAATAGAGAAAGTTTAATTCCAAATTTGATTTCAAGATTGAAAATAACCAAGACACTAGATTCATCTATTACACATGAATGAATGATGGCAAAAATTCCAAAACTCTAATTATCTTTTAAATCTCTTATTTCTTAATTCACAAATAATCAGGCATATTCCCAAACATTAATTGTATTCCCTAAGCATAAATTATCTAAACAAAGTATAACCTATCTAATTGAATCACAACTAATTAAGAAAATAATGCAAACAATTAAAATTCTACAAAGTAGTGATTGAATGAATTATAAAATACAAATGAGAGAAAAATAGAATAGTTACCAATTATTCATGCATAAATAGCTTCCTCTGTGCCTTGGTTACGCGAGAATTAGCTCATCATTATGGAAACACGCTCAAAATTCATCTTTATTGCTCAAAAATGGTGTTCACAATAATGAAATGGGAGAAAAACAATAAAACCGGGTTTGTAACACTTTTATTTGTTACAAACCGAGCTGTTACAGAGAACGATAAAAATGAAGTGTTGTTATCACTGTAGCAATACGACCCACAAACAATTGTCGTTGTCACTGATGGAAAACGACGGTTCTGCGTGCGTCTTATGTTCTTCGTGTTCTTCACAGCAGCAGAAAATGGAGTTTTTCTACCACTTGATTTCTCGACTCTCTGGTTCTTCCTAACTACTCCCAACTCTCCCTAGCCCTTCTCAGCATCCCCAGAAGCGTATATATACCCATTTGGACCGAGAATAAATCATAATCTCGGAAATCAATCAAACATATTTTCTTTTACTCCCATGCAAGATACGGGATCATATCTCTGCTCGCTAAAATCTTGAACTGACACAATCCAAATTGACTAAAACACGTTCCAGAATGAGTAGACAACGTTGTAGACTCGTTCATTACTCCAAGAATAGCCAGAAATCCCGAGAATCTCTCTCTACATACACGAACTCCCCTGTATTCGTCCCACCATGATTATAGCCCAATTTCTTCGACCCTGATGGACTTACCAGTCCTATGTAAGTGTAACAGGACCAATACAACAGATTTTAGCGATTAAATCTCCCTAGAAAACTTCTAAATCCAATACAGCGGTCTCGGGTTTTCAAAGTTCCATATTTTGTCGTGGGTCCATATATAGCTTGATTATGTCGATTCCAAAGCTCATAACTTCTTTGGTTAGTTATAACAAGCCCGTAGTAATCGAAATCCATGAAAAAATCACCAAAAATCACATCAAATCATGCCTTGAAAATCACGCAGCTCTGTTCTTCTTTTTCCCTCCTTTTTTCATTTACAGACGAAGAGGGTGAAGTGCCCCTTATCCTCCTACTTGGGTGCCGATAGTAATTTTGGTGCCCCTTAGTAATTTGGGTACCCCTTATCCAGTAGTGAGAGTCCGAATAACAAATGTCCCTTGGGTGCCTTTAGACAACTTTTCGAGCCGATTTTTCCAAAAATGTTTATTGCCCAAAAATACCTACAAACACATAAGACACCATAATAAGTACAAAAAATGGGTACTAACAATATACACAATAGAGATGAAAATAGACACATAAATGCGTCTATCACTAAGCTCCCGTATTTGGACCATGCAATGCAATTCAATCTGAACCTGTAATGCTGAATCTAAAACACATAATTCATTCTCATTCTGCAATATAGCCACTCGCATTATGCTATACATACATTCGCATTATGCTATACATACATTCTCATTCTAGCAACACAAGTAATTTATCCATTCATTCTAATTCTAATAACGTAATTCATCAATTCATTCTAATTCTAATAACGTAATTCATCCATTTTATGAAATCTATAGGACAACCAATTGAACCAATATTTGTTTCGTCGTTCACTCACATACCTAATTAAGTATATACGAGTGTAGTTTTTGCATTGAAAGAACTACTTAAGGAAAAAAAACATACATGGTTCTCCATGGTTAGAATCAAATGACAAGATTGTGTTTTTCAACAGTTTCTGAATATAAGAAAGTGTTGTTATGCTTATACCTTGGCTCAAAAAAGTTGCTCATCCGCAAAAAAATATCGTTTGTTGACATCAGAGTAGCCTTAACCATCTCTTGGCATCAGTTATTGCCATCAATTCAAATATCTTACAAAATAACAAAAATAAAACATAAATCAAATTAGAAACAACTCTCGTAGGAGAGACAAAGATTCATTCAGTAATTTGGGAAATTTATTTACATGTTCATTCTCATTATGTAATTCATACATTCTCACTGTTGAATGTAAACATTTATACATTCTGGATCTCATTCAAAAAAACACTCATGCCATGTTTTTTTTCTTGTTTTGATGGACTGACACGTCTGTATCTGTATCTGAGTCACTTAGATATGACAAAAATCACCTGACTCGTCTGGATTTGACTCGATATGTATGATTTTTGAGTCAGATCTGACCCATCTGACTCAAAAATATACGAGTCATTGGAATGGTCCCATGAGTCAGGGTCATTTTGTTACCTGACTCGAACGGGTCCGGGTCAGGTAGAGAGTCAAATCTACTCAAAAAAAAAAATGATCTAACTTCTAACTCGAGATGAGTCAGGGATTGACTCCGATCCAAACGCCGAGTCAGATGCAACAAACATGCTGTCAGTTACAAGAATTTGAACATTGGAAACCTAAGTATCAAAAGTTTATATTTGACAGAAGTGTCACTGACAATTTCTATACATGGTTTCATATGTTAAATAAGGATGAAAATAAGCAATGAACATATCATTAAGTAAGAGTTTACTCACAAATAGAAGTAGAGAGAAATATGTTACTTCTCGCTTGTGCTAGTTGTGAATCAAAGAAATGAATTAGTCAAAGAGTAACTTCAAATCTTAATTGCTAAAAAGTACATGAATAGCTTGTTCATGCATTCTTTGCAATGCAACTTCTTTTGTTACCGGAGAAAGTTGTTTCATTTTTTAGGTACAATGGATCATCAATTTTCTCTTACAAATCACTTTGACACCAGTTGTTCCCTGAATGCAGAAGATGATGACAACATAATGACTTTCAACTCATCAATGTCGGTTGTGGCGAGCATGATTGATATCTTAAGACAAATTTTATTGTGTCTACCAGTGAAAGTCTTCTTGTATTCAAATTAATAACCTTTTCACCAATACCAGCAAGAGAATCGGAATGAGATTTGATACTATATAGATAAACAAGAATTGATAAATTTCCTTTGCTAACACCACTTAATTACTGACGAATGTATCAATTGAAAGCATGCGTATTGATAATTGCCACGAACTTAAATACATTTATGATTTCTAGTATTTATTTTGCTGGATATGCTTACCCAGTCCCTATCTATCAGACCCAGTTCACTGAACATTGTCCCCCTCAACAACCCCTAATATTGTCTTTTTTTGCTCTGCAATGTATGATGCTGTTAGGATGGAATTCAAAAATGGGAACCTAATTTAACAAGTGCGGTCAAATTGTAGGATCGTAGTAGGGCTGCCCATGGTTCAGTTTGGTTTGGTTTTCTGCCAAACCCGAGGACCAAACTAATATATGTTATAAGAAACCAAAAACCAAACCAGACCACACTTTTAGAATATCAGAATCCAGAACCGTTCCACCAGTTTTTTTGGTTTTTTTGGGTTTTTTAGTTTTTTCTAATAGACTTTCATTTTTAACTCGTAAATCAAAATTATAAAGCAAATCTCAAAATTAGATATATTTTGAACTATAATCTCTTTTTTTTATGGTACACTCATTAAAATCATATATATTATACAAGTATAATTTAATATTACATACATTTTTAATTATATTTTTATTTATTTATGGATATACTCATTGAAGCGTATATATATTATACGATGATGGAAAGTTCGCTACATATTATTATGGTTTTGTTGTTTTTTTTTTGTTCTAACTCTCCGTGTGTTTTTTTTGGTTTTTTTTTTTTTTTGGGGGTTTGGTTCTTTTGTGACATCAAACCAAAACCAACCATCTAGAATTGGTTTTCTCGGTTTTTGGGTTTTTGGATTTTCCGGTCTCTGTTTTTCTGTTGTTTTTGTGTCGATTTGGACCAGTTTGGTTCGGGTAGAAAACCAAACTATGGATAGCCCTAGATCATAGATCTTTCATAATGGTAGCGGGACCAAAGAAAGAGAATGCAAGCTTGCCATTCGTGGTATAAAAACGGGCCCACAACAAAATTAAGGCAGATGGCCCATCCAGTGTGGAACATTTAGGCAGTTGAAAATTTAATCTAGGTCCGTGGGATCTTTCATAGTAGGGGCGTGGGACAAAGACAGTTTCTGTACAGTATCTTTAATTGATCAAGATAGGTCTAGTATTTTCAAATTGGGAAGCAAAAAAGGCGGCATCCAACAAACTGGTTTGTGGAGATGACGATGATAAGAAAGACTAAGTAAGAACACCCAGTTTAGGGACTTTTATGGGTTCTTGGAAACAAAGAGAACTTATAATCAAATGAAATTGATTCAACTTCGTGTTCTAAATCAAGTCAGTGGATGCTAGTACTCATCTCCGGGACTTTTTTTTTTTTCTCTCTTGAAAAACAGACATTTCATACAAAAACTAACCCAAAGAGTTAACATTACAAGGGTTGTCAGTGTAACAACCCAGAGATTCAGGAACATAAACACATGCAATTACATTGGCCTGTTCTTTTAAAAGAGATTGGCTGATCACTTGTGGCACATGAACCCAAGTCTGTTGAGAAAAACCAGAAGATCTAGCTTCTTTTGCGAGCAGATCATCAGAACTGTTGCCTGATCTATGAATGAAAGTATATCCTTGAAAATTTGTAACTTCAGCCACCATCCTTTTTACTTCATCGAGTAATCTTTGTACCTGCCAAGAGATTGAAGTACTCATTCCGTTTAAATAGTCCATTACATTTTTGCAGTCCCCTTCCAAAGAGAAATTTGTTAAGGCTTTTTCCCTCGCCCATTTTGTGGCTTCAAAAACAGCTAGTGCTTCAGCTTCTTCAGGAGACGAAACCCGACAGTTCCTTCCTCTTGCTCCTTGGTACCCTAGTGCATTACGAATAACAATCCCGTAACCTGCATTTGTATCACTTAAAATCCACGCACCATCCATCTTTATATTAAAAGTATCACCTAAGGGTCTAGTCCACTGTCTATTAGGTAAAGGCAACGTCGAACTTGGAATAATCACAGTTGCACTATCCTGATCAACTTTCCTATAAGGAGTCCAAAACTGTATAAACCATCTGGATTTGTATGGAAAAACTAATACTAATACTAGTACTAGTTTTGTTAGAGAACACCCTATCGCATCTCTCTTTCCAAATATGCCAAAGTTTAGTTGCAGCTACTTCTAAAGACAAGGAAGTCGAGTCATCCCTAGTCCATTCATTATAATGATCTAAAAAAGAGTCACTACTATGCACATTAGAAACATTAGGCCCGGGGGCAAGGCCCAAACCGACTTAGCATAAGGACAATCAAAGAAAACATGAGACAAAGACTCCACATCAAAACCACAGAAAGGAAAAGAGGAATCAAACCCCCTCTCCCTCATTCTAGACGATAATATTTGCCTTGTAGGTAAAGCGTTGTTTAAGCATTTCCAAAGAAAAGGTTTAATCCTTTGAGAAACATCAAGGCTCCAGATTTTCTTCCAAAATTTTTTCTTGCAGACAGTGTTTACATTAGCATTCCTAGGTTCCAACAATTTAGCATAAAGATTTTAACAGTAAAAATCCCATTTTTTTCCTAATTTCCATCTAAGCTTGTCTTTGTATAAGACCCCATGGTGCGAACAAAGAAGTCTAATATTAAGAATATTACTGGCCAAAAAAGAGAGAAAACGATTGTTAACCAAATCTACATTCCAACAAGAATTCGTAAAATCAATCAAGTCTGATACCAAGGACAATTCAGAGTCAAGGTTAGGACACAGGACATCAATAGTATCATGTAAACCAGGGATCCACCAGTCCTTTCTTATATCAATGGAAAGGCCATCACCAACCTCCCATATTGAGTTCTCTCTAACTAGAGTTAGACCTTTTCTAATACAAGTCCAAATCCAAGAACCCGTCTTGGTCAGCTTTGCATTAAAAGTAGAACAATTTGAGAAATATTTAGCCTTAAGATCTTTTTCCCACAAAGTGTCAGGTTCATCCAATAACCTCCAAGCCACCTTAGAAAGTATAAGAAGATTGGCCTTATCGGCATCTCTAAATCCTAGCCCTCCTTGTGCAATTGGTTTGCAAAGAAAAGCATAAGATTTTATAAAAATACCTTTAGAATTGGAATCCTTACCCCACCAAAAATCCCTTTGAATATCATTCATTTCTTTTTCTTTGTTAACTTCTTAGGAATTCGAAAACACCCCATTTGAAAAGTAGGGATACTAGATAAAACATGTTTATTCAAAACCATCTTACTAACATGTGCAAGAATTTTACTCCTCCATTCCTGAATTATTTTCTCCATTTTCTCAATTAAGGTATCAAAGGTTTTGAGTTTAGATTTATCAACAAAAAGAGGAGCCCTCAAGTAAGAATCTTTAAGATTGATTTTTTTGATTTTAAGCAATCTGCTCATCATTCTTTGATGCCTCGGATGAACCTTTTTGCTAAAAAACAGCCCAGACTTGTTGAAATTGATTAGTTGACCAGAAGCTTTACTAAACTGTTCGATAATGTTTAAAAGGTTACGACATTCCCCTAAGTCATCTTTAGAAAAAAGCAAACAATCATCGGCGAAAAGAAGGTGCGATATTGACTGACTAGTCTTAGTCATTTTAACACCATGAATATGTTTCGAGACTTCATTAGCCAAAAGCAGTCTTGAAAAAACTTCCATACAAATAATAAAAAGATAGGGAGATAAAGGATCTCCCTGTCTTAAACCTCGAGTAGGTTTGAAAAATTGACCAGGCTTTCCATTCAGGGGCACCACTATAGAGGTAGTCGAAACACACTGAAAAATCAAATCACACCAGTCCTGGCCAAAACCAAATTGCAAAAGGGTTTTGTTTAAAAATTCCCAACTGACCCTATCGAAAGCCTTCGACATATCAATTTTAACACCCAACCACCAAACTTTTCCTCTTTTTTTTCTTCATAGAATGCACAATCTCATGAGCAACAATAATGTTGTCCGAAATTTGCTTAGAAGATAAAAAAAAAGTCGATCGATACGGTGAAATAACCTTATCCAACAAGCTTTTCAATCTATTTGCGAGTAATTTAGCTATGATCTTGTAAGACGTATAACAAAGACCAATGGGCCTGAACTCACTTGGGTCTTTAGGAGTTTTTGTTTTTGGAATCAGGAAAAGATCAGTTTTGTTAAGTTCTGGAAGTAAGGTTTTTGGATAAAGAAGTTTTGGACAGTTGAGACAACTTGGGGACCAATAGTCCCCCAATTATGTTTATAAAAGCTAACAGGAAACCCATCAGGTCTCGGGGACCTATTGGGCTTCATTTTCTTAATTATACCAAAAATTTCATCATTGTCAGGAATTCTAAGCAAAGCTAGATTATCAGTCGCAGTGATCACTGGCTCAATATGCACAAGAGCAATATTCACTCAACACAAATATTTGCGAAAGCAGGAGCAGTAAACAGATTTGCGAAATATTCACTCAACACAACAACAATTTGATTTTTCTCTTAACAACATGCCCATGGGAATCAGTAATACAATCAATATTATTCCTTTTCCTTCTATTAAGAGTGACTTTATGGAAGTACTTAGTATTTTTTTTCCCTAAGGCAATCATGTTATCCCTAGATTGTTGTTTGGCTATTTCCCCTTATGTGTCATACAAAAGCTTTAGTTGATGCAATTTCGAGTTTTTGAAAGCAAAATTATGAGAAGAAGATATCCTTTTGTCAATATTTTCTACCTCTTTCAACAGTTTTTTTTTTGTTGGGTTACCAAAAACAACATATTTCCAAGTAGACAAGTTTCCCCCTAAAGCATGTAGATTCGCAGCCAAAGCTCTAGCTGGCTCGCTCATAGAGTGATCCAAGAAGAATTAATCAAATCTATACAAGAGGCATTCTTCAACCAAGTATCATAGAATTTAAAAGGATAAGAAGAACTAGAAAACCCATTATCAAGAAGCAAACAAATAGAATTATGATCAGATCCTAAAGATACCTGGTTAGTAAGAGACGCATTGGGAAATTGAAGAATCCATTCAGAATTATGAAAAGCCTTATCTAATCTCTCTTGGATATTCTGACCTCCCTCCCTATGATTATTCCAAGTAAAAATATTGCCTTTAAAACCTAAATCCTCTAAACCAGACCTTTGTATGATTCTAGCATAAGCACCGACCTCTCTACTGTTGAAGGGCAACCCCCTAGCTTTTCTGACTGATCAAAAACCACATTAAAATCCCCTAATACAACCCAAGGCATACCAATTCTATTGACCCTAGAAGCAATTTTTTCTAGAAAATTCCAAGCCACCGGCTTTTCCGCCGGATAGGGACTTCCATAAAAACAAGTTAACAACCATTCATTCATAGCAAAATTAGATTTGATAATCACATTTATCATATTGATATTTGAATGCACAATTTCGAATTGAAATCCATTTAACCAAGCAATTGCCAGACCACCCTTAGTACCAGCTACTCCCACCGGATCAATGAAATAAAGATTAGGGAAACTAGCTAGTACTCTTCTCATCAAAGGCTGTTGAGATTTAGTTTCAGAAATAAATAAGACATCAGGCCTCTCAAATTTTATCAAATGATTCAAGTGATTCCTAGTTGATTTAGGCCCACAACCTTGAGCATTCCATGAGATAATTTTCATGATGTAGAGAAAACAAGTAAACCAAAGTAATTGAAAAAAAATATATTCAGCAGCCACTAAGGAAAAACACTTCAAACTATCAGGAAAACTTGAGTAAGACAGTGAATAGGTAGAGAAAAATTTAAAATTCTTTATAGGAATTAGAAAACTGACCTGTATTGCAGTTCCAATCAAAGAAGACCTTCCAATCCCAGTGTTAGCAAAAATTTCTATCTCCATTCCGTTTTGAAAATTAATAAACAAAGCTCATTCACCTCTTACTACTTGAACATTCATCATTATGGACCAACAAATAACTTCATCAGAAAAAATCAGTTCACCTCTGACCCAGGATAACTTCTGAATTTCTTTCCCAATCACCTCATTCTTAGAAACCCCATAAGAATAATTCGGATCAACATCTCTATTAATAGGCATAAGGATTCTAAAGAAACCCGAATTTGACTCCACCACCTTGAAACTATTGATTTTTGTTCTCTTTGGACTCTTTAAATCGTCTTCATTTATCTTCAGATCCCATTCCATCCTTCCTCTTTTATACCCGCACAATATTAATTTGGAAGATTTAAAACCCTTGTAAATTTCAGCACCATGAGTTGGAGTAAAAACTTCTTCTTCTTTCCCTTTGCTAGGGATTAAGGAATTTTCCTCCGAGACAAAACCAGAATTTTCATCTCTCTGAAATTCATTCATTTTTTTTTCTCCTTCTTTATTATTAAACTAGAACTTAAACTATCAGATAGAGGACATGTGTTGGCATGACTAAGATGATACGAGGCAGTAATACGAGAAACAAAGACTTGAGACCCCATGACAGAAGAGAAATTAAGCTCAGCCCACGACATTTCTTCAAAGCCCATAACCTTTTTGTAAACATAACCCACTTTCTTTCCGGTATACCCATTCCCCAAACCCGGATCCTACTTATGAAACATTATATTCTGATGACCTATTTTTTATCCAGGTTGCAAAACAGACTTCAAGGAAATCGGCGGCACCAAATCTTCAACTACACTACCTGGTTTATCTCTAGCCTTCGATAATACAATCGCCCAAAACTTTTGGCAATGTAAATTTGATGTATAGCAGAAAAACTTAGAAGCGTTTAAACCCCCAGATCCAAAAATCAAAATTCGCAATATACCATCTAACGATCTAGAAAACCCCAATTCTTCCATATAGAAACCCAGCAAAAATATTCTCCAACAAACCCCGATTAAGAATTAAAATCGAGTCCAGCTCAGGAAAGCGACCAGAAGATGAGGGGAAGCAAAGCTGATGTCCGAGTAGAGGGTAAAAAAAAATATTCTAACACTGATATGAAAGATCCACCCCGACCAGAGCTACAATACCAACTTTAGCTAGCAGAAAACATCTCAGAGAGAAAATTAGTAGGCAAAAACAAAAAAGAATGATAAGGATTGAAATAAAACGGAAGTAGAAGACAAAGCACTGAAGTTAAAACAAAAAAATAGACCAGAAAAAAGAGAATCAGAGTTGTTAGAATCACCGGAAACCAAAATCGCAATAGCTAGAATCACCTGAACCAGAATCACAGTCACAAGAATCACCAGAAATAGAAACACTGCCAAGAGAATCGGTCTCAAGAACTAGAATCGGTTACAAAAATCCTTTTGAGTACTTAGTAGTTAAAGTGAGTACCAAATTTTCAAACTTTTCAGGGTCATAAAGATATCTAATTAAAAATAATGTCAGAGGAATATTTTTTGGGTTTTGTTATCTTGTGCATTCATGCACAAGATAACACCCAATCATTGCATTGGGAATGTGCATAAACATTTAAAAAAATAGGAGAGATATTTTAAACTTGCATTGGAGAATGCAAATTAACATAGATATCTCAAACATGCATTTATTAAGGCTGAAGTTTTGCAATATCCAATGCAAGTTAAAACATCTCTCCTATTTTTTAAATGTTTTTGCATATTCCCAATTCAATGATTGGGTGTTATCTTGTGCATGAATGTTTTAACTTGCATTCGATATTGCAAAACTTCACCCTTAATAAATGCATGTTTGGGATATCTATGTTAATGCATTCTCCAATGCAAGTTTAAAACATCTCTCATATTTTTTTTAAATGTTTTTGCACATTCCCAATGCAATTATTGGGTGTTATCTTGTGCATCCAACAAAATTTTCTTATTAACTAGAATTGACGTTTGTTTACTTTTGGTATTTTTAGATTCAGTTGACCATTTTAAGGGCGGAAATAATTTGGGTCCCGAAAATTTATACCCCAATTTCTCTAACAACACATAAAGCGGTGGGATCAAAAACCCAACCCCATATAATTTCTCAATGGGCCCTAGGAGATGTGTGTATCGGGATTTCTCACACAAGAATCCTCCCACCTACTTAATTTAATTTTCCTAACACGCAACTATTGTGTGTCAATTTTATCATCCGCAACTTAAAACATACAGTAATCATATGAACGTTATTTTGGACACCATTTGTGTGTGTATTGATCACCTTGCTCGTATATATACACACGCGGAGTCAAATTAAAGACCTTACTTTCAAATTCAAATGCCTTAGGTCTGTTTAAATGATTTTAGCTTTCTACATAAAAATATAAATACTATGAGATTTTGGAGGATAACTGAAAATAAAATTGTGAAAATAAAAATAAAATGCACGCAATAAAGATAGTCAAATCTCATGAAAAAAAGCAGAAAGATGACCTAATTTGCTAAGGTAATAAGAGTTCAGTGAAATGCAAATATTCATCTTCTTGTCTCTTATGTTGAGTCTGGTTCTTAAACTCTTTCAGGGTCATGAACATGGGCGGAACTACATGTTGACTTGGGCTGGCTTAAGCCAGCTCAAAGTCCTGGAAATCTCAAAATTTTATAGTGGTTTAAGTTTGAAAAAAAAAAAATCATGCCTAAATCATAGGCTTAAGCCACCCCCACCAATCCAATTAGTTTTTAAGCCATCCTCACCTTCATTTTCCAGCTCCGCCACTGGTCATGAAGATATCTAATTAAGTTTTTTTTTTTTTCTTTCTGTTACTCGTGATTATATTAGTCCCAGACCATTTTAGCTTATTCGGGATTTTCTTTTGTAATAATGATTGAGGAATTTTTTTATCAACTAGAAAGGACATTTGTTTAATTTCGTGTTTTTAAATTCAGTTCGACGATTTCAGAGCCCTCTCACAAGAATTCTTTCATTAATTTTTCCAATATTTTTTTTATACTGGAGCTACAATTGCAAACAACAATAAGTAGTATATAGCTAGGCTTTCCTTGATCCTTAATTTATAACCCGTACTTCTCCTCTAGTTGATCCTTAATTTTAGATTCAGTCCATTGAAGTGGAGTTTCTTCTAGTTAAATAGATGCCTGCTCTCAAGTAAGGTGGGATTATGGTGACACACCTTCATTATTTACCAATTAAAATTCTAAATAGCAATATACTCCCTCCATACCATTTTACTTGATGTTTTAGGGACTCTTTTTGTGTTCCAAAATAGATAAGAGTTTAAGTATTTTCCCCAAATTCTCACTGATTTGCCCTTACTTTGGAATCACAACATACAATTAATTCTTTTCGTAATCAACAGATAGATAATTACTCCAATTTTTAAATTTACTCCATGGGAGAATATTTTGTTTGTCCCAAGTAAATTACAAAGGGATTCGTGATTTACACTAAATCTAGAAACTAAAAATTATGTACTTTAAATTTTTAGAAAACTATTAATATGTGTAGATTTGGAAAAAAATTACCCTCTATGTTATTTCTTAATCTGCGTGAAAAACTCAAAAACATCAAGTAAAACGGAACGGAGGGAGTATATGTTTCTTAACGGTATGAATACGGCGGCGGAATTATCCCATGTACCATTAAATAAAGCCCTTAAATAAAACTAACAATTGATGCAAGAGGGAGTAAAAAAAAAAAATGTTCTCAACATGAAACCCTGACATTATGCAGACCGGTCGAGTATTACATGCGCGGAGAGAATATCAATCAGAAAAAATGATAGGAAATACATACTCAAACTTCTGATCTTCCAATCAACCACAGACTCTTCATCATTCTATCACTTCTTGGTTATCAAATAAATTTCAATCATGTTAGATTGCCTCCTACGCTAGCTTGTTTAGTTTGAACTCCAAGATCATTCGGTGAAACGTGGCTGTTCATGTGTGGAATTGCTTGAAAGTGTTTATAGTTCTCCGATCGTCACTGGCAATTTCGTTTACAGTTCCAGGATTAGGGTCATAACATAATTTATATAGTATGTCACTAGCTCTCGGGACGATAATCTGACTCGGCAACAAACTAGCTCCCGCATGATAAATATAAAAATTAAAAGGCCTTCGAGAAAAAAAGCTGCTAACATTATTTATACGTCACTTTTTTTTGTATGTCACGATACATTTAAGATTTTTGATATAATGTCGAAACCTCTAGCATATTTGGAGAATATATCGAGACGCAATTTTGACTAAAGCTACGGACATAGGGTCGGTTATTTTTGGCTTTACTGTCGGTTTTGCTAGTTTATGGAAGTTTTCTCCGTTTAGCAATCAGTCTATATATGTTTGGCAATTACCGAGTTACAAAAGGTATTTGTGTATAGAGTCCTAGCGACGTGGCTTAAATCCGTGGCACTTTTAGTTTTGCAATTTCTCAGTTTTTATCAATATCCGTCTGGTTTGTTTACTTGCTCTAGGTTTTCTTAGCATTATAGACATGGATCATAAAAAGAGCGTCAACCCATGCATGAAACTCGTTAAAGACATGTGGTTAAGCGAGTCCAAGAATAATCTTGTATTCTCTCCATTCTCGATGGAAGCTGCTCTTGGGTTACTAGCTTCGGGAGCAAGTGGTGAAACCTTGAAACAGCTATTAGGATTTCTCAATTGTGATAGTCTCAACAATTTAAATTCTATTCATTCTAAGCTCATTGACATGTGTGGCGAAACACAAACTGGACTTGAAGGTCCTAAACTGTCTTTTGTTGGTTGTGTTTGGGTCAGTTGCTCTCTTAAACCAGCATTCCAAGAAGTTGCTCATGCAGTTTACAAAGCGGAAGCCGAGACCGTTGATTTCGCAAATAAGGTATGCAGGCAAACATCTTTACATTGTTGTTCTTGTTTTGTATTTTTCGGTTTGTTTTGTGTGTTATTTGCAGCAATTTTCTTTGTTTCGACGTTTTAACAATTGAATGTACCGGATTTCCTCAGGGCATAGAAGTGCTGAAGAAGGTGAATGCATGGGCCGAAAAGGAAACCAATGGGTTAATTCAAGATCTCTTACCTGCTGATGCAATCAATGAACGTACCACATTCATATTGGCTAATGCACTCTATTTCAAAGGATCTTTTTATGAATATCAATTTGAACCATCACTAACTAAGACGTCAGAGTTCTATCTCCTCGACGGAAAAGAATCAGTAGACGTCCCCTTCATGTCATCGGAGACTGATTATCAGTGTATTAGTTGTTATGATAGCTTTAAAGTACTGCAACTTTCGTACCAAATGGATTTGAAAATCAATCCATATTTTTCTATGTACATAGTTTTACCGGAGCAGCGCGATGGGCTAGGTGAACTTATAGAAAAGGTGAGCTCTGATCCTGCTGCATTTATGGATCAGTATCTCCCAGCTTATTTGGGAGGGGTTCCAACAGGAGAATTCAAGATTCCCAAGTTCAAAATTTGTTTCGATTTTGAAGCAAAAAGTGTTCTGCAGAGAGTAGGACTAGGATTGCCCTTTGATGAATCGAAGGCAGAGCTGACTGAGATGGTGAATCTTGACGATAATGGTAATCTTTATGTTTCAAAGGTTTATCACAAGTGTTTTCTTGAAATTGATGAATCTGGAATCGAAGCTGCTGCTTCTACGGCTGTTGTTGGGGATCTCATGTCTTTTTCCTGTGGTCCCCCTCCTCCTGTCGATTTCGTAGCGGATCATCCTTTCATGTTCATAATCAGAGAGGAGCAAAGTGGTGCAGTGCTGTTCATGGGACATGTCCTTAATCCTTTATTAGATTAGTGACGACAGTTTATAATATTTGATTTTGCTAAACAGTTTCTTGTAATTTGAGCTTGTGGATGTTTATGTCACAAGAAAAATAACTCTGATTGACATATAAGCAAATTACTCTTAAAAGACAAAGATATCTCAAATTATTTTAGCACTGGAGTTTAGTATTTTGTCAATCATGCGCATTGTTAATTGCCACAAACTTTAATACACTGCGATTTTCTTTCATTTATTTTGATGCTGGATAAGCTTCCTTTATTATATAAGCAAATCACTCTCAGAGGACAAAAAGATATCTCAAATTATTTTAGCACTAGAGTTTGGTATTTTGTCAATCATCTGGTTCAGATTAGCATAAGATGAGCCACCAGGTGCAACCGCTTCTTGGCATTTTTTCTTCCATTCCTTGACTTTTTTCTTCATTTCCTTACCCTTTTCACCATCCATCAATTTTCTCACTAACTCCTCGACTTCCTCCCTCTTCACGTTATTATCAATTTCAATACCAATTCCCTAATGCGTACATGTATACCTACAATTTGTTTGTTGTTCGGCGAAAAACGGCCAGCATATCATTGGAACACCACCACAAATGCTTTCCAGAGTTGAGTTCCAACCATTATGTGTTAAGAAGCCACCTATGGCTGGATGGTTCAATACCTTCTCCTCTGGACACCAACTTGGGAACAAGCTTCTTTCTTTCGTTTCTTCCACGAATTCGATTGGTAATATTTCTGAATTACCTTGGACTAAATCCGGACGAATGAACCACAAGAAAGTTTGCTTACTGTTAGCAAGTCCCCATGCGAATTCAACCAATTGTTGTGTCGTCATGACAGTGATACTGCCAAAATTCACGTACACGACTGAGTTTCTTTCTTTCGTATCAAGCCATTCTAGAATTTCTGGTTCTTCTTTCCATAGATTAGACCCAATAAGCTTTATCTCATCAGTTTGCTGAATTTGATTGGTAAGTAAATGAAGAGCACCAAGGGTATAGATAGGAGGTAATGACAATTTCCCGGAACGCCGCATTGCGTCTACAACTTCGTTCTCTAACTCATCAAATGTGTTCAAGATAATACCCGATCCCTTTTTTGCATTTTCTGTTTCGCCAAGAATGTGGTCGATCATTTTGTCCTTGGGGTCAGTTGTTCGTGCAAATGCAGGGAAATCCATTAGCCGGATATTGTTAAATCCTGGAACAAAATCGACTATAGTTTCAAGGTATCCATTAGTTAGGCAGCTCTCATCTGCGAGAAACAAAAATGTTACGTTTAAGATATCGTCGAATCGAATTGGCAATAGTTTCAAGGTAGAGATCAAGACTCTTGCGCTGCCCATGTTGAAGAGATTAATCACTCCATCCTAAATCAGGTGGATGAAAGTAGTGAATCCAGTGGTGAATCGGAATACGAAACAGATATTGAAGAGATAGAAGTGGAGAAAGTGGAAGGAAAGAAAAAGGTAAAGGCCCTTGAGGAAATTCCACATAGGAGACCCATGAGTGAAGAGCAACACGTGGACAAGCTCCTGCAACTTACTTCTGTATTTGGTGTTGGCTCTAGAGATACTACTGCAAAGTCTAAGACTATATTAAATGGCATTGTTAAAGATTTTAACAATATAGGTGCTTCTAGGACTGAGAAAGAACAGGCTAAGATCTTTTGGCCAGGAGTTTCCTGCAACGAAAATCTTGGAAGAGGGAAAAGAACCCATGTAAAGAAGACCAAATAGAAGGCATGTTGGTTGGGAGCTTTCTGTTTCTCCTTGTTTGTTCCAGATTTTGCCTGGAACTTTGTCTTTTTTCTTGGTGTTTGGGTTGCTCTGCAACCCCTCTTGTATGCGCTTCGGCGCCTCCTTTCCTCGTATCTCTTTTTCATTTTCAATAAGATCTTAACCTTTTTATTAAAAAAAAAAAAAAAAAAAAAAAAGTTTCAAGGTAGCCATAATTAGCTGGGCAACTCTAATCTGCAAGACACAGAAATATATGTTAAGTATACTGTTGGCATCGCATTTTTGACTATATGAGCTCAAAATTAATCCTAGCAAATGTGGGTTTGAGATGATATTGCGTACCTTTGAGCGGAATGAGACCTTTCTCAAGGAGATGACCGTAATGGAGATAAGCCATGAAACCACAAGCACTAGTAGTCCAAAACATGTATACTGGAAAACCAAATTCTTTAGCAACTGCAAGTGTAAAACTCATACACCCATCAGAGACCACACAACTAACAGGAGGAATGTCCGATGTTTCGTTAAGTTTCATCAGTAGATTTCCAAACGGAACTCCACAGTTTTTCTTGGTGGATAAAGCAAGAGAAGGTATATCTTGTGTTGATTCAACATCTGTTGGTGGTAATCCATCTGGAATTGTATGGAATTGGAAATGTAGTTGCGGGAAATCCCATAACCACACCCTATTGATAATCTATGGAATAATTTAAGAAATCATGATGAAATACTCAAAATCTTTTATTAAATCTTAGAACAAGTACAAAGATGATGAGGGAAGACCTTAACTTGGAAAGCAAATAACTCTCTCTCTCCTAAATATCTTATCTCTTACCCAGAAAGATCTATCTCTTTACAAAGATGCTCGGCTCCTTATATAGGAGTTTACATAGTGGAGGATAGCTAATAAAGCCCCTAATTTCGGATCTGACGTGCGTCAATGTCGCGTAGACTTTATCATTGACGCACGATTTCTTCATTGCCGCATGGTTCTTCACACTTTACTCGTGACTAGGTGACGTCATCTGGTTCGTCATCTGGGATATGTTGTATGTGGTCATATTCGCTTGCTACCAATGGAGTTACTTCGCATACTAAATGAGTGCGCGGTTTTTGCACCTACATTTTTCCTCTTCTCATATCTTTCCTTCTTGAGAAGGAGCGGTATGAGAAAACTCTAATTTATTTTGCCGCACTAGTTCATCTCTTCGTATTCTTATCGACCGACATTTTTCCGTACTTCCGACTTTACCGCTTACACGTGTTATCTCTTCCACTCGTTATTTGACACGTCCTAAATAACCGCTTCTTCTTATCCGCTCATTCTTAATTAATGCTGATGGGAGGAGATATCTTGGGAGTTGGGATAAAATCTTTTATTTACTGCTACACGCCTTCTTTTCTTTTCTTTTTACTCTCTTCTTTCTTTTTCTCTGCAACTTTCGTCCTTTGCTGTTCATCATCTTCTCTTGTTCATTCTTTGATTGTTCATCACTTTTTACTTCACGTTCTCTTCCTATTCATTATTTACTGCCATTCTTTCCTTCTTTTCTTATTTTTAAAACTATATTTTTATCATCATCTGAATCCTCATGATCATCACGATCATCTTGATCTTTTTGATTGACCTTCCACTTATCGACATTCCCATTCTGAAAATGGTTCTGAAACCCGGCTGGAAAAACCTCAAAGAATTCACTAGGTTGAAGGATGAGTTTGGCCGTAGGGGTTTCACATTATCAGTCCCTCACGGATCTGAACCCACTTCTGCTATCGGACCTGAATGTTTTTCGCTTGACCAATGGGATAATGATAGAATCATTGTTTCGCTTGGCCAACTTTCTGCAGGTCTTCCCATTCCTTTATACAATCCTCAAATTCCTTTGTTCTATGATCTTTTGTCTGATGCGAGATTTTCACGCGACATATTTCAACTAAGTGGTGACTGTATCAAGATAATGACGGAATATGCTCGTCGTGCAGCAGGGTTAAGATCTGTTTATCCAGAGGATGTAAGGAATCCAAATTACGCACAGAAGGAAATTATTCCTCCGGAATACACGGTTGAGAATTTTTTTCTCTACTACGATGTTGCTATCATGAAAAATGAGTCTTCCCGTTGGGGCATTCGCTCGATAAGGAAGGACGGCTTCGCAGAGGACCAGAGGATCATGCGGGATGTTGATTTTCATGACTCTTCCAATAACACCGCTCGCAAATCAAAAGATACTCGTTGGGTGGAGTATCCTATTGTTGTTGAAGCCCCTTATATTACTGGCAAAGGCGCTGATGGGTATGATCTCCCTCTTCCTGAGAAATTTGCCGCTTACAAACCTTGGGAATTTGTATGGCCCGAGGAGAGAGATGTGGTATGCTACTTTTGCCTTGGTCTTTCTATTTATTTCTTTTCTATTGTTTTCCGCTTCCTTCATTATTTCTTTTGATCTCAGATTATGAAGCAGAAGAAGAAGGCTAATAAAAATGCGTCTCATGCGTCACATACGCGTGATAATGAAGTAAGAAATACTCCTTCTTGAATTTTAACAATATTGTTGCCTCTGTTTCTTATCTCTCATTATGCGTGTAGGTTGAAGCTGGAGACGCTGAGGGTTCTAATAATGATGCTCTTCCTTCCAAGGGTAAGAGTAATAAAACCGTCTCTAAGTCCACCTCTATGAATCCCCCCAAGAAGCGGAAGGCATCTTCTCCAACTTCTTCTCGTTCTGAAGATGATACTCTCCTTCTTCCTGATAACTCCGAGTCCACATCTTCTATGGGGAAGTTGTCGAGTATTTTCACTGACTCTTTGTCTGCCGTTGGGGATGATGCGTTAACTCGTACATGCGAGATGGTTGCTAAAATTTGCGACGCTCCCTCTCTGAGTCATGAGTCTTTGCTTGGAGTTGCCTCTGCGATAAGACCAAGTTTCCAATTCGCGTTTGGATCTTTGGTAATTTATATACCACCGCATCTTCTTTAATGATGCTTTCGCGTTTTGTATTCTAATCTTTAATTTCATATATACGCAGAATGCCTGTATGTCTCACGCGGTTACTTAAGATCTTCAAAGAAAACTTCGCTCCCTTGAGGCTGAGAATACCAGACTCAAAGCTGAGAGTTCTACCTATTCTCATGATGTTGTGGAACTTCGTAAGAGGAATAATCATCTGATTGGTATGTATTCCTTTGTTCCCCCCTTTTTTCATATAACTGCGCTGTTTTCGCACCCTTTTAATTCTTTGCGTTCGCAAAGATATACAATTTAACCAATGAAGCATCTAGTCTCCCTGATGATGAGGAGATTCTTCTTAAGCATCTTAACTCCTCTTTAAATAATTTTCTCAATGATGGCTTAGAGAATCTTAGTCTGGAGGAACTAAGGTCGAAGTATGAGGTTTTTAAGCATGAGCATAGATCCATGTTATCTGTAAATAATGGTTTTCAACGTCGTCTTCATAGAGACAAGGAGATAATTCAAACTTTAAAAGCGAAAAAGAACGCGCTTATTACTGAGAAGGATAAGGCAGTCCTTAAGGGTGTTGAGGCTTTAAAGAAGTTCCATGAGGATCAACTCCTCGTTCAGATGGAAAGAGACCAAGCTATGGGCGAAAGGGATGCTTTGATTAATCGAGAGAATACAATTCGTTCTCGACTGCTTATAGAGAATGAAGCTGAGTTTGATTGGGCTGCTAGGGTTATTGACAATGCTAGAACTGGATTAGCCACAAATATTAGTTTAGAATCTGACCATGCGTCACTGGTTAAGACTATCCTTTCTGAAAAAGAAGGTTGTTTACAATTCTTATTCCTTCATTATTCCCTGGCAAATATTCTTATGCGGCTTTAACCTCCTTATTTTTCTTCGCAGATGCTGAGAAGAAGTATCTTGAGGAAATTGAAAGTCTGAAGGAGAAGTTTACCGCTCGTGACTCTAAATACCGCAGACTTAAGAAAAAGATGACTATCACTGTTTCTAACTTGAGTAAGGATGCGATTCGTGTTCGTGATGCAGTTGTTAAGAAAGTCTGCACTGATAATGGCATTCCTTTGTCAAATTATAATTTTGCTGAAGTTAGAAGGCTCTGACATTTCCGATAGTGAAGCAGAGCATGATGAATATGAAGAGACTGATGAGGAGCACATCAGTTCTGAGGCTCGGGAAGGTGATAAAGATGACATGGGTGGGAAATAGCCGCTCTTTCTAGGGACCTTTTCATCTTCTTTCTTCATTTTATTTGTACAAATCTTCGTCCGCTTCTTGTACTATGTTCTCTTTTCTTTTTTGTATACTGGTTATTCTCGAGCTTTTTGGATTTGAATGTATCATTCTTTTTTTTCAATGTATAATCTTTCTCCTTTCATTCTCGCGTATCTTAATCCTGCAATTGGTCATTAATCGAAAACAAAGTGTTTCTCTAGTGATGATAGTATATATATACGTATGCGTTAATGATAATACGTAACATATGCATTATTAATAACATATAACATATGCGTTGATGATAATGTATATAACATGTGCGTGTGAGTCTATCATATGGTAGCGAATAACATTCCTTTATATGCTTTGTATTCCCATTCTTGCCTCTGTTAGTTGCCGCAATATGATTCCCATTTTTAGATGTGCATATGTATAAGCGTACGTGATTTGTAAAGTTGCTGTATTTCATTATGCGGTAATCTATCATCTATGCATTCGCATAAATCTGTCGTATAGTGAAACTATTTAGTATCATACCTGAATTACCTGTTATTCATTTTACCTCATGAATGTGTCTTGTTTTCTGCCTCAGCTATATCTTGCGTAATTATTTTCGCGTCTATACATCCTTCTATCTCTTAACTTTACTTTATACGTGTGCGTTGATCTTTGAGCTCCTTTCTTTCCTGCAAAACACTATTAATCTTAAGTTTGTTTTTCTCAGGAGGTCTTATTGTGCCTCCCTAATTAGAGGTCTTATTTTGCCTAAAGGTATTGTCTGTTTTTGTGCGACGAAATCGCAGGAAGTCTACACTTTCATGTAATGACCCATTGATTTCGCCTTATCATCTTCTCGTATTATTGCCTCTGCAGGATATATTGACGCGCAAATACGATAGACCTATGCTCTCCTTTGAGTCATAGCCCCATGATATTTATGTCTTTTGACACAATTTAGCTCCCTAGTGGAGGGTGTCGTCCTTATATTCCCCCTGACTGCCCCTTCAAGGAAGCTTACCCCTACTGGGTTAGGGTGGGCTCTTCCCATCCAGTGATGCAACAATCAGTTATTTTCGCGGCCTCTTATCCCTCCGCCGATATGGCTTATGGTTACGAGACCGCACCCTAAGTGGGGTTTCTTGAGGACCGAGTGCATCATAGTCAGGACTTGCCAAGAGCGGCCAGGTACGCTCCAGACGCCCCAGGCACTCTTGACTCAACAGTGTACCTCGGCGCCCTGATGGAGTTTCTGCACTCCTTAGGAGAGATCTTCTCACCTTAATCTTTCAACTAAGGCGCCTCTACTGGATGGGATTTTATTTCACCCCAAATCTCCATGACTCAGGTTTCAGGGTCGGTGTAGCTTTCCTCCGAGTCATGCTAACTAGGTTTTCCCCAATTATGACGTGCATTAGGTCTTATCATTGCCTCTTTCTATTATGCGAACTAGGGTGCATGCCACAATTGGATGCCTAGACTCCCTAGTTATAGATTTTACTTCTGTTGCCTTCTGTTAAGGTCTTATCATAAGGTCTTATTTTTTCCTTTTTCTTATTATGAAATAATTGATGTATGTAAGGAAGAAGAATTTTTCATTTTCATTCATACGCTTGATTAGTACAATTCTTGCGTCTTCTTTCTTCATTTGTTCGCTTACATAATAATTACCTCTTAAAACTCTATATCTGGGATGACTTGTTTGCTTCTTTCGCCTTTTGTGCTTTATTAAGTTCGCATATATTTCCTAATATACTTTTTCTCACATGAGTTATTTCTTCTGCCGTGCTAGCATTGCCGCCTGGATCATATTTCTTCAAAAATGCTTGGTTCCAAAGTTGGTTTAATTCTCCCTCCTCGTTATTTTCCATCAACTCATACATTCCATTTCCCATGACTCTCTTAACGATGTAAGGTCCACCCCATACGTTTTTCAATTTCCCTTTTCCATTTTTCTGGTAGGGCGGTTCTTGTCTCAATACCATCTCTCCTATCTGGAATTCATTCTTTCCGACGCACTAGTTATAGTCACTTTCTTTTGCAGATGTTGTCGCTTTAATAGTAGTCTTGTTTACTTCTTTACTCTTGTTCACAACATCAACCATTAATCTTTCACTCCTCTTACCCTCTTTTATCTCTTTTATCCAATCTCTTCGCTTATTCGCACGTTCTTCACATTTATCGACATCAATCTCATGACAAATTTTTCCCTCGATTGGATCCCCTCTTATTACCCCGACACCTTGAGGCAAAGGAAATTTTATGCATTGATGAAAAGTTGAAGCCACTCCAAAGATACTATGTAACCATGGTCTTCCTATCAAGGCATTGTATGGAGACTCTATGTCAACAACGCAGTATACTATGTCAGTGGTTATGCTCTTGAGAGGAATTCACATGGTTATTTCTCCTTTCGGCTTATTGGCTGATCAATTGAAACCATAAATCTTGTAAGTTGATGGAATGAGGTCGTCATCTCTACCACCCATTGTCTTGTAAGTGTGGTAAAACAATCACTACACCATTTTAAGGGATTTGCAACCCATATTAGCAACGGCACTACCTCCATTGCGAATTTCCTGTTGCTAATCCCCGTTGCTAATTTTTCGCAACAGGTATCTGTCGTTGCGAATTTTGCAACCGCACGCGTAAGGTTGCGAATCGCAACTGCTCTGTGTTTAGGCGTGCGAAGCGCGCGTGTGGTTGTGAACACAATGACTTATATTTACGCCCAAGTCAAAGTTTGGTCAAGTATTCTTTTTTTTTCTTCCACCCTTCCAGACTTATCTGCCTTTATCTTTCCTTCTTCGATTTTTTCTTTCATTTCTCAGCCACAGAACTTTCAACTCTTCTCTCTGCAGCTCTGAAAAACCCAAGTTTTTCTTCGTTGTTTTTATGTTGATTTCAAATGGGAAGATTTGAGTTTTAATTAAGTGAATGATTCATAGAAGTCTTGTAGCTTGATTAATCGATGGGGGAGGTGACGGTGTTGCTATTGACTGAGTTTTGGGAGAAGAAAATAAATTAGGGTTTTGGTCTTGAGAGGAAGAAATCAAGAGTAGATGTAGAATCAGTTGATAACCCTGGTGATTTATGGTGGTGGTGCTAAATCAAGTGTCGATTCAAACTCAGTAGGTTGAAGAAAAGGTAAATTAGGGTTTTTGATTTTGATTTTGAATTTGAATTTTTGTTCGAGAGAATTAGGGTTTTGATTGGTGGTGATTTTTCTTAGAAGTGCAGGTGGTAGGTATGTATGATATGTATTCTGCTTCTGCTATGGATACTGGGATTAACAAGCTTTATATTTCTAATCTGGATTATGGTGTTTCAAATGAAGATATCAAGGTAATTTTTGAGATTTCTAGGGCAATTCTTTTTTCTTATGTTGAATCGTTGTATGAATGTTTTGTTGTTGGGGTTTTTTTGTTTTTGTAGGTAAAAGATTTAGAGTATAATGGATTTTATATAGATTTTGATTAGGTTTTGTTACTGGAAGAAGTGGTAAATCAAAAGTTGTTTCAAATTTCAGTAAATGGTAATCTAGGAAGCTTTGGAAATGATATCAAGTCTTCTTTGTTTTTCTCCATAACCTTTGTAGCCAAATACAATGATCTGTCTTTTGTTCCTTTATTAACATTTCAATGTTGCTCTGGTTAGGAAGCACTGAAATAATGTTTTCTGGTGAATGCTCCTTTACTCTACAGAGCTGCCTCCCGAGTTCCCTTCCCTGTTCTCAAGTATGCTATGACCCTTGATGGTAAGTTGTTTGTGGATCTATCTAGTTATGACTCATATATCTTATCTACGATGAATTTGTATAGGTTTATGCATTTGTTGCTCCCAAAATCATTGGTGGAAAAAATGCTCCAACTCCTGTTGGTGAACTCGGAATGGTTGAGATGCACTGAACTTGATCGAGAGATAGATTGATTTTTGATTTCATCACTTGTTGGTTTGATTCATCTCTTCTTTCTATTCAAAGGCAAGTTTATTCTTGCTTTATCACTTTAATTTGTGATTATTTAAGCTTCTCAATTACTTAGGTTGTTCATAGATTTTGATTTGGTAAATCTTAAATCTGGGTGTTCATGAAACCCTAGTTTTGTATATAACATAGTATTACTGTTAATTAACAATTCAACCGTTAGCTTGCAGCCAATTTTTGATGCGTCATAATTGTCTATGCCTGGAATGTTAGTTTAAAATTTGAGAATGATCGGACTATGTTAAGACCCTGAATCGTCCCGCCGAACTGACTGTGTTTCTGCAAGGATTAAGTTCCGAACAGGTCTGTTTGAGACCTTGTATTTCGTAATCTAACTATTAGAAATTGATGAATTTTTGATATGTGTTGATTTATGATATTTTCAATACCCTGTAAAATTTTCACAGGGATCCGACATTGATAAGTACTGCAGAAGCTCTAACATTTTTAACTGCACCTACAGATTTCTACCCCAGACCAGGCCTATTGTATGTCCCATTTTACAGAATCTGACCGTTAGCTTGATCTGAAATTTTTATACATTATACTTTGTGTTTATATGAGTTTCCAATAAAATTCTTACAACGATCAGGTTAGTGTATCAATGGTACTAACCAGGGCCAGTTGAGTGTACAATTTTCGGTGCTTATTTTCGATATGCCAGATTTGTGGTTGAGTATGTATTGGTTGTTGAACTTGTTTGCATTCAGTATTGTGTTAGTTACAATATTTATAACTTGTTGAATCATTTTCACTTTGATGCATGTTCTTTTGTACATTAACGAGAGCTGTGACCCAGTTAACAAGCTTTATTTTTGTGACCTGTCAACACTTCCCAATGGATGGCTCACATCCTTGTTTATTGTATCAGCAAAGATGGAACTAAAATACCTCTCTTTACTGTGGCAAAGAAGAATATTATATTGGATGGCTCACATCCTTGTTTATTGTATCAGCAGAACTATTCTTACCATGCATTTAGGAGCTGTCTTCTGCATAGCCAACATTCGTGGTGGTGGAGAGTACGATGAAGAATGGCATAAAGCGCAGGGTCACTAGAATAAAAAGCAGAATTGCTTCGATGACTTTATATCTGCCGGAGAGTATCTCGTGTCCGCTGGTTATACCCAGTCCAAAAAGACGTGCATTAAAGGTGGCAGGATTGGTGGACTTCTAGTTGCTGCTACCATAAATCAGGTCAGGCTGTGTTTCTTTTATTTTTCCCTCTTACAGTTAACATATGTAGTGCATAATTTTTTTTGCTAAATCACAACCCTTTTTTTGGGTGACAGCGACCTGATCTTATCGATTGTCGTCGAGAACACGTGATCTAGAAGATGTATTCAGTCGATATGGAAGGTAATTACACAACATTGCACATGTATAGAATTGTGTTTGTCACTTCTCTGGATTGCATTTGCGGGTGATTTCATCAAAGGCCAATTGATGGCTATAGTTTTAAAATTGAATCGCAGTACTACTAGCTTTGTCTTATCTTTATCGAGAAGCTAAATTATAAGGGGTTGTACATGGGTATATAGCCTTGTATTTGTCAATTCTATGTGTCTCGTCTGCAAGACCCGTGCCTTATGTCCGTATTTAGGGTATTTTCCTCCAAAATTGAGTCCTCACCGGTGTACACACTTAAGTTCCGCATATGTATGTGTGATTGTGTATGTATGTGAAATAGCTTATTTAACTTGCGTTTCCTATATTTAGTTTATCTAATAGCTTATTTAACTTGTGACATCTGCTGTATGTTGTTGCTTATTTGTTTCTGATTCAAGGAAGACAAGTTTAATTTTCATCAGTGGATAAGCAGCCAATTAGTATTGGTGGGCTTATTCCCCCTGGAAGTTTAATGGACTTCAGATTATGGCTGCTCAGATAATGAATCAATTGAACCAGCACAATAAGTAGCACTTCAGGAGAGCCTAATGGTTTGCTCACTCACTGTTGTTAAGACTTTATGTTATGTAATAGAATATGGGAACAATTATTGATATTGATTTTGTAATCTGAAGTAAAGTGTTTTGATTTTTTCGCTTATCATTGTAAGTTTTAGACTATTGAAGTAATGATAATTTTTGCTATATGTATCACTTTTGTGTTCAGTTGATAGAGATGTTGAGTTAACATATAACATTTAGAAACATAATTTTATGAGCCGTGGCTTAGTAATGAAGCTGTGGCTTAGAATCAAAGCCACGGTTTCCTTTTAAGCCATGGCTTCATACTGAGCCTCTTATTTTTATCTGTTCCTAAAAAGATTTAGCAACGGACGAATTCGGTTGCGAATAAACAACGTAGCAACGGCAATGTCCATTGCGAATCCCCGTTGCTGACCAAGAGTCGCAACGGAGATTATGCCGTTGCGAAAAAATACAACAGGCTGTTTTGCAACAGGGATCTGCCATTGCGACCCCAGTCAGCAACATCCATGGGCCGTTGCTAATCCTTAAAAAATGGTGTAGTGAATATATCAACTGAACTACCAGGATCTATCAATATCCTATTTATTGCCCATGTGTCTGCGTCATTATCGTCCTCTTAATCAGTCTTTGCCTTTGGGTTGATTTCCAGTTTGACAACTAATGGATTCTCATGTAATTCTCCACCTATTGGTACTTCTTCCGCACAGAAGGAAATAGGTTGCCTCTGCCAAACTTTCAATGGTGATATCTTTGCCAAGTTGAGTATCTCTTTCCCATCATTATCTCTTGCATAAACTCGACTTAAGACATTGTCATGGAAATCCTCTATACTTCTGAATGAGTGTATTATCGAGTTACAGTATAAATTCTTTGCTTTTGCTCCCACTTCAATTAGATATGTCTTTTTTCCTGCTTCTACTCCTGGTGTTTGCCCTTCTGGTGGTGGTGGTAAATGCTGTTGTTGTTGTACTAGAAAATGGTTTAGTTTCCCCTGATCGATCATTCTCAGTATAATTTTTTGCACATTCCGGCAGTTACTGGTGGTGTGACCATGGAAACGATGATAAGAACAAAATTCCCTGCTCCTCCTTCCTGGTGGTGGTTCATGACCCATATTTGGCGGTTCCGGTATGTCTTCCATCAAGATTACCGCTTCCCAGATTTTATCTATTGTGGTATTTAGACGCGGCATTTTTGTTTCTTCCCAGACTGTTCTATTTCCTCATGGACCTTGATTATAGTATCGCTTTTTCCCCCCATATCCTCCCGTCTGGTTATCTAGTCTTGGAGTCTTATTGTTATGTTGTCTTGCTCGGTATTCTCTTTCATACATTTCTTGATCTATACTGCTCATAGCTACTTGCTTTTGTTTATCTTCCATCACCATCTTTTCTTGACTTCCTTGGGATGTGCTCGCAACTGCATTTGTTATCTTTCGAAGTAGGCTTCCGTTTCCTTCTTTTGCGCTTGTGACCGCAACTGGATAAGATTCCATTTCTCTTTGCTTTTCTTCGAGTGTGATATACTCTTCTTGGTACTCGCGCAACTCTGTCATTGATATGGTATCTTTGATCCTGAATATATGCGTATACAACAGGTCTGTAGGAAAAAGTGCGTTTATAAAAGCTAGTATGATATTCCTCTCATCTACTCTTCCAGCTATTTGGTTGCACATGGTCCTCCAGCGAGTGGTTAAGTTACGCATGCCTTCATTAGTTCTTCTTCGCAAGCTAAACACCTTCTCTATGCCTAGTCGTAACATGTTGTTGCTGATGTATGCTCCTAAGAATATGCTCTGTAGATGATTGGATGATGTAATTGTTCCCATTGGTAATCCCTCTAACCATTGCAAAGCTTCTCTTGTTAGGATGGCTAAATATTTGCATAAGACCGCATCGTTATCCTCCCATTGTAGCAGAGATATGGTGTATTCCTTTATATGCTGCACCGCACATGTGCTTCCATCAAAAATATTAGTAAATACAGGTAAAGTGCATTTAATTGGAACTCCTTCCCTTTGTATCTGTCGCGCAAATAGTGTCTTTCCTGCTTCTTCTATGGCTTCATCTAACTGTCGCCTACTTCCATCTCTCCGTGCTGTCACCATCGCTCTCACTTCTGCTAATTCTCTTAAGATTGCTTCATTCATGATTTGGTCTGCATCTTGCTGCATAGGTCTTTCCAGTCTTGCTTGCCTTATTCTGTTGTCATATCTATTTTGACGTATTTCCTCTTGTAGTTCTCGTTCTCCTGCTTCTTCTCTGCGTCTCCTTCGCCTATCTCTTTCATTCCTTTCATGGATCTGTGCATCATTATATCTTTCGGCTTCATCTGCGCGGTCACGTTGATTTCGTAGCATTTCTCTCCTATGTAATATCATCCTTCCTTGATCCTCGTCTGTTTCATCATCCTGATCATGATGCGTGCGATAACGTTCGCCTTGCTGTTCATGTCGATTGCCTCTGCGATCTTCTTGCATGCGATAGTTTTCGCCTTGTGGCATGTATCGATCAGTTGGTTGTTGTTCTATACGATTACCACCGCGCTGCTCCTGCATATTATCGCCTACTTGAAATTTTTCA
Organism: Papaver atlanticum; assembly: GCA_023531105.1. NCBI lineage: Eukaryota > Viridiplantae > Streptophyta > Magnoliopsida > Ranunculales > Papaveraceae > Papaver > Papaver atlanticum. The sequence goes on from JAJJMB010014829.1 coordinate 432,896, forward strand.
ATCATGTTGTTATCTAAGAGTAGCTCTTGTCTAGCATCTCTGCGGCTAGATCGACTACGCCTTGACGTACTCCTACTTGTTCTTTACCTTGAGCTTGCACGTGTTGTACTTCATGACCTCTGCTCTTGTAATCTGATATTCTCTTCTCTTAGCTCATCATTCCAACGCATCAAATTCGCGCGTGCTTCTTCTTCTCTCCTCCTTTCTGCGACCAGACTTTGTCGGAGCTCCTCGATTGTCATATTCTCTTCGTTTTCTACTATTGGTCCTCCATCTCCAGTTCTTTCCTCGTCTTCTTCCGTTGAATCTGTATTTGTAGTATGAACACTTACCGCATCATAGTTGATGGTGTTGTTTTCCGCTGGTTCGCGTTGGATCTGAGTTTGGACTTGCTTTCCTCGATTGTTCCTCTCTCTCATCCTTGACGATTCAGCAATTTCATTTCTTCTTCTTCCTGCGATTCTTCTGCTCCTCCTAGTTGCTATCACTTGTTCTGCTGTAGATGCTTGCCTTACCATCTGTTCCTTCTTGTAACAATATTTTCTTTTGACAAAGATTACTGAAAAGTACTCTTTAAAGAATTGAAAATTGTATCAATGAAAGTTGTTTTTCTGAGATTAAAACTTTTGGTTGAACTTTTTAAATCTAGGCTTCTAAAACTTTCAAAGGTTGTTAATAGAGCGGTGATAAGCTATGAATAATTTTAAGCTTGCTTTTAAAGAAATTCACCAACAGGGTACATCATTCGAGCTGTTTCTAGCGCCAAAATGTAGTTGCGGGAAATCCCACAACCACACCCTATTGATAATCTATGGAATAATCTAAGAAATCATGATGAAATACTCAAAATCTTTTATTAAATCTTAGAAAAGGTACAAAGATGATGAGGGAAAACCCTAACTTGGAAAGCAAATAACTCTCTCTCTCTCCTAAATATCTTATCTCTTACCCAGGAAGATCTCTCTCTTTACGAAGATGCTCGGCTCCTTATATAGGAGTTTACATAGTGGAGGACAGCTAATAAAGCCCCTAATTTCGGATCTGACGTGCGTCAATGTCGCATAGACTTTATCATTGACGCACGATTTCTTCATTGCCGCATGGTTCTTCACACTTTACTCGTGACTAGGTGACGTCATCTGGGATATGTTGTATGCGGTCATATTCGCTTGCTACCAATGGAGTTACTTCGCATACTAAATGAGTGCGCGGTATTTTGCACCCACGGGAAATCAGGTAAACCTTTAACCGAATCATTTCCTCTTGACTTGATTAAACGTTTGTGATTGAATTCTGTATTGACAAAAGTGACATGAATTCCTTTGTTGTGCAGAAGTTTTGCTAGTTTTAGCATTGGACTAATGTGACCTTGTGCTGGAAATGGTACGCATTCAACATGTGTAGCTTGAGTTGCACAACCCATTTCTGTAACTAGCTCTTTGTTTCTCTGACTATATAAAATTCTCTTTGTTTCTCTGTTCAGAAAGCTTGCAACTAGCTTTTTGTTTCTCTGACTGTATAAAATTCTCTTTGTTTCTCTGTTCAGAAAGCTTGCAACTAGCTTTTTGTTTCTCTGACTTTCTCTCTTCAGAAAGCTTGCAACTAGCTTTTTGTTTCTCTGACTATATATAATTCTCTTTGTTTCTCTCTTCAGAAAGCTTTGCAATGTGTTGCGTCTTAAGTGTTGAAGAGATGTGTTTTTATAAGTAGGGTGTGAAAGTGGGTGAGGTATGAAGTGCACATCTAGCTGATTTGATTGTGTACGTCTTTGAATGAATCAACGCGAAAAATAAAACCAGCATGTCTATTTTTGCAACTTTTTATGCTTCTGTTTAATGCTTTACAGGGAAGATGGTTTCCTTTTTATTTCTCGTTGTACAGATTTAAAAGGTGTTGGTACTACATGGCAGATAATATCACCATATACGTCAACAGTATGCATCTGTCTGAAAGGAAAAATATTTGCATGTGCTACTAATCTTTTCTTTCACCTTGCAAGATGCAACCGACACTTCTCCTTGCCGTATATGGCTCCAGGGCGTTGATCTGACAGAACTGCCTATAATGCCTTTCCATAAATTGAAAGCTCAACGAACTGGCAACTGTGCTTCCTTTGAGATAATCCTCTGACTTGTCAAGTAATAGGGTTGGTGGACTGCGGTCTTCAAAACGGGGGTACCTTTGAGTTGGGGTTTGGTATACTTTGTACACCATCATCTATACAGCGAAAATGATTCACCTGCATGGTCTGTCCCGAAATTTATCCTCAAAGAGATTTCACCCCGGATTTAAAATCTAGTACATGAGTCTGTGAATTATATAATTGCATATTTCACCAATTATTGACTAGCAAATTAACTATATTTCACCTATATCTCAATTTTAGGTACCTTTAAGTGGAGCAAGACCTCTTTGGATGCGGTGAGGAAAATGCCGAAAACATGTGTAAGCACGGATGCTATATATAAGGGACATCATATAACACACTTGTATGGCCCGAAAATTGACACCATGATCTGGCTCCTTAAAATTAAGAGTTATCTTGGTCAAATTGGGAAATGTGGCCTAAAAAAACAATTTCGAAAAAAAAAAGGTTTTTTCATGTCTTTCCAACTTTGTGGTTCATAATTAAACACAAAATGATCTAATAACCCTTTAAATTTTATTTGGGCGAGATAGACGATCCAAAAAAAAGATATTGTTCTAATATCCTAAAGTCTTAAAGATACTGTTTTAATATCCTAATTGGGCAATTAACCCAAATACTTTTAAAACAACTTACAAAAATATCCTTTTTAGATATGAAATAGATTCCGGTAGCCCTGTCTTTTCTTCTCAGTGATGCAAAACAGAGATTAAAAAGAACCCTTCGACTAAACGATGGGATAACCGATTCCATCTTAATTAAATTCTTCGAGATTGTAAACTAGGCAATCCCCAACATGATCTCACATATGAAACAGTAGATCTCCCAAAAAAATCGTATAATAACTAGAGGTGGAATCGTGAAAGTATCTACTAAACTAGGATTTTTAAAGCGGATTGTTAAAACTTGATCTAATGATCAGTTTAGTGTCGAGCATTTATGCATGGTAGTATATGCGCCATAGTAGAATTGAATCATCCAATTTAAATATTTTATCAGATGCTTCTGAATTACTTATGCTAATCGTTTCAGGCATTCCACTGTAGAGTTGGTATTCATAGGTTGGGTTTTGTCGTTTATCATTTTAGCGCTGCAATAACAGAGCCAATGAACGAAGCTGATCAAATTCATTGGTGGGGTTTTAGAGTTTATCATTTTAGTGCTGCGAAAATAGAACTAACATATGAAGTTGATCACTTGAACAGTTAAACGTATCAAGTCCACTAAAAACACTATTTATTAAATTTGACTATAATTAAACAGTTTCACTTAATAAACTGGATTTGAATGGATGAGTTTAGAGTTTATTTTTCATTTCTAATGAGTTTATTCTTTTAAGTTATAATGAACTTAAATTCATCAGGATAAAATAAGTTTTGGAAAGGCTGAAACCAGTTTCATCCAGCATGTTCTGACGAAAAATATATTTTCTTCAAGATGTATCTGGTTGTATCCTGCATATTCCGACATAGAAACATGTTTTCATCGTGATGTGTCTGGTTTCATCCTGCATATTTATTTATTTTTATGCTGAAGGTGAGGTAGCGTTTGTTGTATTTTTTAATTATTAAAGGTGGTGGTGGAATTGGAAACAATGTGATTTTTGTTGCTGTCGAAAATGCTGGTAGCGGTTGTGCTAGTTTTTTTTTAATATGGAAAATGGTTGATAATTAACATGACTGATTTTACCTATATACATTCATATTCATCCAGGAAAGACACATGATGCAACCAGTTTCATCACACCTATTTTTCAAATAATTTGTTTTCTTAGTTTTAGTTAGGATGCATCCAGTTTCATCCTAGATATTTTTAGAATGATTTTTTCCATCTTAGTCTAAGCCAGGATGCAACCAGCTTCAACTTAGCTATTTTTTTCGGCAAAAAAAAGTTTCAAATTTACCATCAACAATGGATCATGTTTTGTAAAGCATCTAAAACCCTTCCCAAAAGTATAAATTTTGCTAAAACCGGATATATATTTTGTAAGTTATTAATTTTTTTGTGATTTGTATTTAAATTGGAGAGAGAAAGAATAAAAAATTGGGAAAACATAAATATAAGGTATATGATTGTCTAGAATTTTTTATGTCCATTTCACCCATCCCTAAAGTTTACTTGTCCATATTAGAGCTGTATTTTAGGATACTTAGGCAATTGACCCATTTTCTCATAATTAAATTCCTTCGAAATTTGAAGTGAAAAGCAACTTTACTTGAGTTTAAAATTAACAGGCTAAGAGTATCTCCAACAGAGTCTCGGATATCTGAAAAATCTCAGGCCTCCTAGGAATTTAGAAGTTTTTAAGAAAAATTCAGGTAGTTGTATATTTAAGTGTTTACTTGACTTGGCAATTAAGAATGGATTAAAATATCTATTCCAAACCCACCTCATACTCTTTAGTTTTGAAAACTATTATTTTGTGAATTGTAATTTATACTCATAAAAAATAATATCCGATAACATATCCATACTTTGTTGGAGTTGGTTTTTAAAACACAACTATGTATCAAAAATTATTGTGGCCCATATAATAAAACTTGTTTTATTTAATCTCCACCTAGCTAGGATAGATGTCCAAACGCCATTGGAGATGCTGAAGTTCATGTTGCATTCTAGAAACTGGTTCGTGTCAAATATTTTTGTTTTAATAACTACCGCTTTTCCAGGATAAATTTTGATTATTTTTATAAATGATTTTTAGGACACCATTTAAGATTAAGGTGATCATTCCTCAAATGTTTACTAAGTCATCATGTAGTAAAATGAAAACCACTTATCTATAAATTTATAGTAATGGCTGAAATCCCATTATGTTATTTTATTTCTTATTTTTATTTAAAGGGAAAATATTTTTCTTTCTTTTTTCCTATTTTAATATTTTTTTGTTCTTTGTTTTTGATTTTTTTAATTAGGTTGGGTTCGGCTATTCTTTTTTTTCTTTTTCAAGCCGAACCTTAACATGTTCTTCATACGCGAAGGACACACGGATATTCATCTAGGAAAAAAAACCCATCCGAACCTCAATGTATTCTTCATATGCAAAGAACAAGTTAAGGTTCGACTAGGAAAAAGGATAAAAATCCAACCGAAATTGGGTTCGGCTAAAGAAAGAAAATTGACTTAGTCGAATATCAATGTATTCTCCGCATATAGTGAACCGATTTTATTTATTTTTAAATTCAGCTAAAAATATTAAAAGAAAAAACTCATTGGACCTGGTTTGGCTATGAGGAAAAAAAAAACTTAGACGAACCTCAATTTGTTCTTCACATATGAAGAACAAATTAAGATTTCACCCGAAAGAAGAAAAAAACCCTAGCCAAACCGTACCTAATAAAAGATATGAAAAAATTAAAATAAAAATAAAAGTTAAAAACAAAAAATAAAAATAAAAATAAAAATAAAAAATAAAATAATAGAAGGTAGCTAGCTCAGCTGGTTATCCCCGTTCCTCAAAGGTTGATGCGCTCCATGAGGTCCCAAGTTCGAGTCCCCGATGGCGCAATATTCCAGTATTTGACATGGAAGGTAGAGTTAGTTTCCCCCCCTTTGCGACATAATCAGCCCCCTATCTGCTTCGGCTCCCTTGGCTGGTTCCTCATGAGGCTTGCTGGTAGGCTAGCACGACAACCTGTTCAATTAATATAGTAGTACGCCGTTGGATCTTAGCTTGTTAGGCTTCCAACTAGTTTCATGTAATATTCGTTATCCAATAATAAAATAAGAGTTTAAAAAAATAACTTAAATAAGTAAAAGGATAATTCAATTATTTGCTCTTAGTAGGACATCTATAGTCCTTAAATAAGAGGTGGTCTAATAGCGTGATGGTCCCCAAAAAACCGTGGTGCCCAAAAAGCCGTTCATTTTTATTTATTTATTTGCTAGAAAAATTGATGTATTAAAAATAAAAGGAATTACATAGTAGAATTGAGAAATTCAGGGATATCACCCATCCATTCTCCAGAGGTTCTATACCTTTTACTAAACTTTGCTGCATGATCAGCAAGTACAATATGATTCTTACGCAAGAATTGAAACTTAACAAAGTTGAAACTGGGAATGATTGTTTTACAGTCATCTAAGACTGAATTATTATACTAAAATAGTTGGTTATGATTAAAATTGAAATAGTCAATGACTGTTTTAGCATCACTGACAAAACAAACTTTCTCTAGTCCTTTCTCTTTCGCCCACTTTACCGCTTCAAGTAAAGCCAGACTTTCCGCTTCCACAGCATTCCTCACCTTCCCATCTTTGAGTTTGCATCCAAGGAATGAACCTGTAATATCATTCATAACCAGGCCGATACCAGATAAGTTAGAGTTCTTGTCAAAAGCTGCATCACTATAGATAATATGACAATTCTCAGGCAAACAACTAATAACATTATTGAGGTTTTCTTCTTCAATAGCAAACCTAATTTCACCCTGAGGAACAGGATTACTTGGGTATGTTTCAGTATCATTTACTAACTTGAGTGCTAGTCTAGTTGAAACATGATGATTAAGTTTTTTTCCTTGAAAAGTATAGGAACATCTCTCTTTCCAAAGCTCCAAGCAATTGTAAAAAGAGCCCCTGCTTTGGATTTCAAACTAGCATCTGAGAGCCACTTACTAATCCAGTCCTGCAAGATAATATTTGAAGCACAATCCTGTTCTATTATGTCTGCATATGGGGTAAGAGACCAGACAGACCTTGAGAACTCACAATGTAGTATGATATGTTCAGGTGTCTCAATAATACCAGAAGTGCACATATTACATGAAGAATCATGATTATTAGAGTATCTATTGAGCACAGATTTAGCAGGGAGAATATTCTCATGGCATTTCCAAGCAAAAATTTGAACTTTTGGTAATATAGGAAGTTTCCACAGAGATTTGTAAAATGGATTACTATTCTGGGGATTGTTCATAAAAGCAGTTTCACCAGAAATGATTTTATAGGCAGATTTAACAGTAAACATGCCATTTTTAGTATTTGGCCAAACAAGTCTATCAGCTCCTGATAATAGAATCCTAGTATCTAGTATATTCCTAGCATTCTGATGTGTAAAGAAAGCATTAACAAGCTCAGGTTTCCAAGATTTAGTATCCTTATCAATAAAAGAAGAAACATTAAGATTAGGATTAGGATTAGAAACAAACTTAGGCTCACAAGCATTTGGTATCCAATTATCAGTAAAGGCAGAAATACATTCACCATTCCTAACTTCCCATATGGAATTCTGCATGATAACATTCATACCACGATTAATACTCTTCCATACCCAAGAAACATTATTCTTTTTGGGACTATGTAGAGGATGACAGTTTTTAAAGTACTTGTATTTCAGAATGGTAACACAGAGAGAATCAGGTTTATGAATAACATTCCAAGATATCTTGGTTAAAAGAGAAAGATTGACATGTTTAAGGTTACTAAAACCTAGACCTCCCTGATACTTATGGGTAAAAATTCTTGGACAACCCCTTAAATATATGCCCCCAGGATTAGACTTACCCCACCAAAAGTCTCTTTGAGAAGACTCCATGCTGTTGATAATATTATCTGGTATAGTGAAAGTATTCATATGGTAAATGATAGACGCATTTATGTGTTTATTTTCATCTCTATTGTGTATAATGTTAGTACCCATTTTTGTACTTATTTTGGTATTTTATCTCTTTGTAGGTGTTTTTGGAGAAATAAGCTTTTGTGGCGAAATTGGCTCGAAAAGTTGATGAATGCAACCCAAGGGACGAGTGTTATGCGGACTCCAGCAACGGATAAGGGGCGACCATTGGATAAGGGGTAACCTTCCCCTTCAGTTCAAATTCTGAATTTGGGCGGGAAACCAAAAACTTAAAAACGTGTTTCCTGGCAGATTTGGTGATGGATTTTTAGAGGTGTTTGAGGTCGATTAAACTTCTGATTTTCATAGGGTAGACTCCTTATGGGTCTAGGAGTCTAACATGGGTGTTGAAATCGATTAAAATTTGCTCAATCGACGGGTTTTGATCTCAACAGCAAAATATGGAAAGTCACATGTGTGACCGATTTTAGGAAATTTTAGAGAGATTAAAGGCAAGATTTTCTTCCCAAAGCTTAATATATATCTAAGGAAGAGTTTAGAATCAAAAGGAAAGCCCAGATACGCGTGGAAATTCTAAAACAAGAAATTGCCGCAACTTTTCCGTGAAGAGAAAGAAAGAGATTTCGGAAGATTTTGGAGAGATTTAATCGCTCTTTTTGATATAAATAGATTGGTTGGGTCATATATAAGGGGTGTCGAGAGTTTGGGGGGCTGAGAAGGGCTGAGGAGGCGAGAATCAGAGGTTTACAGGCCGTTGCTGCTGTTTTCTGCTGGTGCGGAGCTGAAGAACACGAAGAACATAAGACGCACACTGAACAGTCGCGAAGAACACGAAGAACTTCGACCCACAAATTACCGTCGCATAAGCAGTCTTATATTCTCGTTTATTAACAGCACTTCAGTTGTATCGGTGATTCTGTAACGCCATAAAAGCGTTGCAGATTCGCTGTATTATTATTTCTCTTCAATAAAAACACCTTTTGAGCCATGTTTCTATCTTTTGAGCATGTTTTTACCATGAGGAGTTAAACCCAAACACTGGGATGACGGAGGAAGACGAATATCATACTTGGGGTAATTTTATTAATTCTTTTTAAGACTTTTGCATTAATTTTAATTGAACATATGATTTGAATTAATTGGTTGTCATTTAATTTGATGATGTATGCTTAGCTTAGGTGTTTTGATACATCATGCTTAGGATTTACAATCAATGTTTTGAGAATCTACCTTGGCAAAAATAGAGTCCTTTTTTCTTGAGCTAAAATTGTCAAAGAATTAATAATTGAACCTTATGTTTTGAATTCGGTGGAATCCCGAATCCCAGTACCTCTCACCATTGTTTAATAATTTTGTATATATTTTTATTAAATTTAAAAACTCGAATCTTCACAAGTCCGAGTGAACGACAACCTTACTTACCACTTTAAAATTACATCAGTAAATAGGAGAAGATTTTAGCACATTTTGAACCATCATAGACCTACCTGCCTGATTAAATTGTTTACCTTTCCATTTAGCTACTCTTTTATCAAAATGTTCATTGAGATGGTTGAAGGTATCAGTTCTAGATTTTGATATGAAGAGAGGAATACCTAGGTATTTTTCATCTAAAGCTATCTTTTTAACGTTAAGTTCATTTATGAGTGAAACCGCATGGTCAGGAAGGACATTGTTGCTAAAGAAACACCCTGACTTCTGAAGGTTAATAACTTGTCCAGAAACTGTACTAAAATCTTTAATTAAGCTTAATATATTTTGTGCTTCAGTATGAGAAGTTTTAGCAAAAATGAGACAGTCATCTGCGAAAAGCAGATGACTGATACTCGGCGCTTCCTTGGTGACTTTTAAACCATGGATAAGCTGGTAATTTTCTGCATAAAGAATATATCTAGAGAATGATTCCATTACCAAAATGAACAGGTATGGAGAAAGGGGATCTCCCTGTCTCAAACCCCTTGTTGGTCTATAAGTTTTACATGGAGAACTATTTAGCATGATGGAAATACTTATGGTACTAATACATTAGTGGATTAGGTCACACCAATGTACTGAGAAGCCAAAAGCTCTAAGTATGTCTCTTAGATAAGACCATTCGACTCTGTCAAAGGCCTTAGACATATCGAGTTTAAGGCCCATGACACCCCATTTGTCCTTTTTCCTTTTTCTCTTCATTGTATGCACCAACTCATGAGCAATAATGACATTATTTTGAATATGTCTCCCTGGGACATAAGCAGCCTGATATGGGCTAATCATTTTACTCAAAAGAGGTTTCATTCTATTTACAAGAATCTTGGAGATGATTTTGTAAATAGAATTTCACAAAGAAATAGGTCTAAAATCAGTTGGACTAGAAGGATTATTAATTTTGGGGATTAAAGACAGAAAAGTATGATTCATCTCTTTTAAGAGGTGCTTGGAATCAAAGAAACTGTTAACACTTTTCCAAACATCATCTATTAAGAGATCTATATTTTCTTTATAAAACCCTAGGGGAAAACCATCGGGCCCTGGAGCAGTCCAAGGAGTCATCTGGTTGATTGTATCAATAATTTCTTGCTTAGTAACTGGTCTAAGAAAATTTAGATTGTCACTACTTAAAATGCAAGAGTCAATACAATTGAGAATCTCAGGGTTTCTATAAGGGTTAGAACTTGTCCCTATAAAACTGAAGTGGTTTACTAATAGGGTTTCAAGATCAGCTCTGTCATTAACCCTCTGCCCATTATCCATTTTGAGAGCACTAATATGATTAAAATGCTTTCTCCTATTGGCATAATTATGGTAATACCCAGTATTTCTATCAAAAGATTTAAAATATTATTGTCTAGATTTATGAGCATAAAAGTCTTCTTGAACTTTTTGCCAGTGTTCTAGGTCAAACTCTACTTGTTTAATCAATTCTATATTGCTTGAGGAATGTGGAAGATTAATAAAATCATGGAGTTGACAATTGAGCATTCTAACTTTATGACCAATATTTCCAAAATGCTGTAGGTTCCATAACTTTAAATCATGTTTAACAAATCTCAGCTTATTAGTAAACTGATAAGAGGAGGAGCCTCTAACATCTTTAGAGTAAGCATTTTTAATAACTTCTCTTACAGATCGATCTCTACTCCAACATTTAAAGTACATTAAGGCTTACTACCTTGATAAGACATAGAATTAGTCTCCAAGATAATAGGTATATGATCACTTCTAATAGCATCAATATGGTGTACTGGAGTAGAACCATAATGATTTAGCCAGTGACCATTTACCAATGCCCTATCTAATCTAGCATATATACAATTATTGCCAGATTGCCTATTATTCCAAGTAAACCTATTACCAATATATCCTAGATCAGAGAGATCAGCATTATCCAAAATAGTTTGAATTTCAGGATATTCAGTAGTAGATGGAGTGGCGAAGGTAGACCTCTCATGGGCATGCATAGTGATATTGAGGTCACCTATGATAACCCATGGATGGTCAATTCTATCACCTATTTCTCCTATGTATTTCCATTGTTCCATCTTCTCTTCATGGTACACACAGCCATAAAGAAAAGTGGCTAGAAATTCAGGTTTACTAGGACTATCAGAAATTATTACATTTATCATCTTATCAGTATTATGAACAATTTCACATTTAAAACCAGTTTTCCAAAGCAAATAAATACCACCAGCACGACCAACATAAGGAAAGATAGGGTAATTGAATCTTTTAAGATATTGATGCATTTTAGAAGATTCATTTTTGGTTTAACACAGGAATATCATGTCAGGGTTTTTACCTCTGATCAAATTCCATAAAGAGTTTCTGGTTGTTGGGTTGCCAAATCCCTGGCAATTCCAAGACAGAATTCTCATCACAGCAAGTTGAAAATAAGCTAAAAAATACTTAATTTTATAAACAGAAATTGAATTGTGAGAAAGACACAGCAAGTTGAAAATAATTCTATTACTTAAACAAGACCTAGAAGAATACGAGCAGGCAACAGACAGAGCAAATTCAGGATGAAGAACAATTTGAGAATTGTGCAATTGAGTTTCAGTTAACAAGTTGGAGTTTTTGACAGAAACAATCTTACAAGAGAAATACTTAATAGGATGGCTACAAAAGATAGTGTAATTAAACCCTAATAAATTCGAATCCCTAAAATTGAAATTTTTACCGCAAGCAAGACAATGATTAATGAAAAAATTAGGGAGATTAAGAAATTCAGGGGTCAAGTAGAGAACTAAATAAAACAGGGTTTGAGATGGAACCTGATTAGCAGTACGAACGATTGATTCAGTAGTAGGAAGATGGAATGCCCCATTGGTTGGTTCTCTGCCTCCATTTTCAGCATCCTCCATGTTTAAATCATAACATCCATGGCTACTTTCCCCGATCTCTGTTATACCTCCTCCACCATTAGCGATCTGTTGAGGAATTTCTCTATGAGGAAGATTAGGGTTCTGGTTGTTCATATCTAGCAAAACATAGTTATCCTATATACCCGAATCTCTACTTCTCTTAAATTTCCTTGGGTCTTCTTCCTCGTTCGAACCATCAGGCCCATTTCCATCTGACATAATAGGCCCATTATATCCTTCAGCATTCGACTCACTATTCTGCATATTTTCAACTAAATATGCATGTTTGGCATAGTATGCTTCAAAAGCTGGTTCAGTCATACCAAAAATGAAGATATGCCATGCACATTCTTCACATTGTTCTTTATCGTGATCAATTGTGAAACACTCAGGACATATTTGTCTTGGTTGTTTTTCAAAATGGTATTTGATCCAAACTTTTTGTTTAGCTGCAGTAAGAAGCCAGTTACCCCTTTTTAGAGGCAGTCTAAGATCTACTTCAATTTTAGATGAAACCACTCTGCCTCTTCTAGTAAAACCTTTTTCTCCATCTTTTGCTATCTTTTTACCAATATCTTGACACAATTTGTCAAGAATCCCATCATCCAGATGTTCAAGCGAGAGACTTTTGAACATGACAGAAAAAACTTGGTGGGTGAATGTGTACTCTTCAAGCGGAATAGAGTTATCATAAGGCTTCGAAACAAGAAGATGTTCATAAATGATCCAAAGAACTCTTTTTAAACTTCAGACATATCACCAGCAGTCTTGAATTTAAACACATACAAATTTCTTCCCATTATATTGATTTCTAATCTTCTATGTTTTCTCCAAATAATGTTGACATCTCTTTGCACCTTGTCAAAATCAATATCATCTGGTGAAATAATCTTCACTATTAGACAGTTGAACCACTTAGTTGCAGCTGCATCAATTTCTTCTTCAGAGATTAAACTTCCTCTTGCACGATTGGCTTGAGCTACTCCCAGAGTTGATTCTTGAAGTCTTTTTATGAGAGCTGCCATTTGAAGTCTAGCACTTTGTGACATCTTTAGGGTGATGATAGTATTTGTTTTTTTAGGTTGATAAAGGAAGGAATAAGGATGAATGATAATAACCTCAAGATGAATGAGTATAAATATGCCGTTTCTAGTAGGGTTTCGGTAACTGTTTCCTAATTTGTAGAAGATATTCCTGGGATATATATTATTTGTGTATATATGCCAGTAATTTTGTTTATGAAAATCCGGAGGGATATACGACTTTATTTTTGGCAAATGAAATTCAAAATTTTGAAACTGCCAAAATTGCTCCCTTGATGTTGAAACATTTCCTAAATTACCCTTTACTCTGTGAGGGATGTGAAGAAGAAGATCTTGATTAGGATATGATTGATTGATCGCAACTATGATGGTGAAACAAATGTATTCATGGGTAATACTTTGAGAGATTAAAATTGAGGATACCACTGTGAACAGTGAGTATAAGCCTGTAATGATTTTTGACATGGCCATATCTATATATGGGAAACACTATTGTTCCTAATGAGAATAGAGAAACCGATCTGCACCACTGCTTCCTTGAATACCACTACTGGAACACTACTGAATCAATCAACGTACTGTAAATCTGCAGGTTTACTTTTCCATGAAAGCTAAGGAACAACAGTATAATCAATCATATATCTAATAGAAACAAAGAAATTAGAAAAAATCAAAGACATGACAAAATAAAGAGATTAAAAATGAGTAGGCATGAGTAAGACAATTAATAGATTCTTGACGAAAACATTAAAATCAAAGAAACGATCAAAGTAACATGAAAAAATCAGAATTATATCACCGATTTAGTTAACTGTGTCAACTCAGTTGTCGCACCGATCCTCGGAGCCCTCAAAAGCACCAATCAGCTTGAGTCAATTGAATATTTGACACTTTAGAAAAAACGTTCATTTAATTAGTCTAATATTTCCCATTTTAACCCATTTGTTGTCGTTATATATGCGTCCTCTAATAATCTGAGTGTAGCCGGATCTAGGTTTTGAAAAATGGACGGCAAATAGAAGGAATTAATTCTACTTTTCGAAAACACTACTGTATTATATAACACGTTTTTATACCTGGCTAGTTTGGGGCCTAGTCCAGTTATTGGGGCCTATCAAATTCCCCTCCCACCTTTCACAAAAGGGTATGGGGCGTCAAATTTGATAAAAGGGCTAATTTAGCCCCAAAATTATCCCTCTACTAAACCATATAAATACTAATCCTTACCATTTTCAGTAAAAAAATCAAAAACATAAAAACTAAACCAAAAAAACTTTCTATTCTCATCTAATCCTTCAAAATTGCATAAACCCTAATCTTTTTTTTTGTTTTGTTTTTTTTTATCTTCTTCTCCAACTATCTTCTTCTCCAACCAAGAAAAGGTCCATCAACACATTCTATGATTCGCATTTCTTCATTGATTTACATGTTTAAAACTTCAATTTTGAAAAACCAAAATCTCTGACTTTCCTAGAATCGGTTTATGTTGACAAATCATATCAACCGATTATGGATTTTGTTCTTCTGCCATGAAGAGCATGCAGAGGAATTGGTTTATATGATAACTAGCATCGACTGATTCTGGGTTGAAATCAGAAAATGAAAAGACATCACCAGAATCAGTTTATAAGTGCATTTGCATAAACCGATTCTGGATATAAATATTTTTTTAATCTCTGTGCTCCTACAATCAGTTTTTATTTACGTACCAATGTACCCATAGTGAAGTTGTCTCTTCAGATTCCATTTCACAATCGGTTTTTATTCTTGGGGTTTCATTTTTCTGTGTGTTTTTGTAGTTAGAATCAGATTACATGTATTGTGTTATAAACCGATTATGTGGTTTGATTTTTTTGTTGTAGATATGAACTTCAGTCATCTAAGCTTCTTTAACCGCGCGCCCCATGGAGAAAGAGGATGGTGCCAGAAAACCGGAGATCGTGGAAAGGAGCATGTACAAATTCGCCTTTGGAAGGGAGACCAAGTTGGAGCAGGCGTTCAATATTTTGGACCAGCTTTCAATTGAAGAGCTGATTAAAGTCATCTGATTTGCCAGAAGGAGGAGGGATGAAATTGCATCACGGAGGGAGGCGGACGCTGAGGATGATATCTTGTGGGAACAAATGTTCGTTGCTGTTGCAGCGGGTGCTGCTGAAGATGCTGCTGCCAATGCTCCTGATGTTGGTGCTCCATGATGCTGATGCTCTCTTTTAGATATTATAAGTTCAAGTTTTAAGTTTTTAAAACTTTTGGTGGTTTAAGTTTTAAGTTTTTAACACTTTTTTTTTTTGGATGGTTTAAGGTTTATTTCTTGGATGATCATATATGGTTTGAACTTAAATGCTCTTAAAGTGTTTAAATTATAAATATGTGTATAATGGGTTTATCGTAAAACAAGTTTATACATGCTCAAAATTATGTTTTGCAAATACATGCAAACAATCGGGCTATACAACTTCTGACATAAACCGATTGTCTAGGTTCCATCATGGAATCGGTTTATGTGGGGGTCAGTATAATCCGATTCTTCATGCCTTGTAAATGCTTTTTTTTTTCTGTATCTTTTCCTAGTGAGAATGGGATTACATGTGCAAATATATAAACTGGTTAATGTTGTGAAAATTCAAATTTTGTACATGCGCACAATCGGTTTATGTTTCCAAACATAAAGACCAATTCCGATGGTCATGAAAGAGTAATCGGTTCTTATGGCCATTCGAGAAAACCGGTTGTTCCAAATTATTTCACTTTTTTCGAAAAAAACTAGTTGTTGGGGTCTTTTTCTGTATATAAAAACCTCATCTTTGGACCCAAGTTGCCCCAAAATTGCTCATTATATTCCCTCTCACTCCATATATTCCACAACTACTCATTTCATACTTCCACATACAAGAAATGACATCGTTTGACTCCGCAGAAGATTTGGCAATCACCAAAGCATGGTACGCCGAAAGTCGAGTTGATCACTCCTCGTCCAAGAGCTTTTGGCGAAGATATATAACAAATTTAGGCAAGATTATGGGAACTCAAATAGAAGAAGTCTTCAACAAATCCATGATAGTCAAGATTGTGCGATAGTTGCTTTTATAGCTATCCAACAACGATTTTTTAACGCTAGCCACTTTAGCATGTCCCTTCAAAAATTTGTGATTATTTTTTATGGTTTATTCTACATAATCTACTTTTATAAATATGTAACTAACAAAGTAAGCTTGTGTCGTGTTTTTGTAGAATGAAGCCGTGAAAGCGCGCTACTTGGAGGAAAAAGGGAAAGCATTCACATTTAATGCAAGCTATCACTTCATGGTATCCGAAATTTCGGAGTACGGGCCGTACTTTATGGTGGGTGAATCGGACGAAGATTGATAGTTTTAGTCGTTTTTGTGTAGGTTTTGTGGGTACACCTCTAGCAAACCCTCACGAGACTATTATAACTCGTCCACTAGAGTCACCTAGGGGTTCAAAAGCTTGATGCACGTGCTAAGTGCATCCGTGATTCCTACGAAAAATAGTATATTTGAAATGAATGATTTTTTTTTCTTACGAATATGAAACAATCGGTTAATATATGACACCAACAAAGACCGATCATGAGAATCGGATTTTATCTATGCCATCATTAACCGATTCCTGGTATCCTTCATGAATACCAAAGAACACTACCCAGAATCGGTTTACAAGTGCATGAACGTAGACCGATTCTGGGTAGTGTTTTCGAAAGAAAAAAAATCAATTTTTTTAGTTGTTTGGTGTTTTGAAGATCGATTTGCATTAGTTGATCTCACATCTAACACGATTAATTAACACCTAATATGATTAATTAACGCTAATTAATTAAGGGTAAAATAGATAGTAAGAGAATAGTTGGATAATGGGTTGTGTGAAATTTATTTCTAATGATTTTTTTTGTCATCTAGTAACAGGCCCCAAATAACTGGACTAGGCTCCAAACTAGCGAGGTTTTTATAAAGACCAAATGAATTATCAAACTTTCTTTTTCTGAGAACATAATGAATTACCAAACTCAAACGACATAGCACAAAGTATTAAAAACTTGTTTGGACTTACAGGAATAGCTACGTCGGCTGGAAGATTATTCTAGTAGGAGGAGAAGACGAGTGAGAAATTTAGGAAAATAAAAATTCTTTACTATTGTTTAATAATTTACATTTTATTTCCTTCAATTTACCAAAGAATGTTTCAAAGAGCCGCATCAGTGGTGTAAATTGGGGGGCCAAATATGAGGAGCCATATAAACATTTCAGATAACATTTCAGGTATTCCAAACTCTTTAGCTGCTTGTGAAGTGAAGCTCATGGATGAGCATCATCCGGATTGTACCGATTTTGGCATCCATCACCATTGAGTGTAATGCATGATGGATTTTAAATTTGACATTCGCATTTAGCCAACATGTAACTAATTTGCATTCAATAATATCCAGATGAACAGAGTTGATGTGAATGACCTTATAGGTTCTTTTTTACTAAGTTTAATATTTTAAATAGAGAAATAAAAGTGATTTGAGTGCCCATCAAGCTTTCACAGCAACACATATATAATAAGTAATAAGTTTCATGGATGATACTCCAAAACAAAGGTCCTTATAAGTTATAACAAGACTCACAATTCGAAACTGAATGACAAACGCAAATATTATTGTTAACCCAATATTTTACGAAAATTCCATATATGACCTTAATATAAGGGTTGCAATCAATATGAGGGTTGCAAATGTCCAACGGATATTAAGCCAGCACCAACATCCAATTTGTGGCTTCGATTCCAAAGGCCTACCCCTAGTAAAGCTCATAGAACCATAAGAAACTATGCAGCTCCCGGGGGTGGGATGGGTGGGGAGGAATATCTTCCGGAAATATCTGGACTGGTTAGTGGTGGAAGACCCTTGGGGATTGCCTCCTAACGAAAATTAGGTAAGGGTTTTGGGTTGAATGTGGTGATGAACGAAATCTGTTTACACTTTAGAATGAAAATTATTTACTAGCTTCACAGTGGAGCTTATGTGACTCTCGCCTTCTCCATATTTCTCCATATTGGTTCTTCTGTCTATCTAAATAGTAGGTTGTATGGTTGTTAATGGGGTACCAGTTTACTGGGGACACGATACCAAAATCCATATAAGACAAACTAGAAATTTTTCTTTCTTGTATGGATTTTGGCACCTCCCATTAACACTGTCGGCAGGCCGTGTTGTTAATTTCATTATAATCAAGAAATGGTCCAAATTTTCCTTATCAAAAATAGGAAAATGTCTGCATCACATGCAACTTGCATTTTTTTCCTTTTTTAAGCATTTTTAGGTAAGAGCAACCACAGTCACGACCAAATTTGGGGACTATACCCAAATTTAGTCCAAAAGTGAGCTGCAGTGGAAGGGACTAAAGCCATATATGGTCTGGAAAACTAGGGTTTGAGACTAAATGTAGACGTCAACCCAGACCAAATCAACATATAGTGGGGCGTAGATATTAAGTGCGTGTGAGGTTAGGCGCAAGTATAGCGAACGTTTCTATCCGGGCGTGAGTATAATTAACGTTCAAGAGCGAAACGGGGATGAAATGAACGTCTGAATGGGGCGGAGTTATAAACTGCGCCAAGCAAAACGCATGTAATACCTACGCCTGATGTGAGGCGTGGTTATTAAATCCGCCCAAATGGGATGCCCTTATGAACTGCGTCTGTTATGATTAAAATTAATTGGTTAAAATAATCAAGGTTGGTTGAGCGTGGTTATTATTTTCGTCTCACTCCAGGCGTTTGTAATACTCACGCCCCTCTCCCAGCGTGCACAATACTTACGTCCCATACGTACGTTTGTTATACCCACGCCTCACCATCGTACGCACATTATACTTACTCTCAACTTGGGGCGCTATTATATCGTCCAACAGACTAAATATTAGTCTTTCACCGCTACGTTTCACCTCCACTATACCAATTTTTTTTAGCTTTTGGTATGGCTTTTAGTATTTAGTCCCCTCCATGACTGTGGTTGCTCTAAGGCACCACAACTATGGGATGGACCCTTAGTGTGTAAACATTTATTGCATTAAATATCTAATGAAAGCCCGGCTGCTTTTTCTTGTGGTCTTAAGTCCTAACATCCGTTTGCAAATGGACCAAAAAAATAAAAGAACCTAGCACACGGCTTATGAAAACGAGGAGCTTTTTTAGAATGAGGGTTTTTTTTATGCAAAACAAAACCAATTAGTACCCCAAAAAGTTCCTTACCTAAGATATTTTCATAATGTTTAAAGTTTCCTCGTTTAATTAGTACATATCAATCATTGAGTCAATCATTGAGTTAAATTAGATAATCTAGTATTAGCTATTAGATTAATGATTTTAATTTATAGTTAAAGATAGAAAATGGGGATACTGTTTTAGTTTTTGGAGTGAAGAGAAGTAAAAGGAAAAAAGAGATTCTAAAAAAAAAACTTGATTTTGATTCATTCAACCAAAACGAGTGATTCCAATGAGAAATTTGAGGTGGGTGAATCATTATACGAAAGAGAAACCACATTTTACATACCTCATGATTGAGATCCAGGAATTAAATGGTAAAGAGTTTTTAACCCTAAGTATTGATGGTGAATCTCAACAAAATGAAGAAACAAACTGACAAAGTGAAGAATCCATGACTGAAAATAATCCGGTATACCACATCTAAATGATTAATACAAAACTGGCAGTATAAAAAAATATGTCGGGCAGTGTCCTCATCGCTTAACCCATTGGAAGCTCTTTCTTGCCTTTGCCAATCCTGGTTTCTTCCTTTCAACCACACGTGAATCCCTCGTCAAGAAACCCTCTGGATATGACAAATGAAACATTAGCTAACAGCAAATAAAAAGATCAAGAAAACATGACAAATGACCAGTCAGAAGCTATAGTTGAAATACTCCAAATATCATAGAACCACAAAACAAATAATACCCCACACCTGCAGTTTGGATATACTGTACAACCAGAGAGAAAACTCCTCTGATCAATTTTGTTATTTTGAATCTAATCAGAAAAGATTGTGAGAAAATGATGAAGTTTAGTTCTGCAACTTTACCAGTTTTGAGGTATGGACGCAAGCCAGGCTCCCAGTTCTGCAAGGCTCTACTGATACCCAACTGTATGGCTCCAACTTGACCTATTTTGACAAAAACATGTTTTTTTACGAAATTCTTAGAAACAAAGAGGAGAAGATAAAAAGCAATAATGAGGTTGACATAGAGGGATTTAAGGGCATTGAGAATCTGATTAAGAGTATTTCACCGCATTTTGTCAAAATCAACCAAATCTAGAGTGATTACTGAATCTCGATACCAGCATCTGTTTATTAACTCGCACAATGTTTGACCAGTTTATGTCACAAACATAAATTCAGGCATGCTTTGTCACTGCCTCATGTCACTCAAGACTGACATCTGTGAGACATCTCACTATTGTCCAATTTCATTTTTCTGATAACAGTTATGGATCAATTCGCTGAACTTTTCATGAAGCTATTGTTCAAAAACTGTTGCTCCTAAATCGTGTATGTTTATCTTTATATTCCAACAAATCAAAACTTATCCAGAGGTATAGACACCTAGGTCACTTCCATCGACTTAAGTTGTGCATTTCAAGAATGATCGCACGATAGTATACAACTTAACTCGGTGCAAAAGAATAAGGTGCATATACCTCCACAGTTTAGTGATCAACAAACACCTGTTTAATCGTAAAACTCAGGTTAGCTAAGGATACTACTCAAGGTCCCATTTGAGAACTAGTATACCAAAAGCAACAATTGTTAACTATAAGAAAACCCCGAGCATCATTTTCACACCTCTCCAAGACAAACTAAGGTCAGCAAATGCAGTTTCTTGTACCTTAAACATAATCAATATTATCTGATACCAAAAGAAAAAAAAACATAATCAGTATTATCTCTAATTTCAGAAATAACAAATATTACCTGAGAGACCACCGCCTTGCACAGTACATTTGACATCCCAAAGGCCCAGGGTCTTTGTCTCAGAAAATGGTCTAAGGATTGCCGCACGATGGTCAAGAATAGGAAAATAAACGTCAAATGCTTTGTCATTGATACTAAACCTTCCATCACCAGGTTGGACCCAGACACGAGCTATACTGCACTTCCTTCTTCCTGTACCATAAGCCCTTCCCTTGTCATCAACCTGCCTCACTCGTGCTTTGGCAACTTCCTCTTGTTTTCTGCGCTCAATTTCTGCATTCGTAGATTTTCTGTCACTTTTCCCGTTCTTAGGCATATCTTTTAACTCACTTAAAGGTTGCAACCCCTCCACCCCTTGTAAGTCCTTCAGAAGAATCATGCTTTCTATCATCTCTTCTGTTATCCCTGACGCAGCAATTAGATCACCAAAAGCACGGTCTGGGCCTGCAAATGATAGTAGAGAATATGATCCCTCCGTTAGATGTTTCAAACTTGAGAACCTTTCCACAGTAAAACCCAGTTGGAAATTACTAACCAAATTTATAAAAGGAGACAACAACTAGCATAAGAAAGTAAGAGACACGCAACATGAAATTTTCATGAATAGGACATTTCCGTCTTTTGTCCTGATATCTTCCTTGCCTACTAACTAATGGGTCTAGATTATATACTTTCCATGAATCCTATAATCCCAGAATCGAACTGACCGGGTCTAAATATTATCAGAATAAAAGCAGCTACGGGTCCAGTGACTTGGGAGAAACAGTCTTAACATATCTCAACAGACTAGGAAGCAGGGTAGGTCGCATATAGTTTAAGCAGCTGCCTTTCCACATATATCTTACAAACTAAACCTGTATCGTGACACAACTACTCTCAAAACAAATAATCTACACTCCACTATGTTTCACTCAACACCATGACCAGTGTAGGTTTAGGATGCAAGAATTAGTGACATTTCTAAACTGTACCTAATACTTAGAACAGTAGCACAGTATGGGATCGTTTATAACTTATAAGTACAGACTGTGTACTTGAGGCTTATACTGCCAAACAAAATGCACCTAAACAACAAGAAATAAGTACCAGTGCTACTATGTTTTGCTAACAAGGTGGTATCAGTATCACTGTCCCTAACTCATACAACAAGAAACTTGTCACCATTAGTTATACATGCACATACCATGTTCTTCCTTTTTGAAAGAGGAGTGTGGTCTTCAATGATACATACAAACTCTAACACTAAGTGGAAATAAAATCCGGTTCTGAAGTACACAAACCACATTCTTGCCTAGCTCACATTTGCATAAACATTTATCACGATCAAAATACATGAACTACTGTCTGCTACTTTAATTCATGGAAACAAGCTAGAAATAGTTAAATTTCATCATAAAATAACTTCATGGATAACTTTACAAACCCACTTTAAAAAATCAATCCAATTCATAAAAAAAACACCATCAACAGAGTTTTTAATAAAGATAAGTTTCACTGTTTTCCTTGAAATTTTTTCCTGCTATCTATCAAACAATTCTTGAGTCAATAAAAGGAAAAGAATCTATTACAAAGACCTGATGCATATAAGCCGTCTTCAAATGAAAACATAATAGTTTTCTCAGAATTTTATCTGTCAACTATAAATTTTTAGATGCACAATCCGAGAGCTTATACAGCTAAATATGTTACAAATGATTTGTTTATGAATCCAAAGTGTAAGTCTCCCTGAGAAGAACTCTTAGTAGCTCTCGGAGCTTTACCTGCTGATCTAAAGGTAACTCTTCATTTTAATCTCACTGTACCTGAAATAAGGCTCTATATTTTAAGAGGTTAAGCTAATTATCAGTTCACATGAGTTCACTACTTTGCATATCTTGAATCAATAGGCTCATTGCTAAATTTGATTCTATATTCTGCTAATTGCTAAAATACATGATAATGTGGCTCCATAACTAGGTGATAAACTTGCTGTCATATTCATCCCCCCTTTTATTCCACTTCTCTACCAAAACCAACTACCCATTCTACCCATAAGCTACAAAACACAATCAAAACTTTTTAAAACAGCCATTGACCAAATAATCGCAATACTAATTTCACCCCCTTCATCCCAAATCATGCAAAAGGAGAAGACTAAGATAATGCACATAGCCAGCCAACTCGATACAGTCTTTAATTCTTTCTAATGAGATGTTTGATGTTTCACTCCACACATTACTAACAACAATTACAATCTAAAACAAGACATTCGCATCAACAATTGACATAAACAAATGCACTAAGAAAACAACACCAATTCAACACAACAACGAGAGAGATTAAATCATACCATTCAATTGTTGAAGAAGATTTTTCTTCTCAATCTCAAGAAGCTCATTAGCTGCCGCCTTCTCATTCTCATCCATCTCCACACCATCATCATGTAGTAATTGCAGTTCCTCTTGGCTCCTCTCCACTTCTCCTCCCAAATCAAAAACATCCTTTTCATCCTCAACAAAACTCCAAGCTTTAGAACCACCACCACCACCATCAGAATCACCTCTACTACTAGTTTTCGCGTCTGATTCAAACTCATAATCAATAATATCTCCAAATAAATCAGTACTTCCAGAAGCAAATGAAGAATCTTCATTACTGTTAGTTCTACCTCTACCACCACCACTCTTCCTGTTCTTCTTTGATCTGCATAAATCACTATTATCAATATTTCCTCCAATTCCTGAAGAATCTCTGCCCCATGATTCTAACCCATTTCCAAATACTGAATCTCCATCTCCATCATCATTATCAGTACTTAATCTCCATAAATTCGAGACTGGGTCTTTTTTATCCTTACTAGAGAAATATCGAGCTGATTTAAGGAAGAAGGGATTAGGGTCTTGAGAAATTGGATTAGAGGAAGAAGGGGGTGGTGGGGAAATGAGAGAATTAGGGTTTGATGATGATGAAATTAGGGTTAGAAACCGGAGATGAGAAGAAGAAGATCGAGAAATGAATCGAGAGAGCATTGTTGCTGGGGTGGATTCCAAAGGGAAGAAGAAGAAGAAGAACCCCCTTTCAGTGTAGAAGCTGAAAAATTGGACCAAGGGTTTAAGTTAAACCGCAGTTTATGGGTGGAGGCCCATATATTTTTAGATCCGAAATTTGTGTACCCGACCGTACTATGTTGAACTTCAGAATTTGCCACTTTTGCACCCACTATGGGTATGTCAAAGTGGCATGCATATGTGGCAATATGTCAAATATACCACATAGGATACACGATGGAGTTTCCAGCGAGCGATAGAATGTCCATCGCTATATGGTCTTAATAACGCTTGTTGGTCATCATAGTGCCAGCAATAGTCACGTTATCGCTCGCTGGTTAGATCATCGCTCAGATGTTTTCCATCCAACAATCAGGAATTCCCCCTCCAATAATACTCAATTTCAAATTCATTTCAACTCACACCAAAATTTCTAATCTCTATAGAATTTTTCAATCTCACGCATCTTTTAGACTTTTCACCACTCTTAATTCTTCAAAGAGCATGGCTGAAAATATGAACATGGCTGAGTTCATAGAAAACCAACATGTTGCCGAAAATCAAGGAGTTGTTAACCAACCCAACCCAATAAGAAGGCGATTACCAAAGTTTACTACTGTGGAAGATGAATGTATTTGAAGGAATTATATTTTTTTACTGATCATACTATCAATGGTGGTGCACTCCATGCCCAACCATTTTGGAAAAACATATTTGAGAGATTTCAAGAAGAATCAATGAACCTCAACAATCGCGATGCCCACTTGTTGAGTCATCGCATCAATATAATCAGTAAAGAGATTATGAAGTATGTTGCTTTAGTAATGCTTGAGGCTGAAAACATGAGGAGTGGTGAAACCATGATGGACATTGAAGCAAGATGTAAGGCAGAGTGGCGCCGCATCTACGGAAAACACTTCCAATATGGAAGTTGTTTTGAAATTTTAAAAGTGTTGCCCATATATAATCCAAAGTTTATGTTTTAATTTCTTAATTGTCAACTTAAGCCCGAGTAGAAGTTTAATATTTTTCGTAGTTTATCAAAATGTAGGTGTAAGTATAATTTTATGTAAGAATGAATTAAGAATAGAATATAAGCTTAATTGTCAACAATATGAGTCAAATTTTCGAATTTATAAACAAGTGAGTTTTTTTTGATAAACTTCGAATTAATCATTAATAGTCATTTTACAAGACATAAAACTAGACAATAATAATTTAAAATATAGACTTTAAAAATAAAAATCTGGGACAATGTTCTTCATCTTGTTTATCTTCTTCATTTCACATAACTTCCAATCAATGCGCTCATGAACGGAGTGTCCTTTGCTTATCTTCTTCTTTTCCTTTAAATTTGTTTTTCCCTTGATTTTCCTTGCCTTGAACTCTTTTTTGCCTTTTCTCAGCTGCAGGTTTGAGTTGGTTGATATCCAAAACTTTATTTTTATTAGAGGGAGAGCGAAATGTGACCCGAAGTGAGCAAAAATCGTAGTCGACTCGCTAACTAGAGCCGATTTAATAAAATTTTCTTAACTCGGACTAAAACAACCCCCCGTTGATCATTAAATTACTAACACGTTCTTGATATTCTAATCTTTCTCTATGAACCCTTAAATCTTACTGCGTTATTTTTTACATCAAACATAATCCCAAAATAAAATCAAAATTCAGAGATTGGTCGAGAAACTCTAGAATGCTTTAGAGTATTCGGAATAAGGGTAAAGATCTGATAAGAAAAAAGAAAAAAAAGTGGTGAAGAAGAACTCAGTAACTATCGGATAGACTTGTACGAATAGTTGGTGGAGGTTTTTAAGAAGCAGAGAGACAGAGATCACTACTACATAAATCAAGACCTAATCCCACAACAACAATTAATGCTTAAATTATTTTTGTATCTTAGTTTGACGTTGATGATACAAAGTCAATCGATAGTGTTATAAGTATAGGCAAAACGAATGAATATGATTTATTTTTATATTTTTTTGTAAGTTAAAATGCATTCAAAAGGCTAACTTAGGGAGTTAGCAACCCTTACATCAAAATGAGTAGAGCCATCGAATGTTGGGCTATTGGATTCAACCCGAACATTTGATTTATCTACTTCCAAAGCAAACTTAATACAAGATGGAGGTTCATTCCTCCAATTGAGGATGTTTCTAAAAGTTTTGGCTTCCTTGGCCATTATATCAGCTACATTGTTTGTTGTTCTTGGTACATAAAAAAAACCCAAAAAGTTGTAACAGAGATTAAGCTCTCTTTTTACTTCATCCATTATGGTCTGATTCTGCCAAGCAATTTAAGACTCTTTCCCATTTAGGTAATCAAATAGGTTCTTGCAGTCGCCTTCCACAGAAAAGTTGGACAATCCTGTTTCTGCTGCCCATTTAGCTCCCTACAATAGTCCTAAGGCTTCCGCTTCTTCAGGGGTAGAAGCTGTGAATGGTCCTGCTCTGCCTTGTTCAAAGTCTCCTGCATCATTCCTAAGAATTAAAGAGAAACCTGCCGGCATATCCATAGAAATCCAGGCAGCATCTATGTTGAGTTTCAGCTGTGTTCTCCTAGGGGGATTCCATTTATGAGTCTGATCTATGACTGTTGTCATTTGTCTGAGTAAGGTGTTATCCTTATACCAGAAATCTAAAAATCTTTGTATTTCCAAGCCTAATTGAGCACTAGTTTGCTATTTTTTTTCAAAGACTTTATTGCATCTTTCTTTCCATATGAACTAGGCTTTTGTCAAGATTATTTTTATGAGTATAGTGGGATCTTTTTTTCCTATCCATTCCTTACAGATATCAAAGAAAGTTATGGATCTGTCAAAATGAAGCTCTACAGGATATGGCTCTGCAGCCCAGACAGATTTGGAAAAAGGACAAAAAAAGTAATAGATGTTTTATGGATTCCGCTACATTACAACCTAAAGAGCAATTAGGGTGTATATTCTTCATAAATTTAGCTAATTTCAGATTTGTAGAAATAGCATTGTGTAAACATTTCCAAGCAAAAATTTTAATTCTTTGGGACACATTTAGGTTCCATAAGTTGTTCCAAAAGGAATCTGGTTGTCCTAAGTTGTAATGGTTTATAGTTCTTTCAGTAAGTTTGTTATACATGGACTTTACAGTAAATACCCCAGAGTTTGTAAGAAGCCATCTGAGGGTATCTATTTTGTCTCTGGCTATTCTCGTATTATTGATTTTCCTAGAAATGTGCTCTGGAAACATTTCAAAAAGCAAGGTAGAGTTCCAATTCTTAGTGATTGGATTAATCAGATCCTTCACAAGTGTTAAATGGGTATTAGTAGCTGTCCTAAAACTACTAAGGTTATTTTCCATTTTGGGTATCCATCTGTCATCCCAAATGTTGGTACTGTTACCATCACCTATTTCTCATATGTTGTTTTGTTCAACTAGTTGTGTACCCTTACTTGTGCATTTCCAGATCCAAGAACTAGTTGTTGTTGTTTTAGCCTTAAAAACAGAGGAATTTCTGAAGTATCTAGGTTTTAATTAGGACACCCATAGGGCTTCTGGCTCAGTTAAAAGCCTTCATGCTAATTTAGCTATCATTGCTAAGTTAAAATTTTGAGCATTTCTGAATCATATCCCCCCTTTATTTCTAGGTTTACAAAGGAAAGAGTAAGATTTGGGGTAATATCCCTTGTAATTTGTTTTCTTACCCCACCAAAAATCTCTTTGTAAAGCATCTATATTTTTTGTATTTTTCTTTGGTAAAATAAAACAACTCATTTGGTAACTAGCCATGCTTGCCAGAGTTGCCTTATTAAGCACCAATTTGCTAGTCTGAGCTAAGATTTTGCCCATCCATCCTTGTATTTTATGTTCCATCTTTTCGACTAATCCTTCAAAAAGTTTTATTTTTGCCTTACTAATAAAAAGGGGAGTTCCTAGGTAAGAGTCTTGAGGGTTTATTTTTTTAATTTTCAATAATTTGCTAATCATTCTCTGATATTTTGGTTGAACTTTTTTGCTAAAGAAGATCCCTGATTTATCAAAGTTTATTAGCTGCCCTGAAGCTTAGCCAAATGATTCAATTAGGGCAAGAATATTATGACACTCTCTTAGATCAGCTCTAATGAAAAGGAGGCAGTCATCAGCAAAAATTAGATGAGAAATAGGGCTGTTCTTTGGGGTAATTTTAATACCATTTATCAACTTCTCATCTTCACTAGCTAAAAGAAATCTGGAGAAAATCTCCATGCAAATGATGAACAAATAAGGGGAAAGAGGGTCCCCTTGTCTAAGTCCTCTAGTAGGTTTGAAATACTCCCCTGGGCTACCATTGAGTAAAACTGCTATTGAAGTGGTGGAGATGCATTGATGAATAAGATTCCAAAAATTGTAATCAAATCCAAATGCCTTCAATGCAGTAATCAAGAAGTCCCAATCAACTCTATCGAAAGCTTTGGACATATCAATTTTGATTCCCATTCCTGCATGTTTCACTTTCTTTTTCTTAAAAGAGTGAATTATCTCTTGAGCAATAATAATATTGTCTGAGATCTGCCTTTTAGAGGGAAAGGCAGTCTGGAAAGGGGAAATCAAAGAGTTGAGGAGAGGTTTCATCCTATTAGCTAAAAAATTTGCTATAATTTTATACATTGTATTGCAAAGGCCAATGGGTCTAAAACCACTAGGATCTTTAGGGTGCCTGCTCTTAGGGATAAGGAAAAGTAAGGTTTTGTTGAATTCAGGATGAAGAACACCTGATTCAAAGAAATGTTGGATGGCAGATACTACCTGCTCTCCTATTGTTTCCCAACACTACACCATATTCAGGTTTTTGCAACATTTTAGTTTTAGAGTGTGCAACGCATATTCACGTTGCAAACTATTTCCGTTGCACCCAAATACGTTGGTCAAATAGTAGATAGCCGATATTAAAAAATAGAAAAAGGACACGCTCGTACATAAATAAAATGTTTGAGGGTGTAAATGTCTATAAAAACACCTTTTATTATTATTAACCTACCTCTTTCTTTTATCTTCTACTTTCTTATCCCGACTCTCAAAAGAAAAAAGAAAAAAATCTCGTTCTCTTCACTGGATCCCTAAACCAACATC
Organism: Papaver atlanticum; assembly: GCA_023531105.1. Classification (NCBI taxonomy): domain Eukaryota; kingdom Viridiplantae; phylum Streptophyta; class Magnoliopsida; order Ranunculales; family Papaveraceae; genus Papaver; species Papaver atlanticum. Next base: position 462,094 of record JAJJMB010014829.1, read on the forward strand.
TCGTGAAACTTCACTGGATCCCTAAAAATCAAAATCCATATTTCTGAAATTGAACTCAGTTTGTGAGATCTCTTAAACGAATCTGATTTGTGAGATGGGTTTAAGCTGTTCAATTTCTTATTTTTTCAGATTTAGGTTTTAATTGAATCTGATTTGTGAAATCTCTTTAACTCATCTCACAAATCAAAACCCATCCTTATGAAATCAATCTCAATCTTCGATAACCCGAATTTTGTTTCAAACTTTATGTATGTGATTTTCTCCTTTATAAACCCTAAGAAACTATTCTCTTGATTTCTTTGAATTTGAGTTTTGATTTTGATTACTGTATATTTCAAATCTGGTTTTATTGATTGTAAAGGTTTTATTGTGGAATTTGTAAGTAGGCAGAATCATATAGGTTAATCATTTGGGTGTTGTTGGTTTAACTTAATAGGATTTAGTCGCTTAGAAATTTGATTCGTTGGGTGGTGTTGGGTTAATCTGGTTATTTTAGTATCTCTTAATGATACCTTACTAATTTTGAGAAGAATGGTCCTTTGGTTATTCTTAGGATATGAATTTGGGTCTTGATAATAATCTTAGAATGAAAACCCATATTTTGGAATTTTGCTGAATTTGGAATGTTTGACATTATTGGATAATTGGGTTTTTTGAGCTGTAGTCATAATTTCAAATTATGAGATGGTTTAGAATGTAGTTTACAGATAGAATTGGAAGAATGATTACATTGATGTGGTATGTTTCTTTTGTTTGTTTTGTTGAAGCTGTTTTAGATTTAATTTGTGAAGAATTGTGTCTTTGAAAGTTTGAGCTTTTGCTGTATTGAGGAAGATAGTGGGGATAACCCTTTATAGTTAACGTTGTTGTCTATGTTGGTGCGAGGTAACAAATTAAAAGTATGGCTTGTGTTTTGATGCAGGGTTTGTAGATTACAATTCTGGTTCCTAGGGACTTGAAAGGTCGGGTAATCGCACTCTATATGTTGTATGTTGTCTGTTTCTCTTGTATCCGTTCCTCGCAAAGAGAGGTTTGTTGGCTTAACTATAGTTTCTTTACTATATTTCAGATGTTTGCTTAATCGTAGTTTGTGCTCTGAAACTTTGTAGTTGGTTCATGTATTTCATTCATATTCCATGCTTTTCGTTACTAAATTACTATTTTCGCTAGCCAGTGACTTTTAATCGATATGTTTGTGGTATATTTTGTAGGCTGGTTTCACTGGAATTATAGTTCCTGCCGCTTACTATAGTATTCGTCATGTGACTCCTGTCGTAGAATTTATCATTTAACTTCTCAATGCAGGTCAGATTACTTTCCTGATGTGATATTTTTTATGTATATGATGCTCAGGGGAACTTAATCTTATTAATTGGTGATTTTGGGATTCTTTGCCAGACAATTGATCATATCATCAATAGCCAAATCAAACTACATGTCTGCTGGTCAGACATCTACAGTTCTGTACCGATTGTTTTTAGAGGCTGCATATGGGGTAGGCGGCTTGGCGCTCAACAATCCCAGTTATGTAGCATTTGTTACTAAGCGGTTCTGGTTTCAACGAGTTAGTTTGAGAGTTTTTACTTGAACCACTAAGTTGAAATGTATCTTTTCAGGTGCTAGCAGAGTTATATATTGCTAGTAAGTGTCCATTTCTTTATAATTTTATTACTTGTGGTCGTTAATGTGTACTTTTTCCTTTAGTAATGAGATGGTGTGAAGACTTAATATCCATCCTTGCTGCAGCAACTATTGAGCATATCAAAGTATCGTTAATATTGTGGACTGAAAAAGGATTTCTTGTGGAAATCTTTATACTTCTGTTTAGCAACTCTCATTTTAACCATGTTAAAACGTGGAATTTGAATAGTTATCTGTTTAGTATGATAATGAAATAATAATGGTGCTTATAAGTAATATCATATTCTGATAACAGTGTTGATCTATAAGGAATCATGGCATTGTGTATAGAAATCAATCCTGATACTAGTGTCTGCTTGCTCTGTTTTTGCGGACCAGGGAACGTATTGCAGCTGTCTAATTTATGAACTGTAAATGCTCATTGTATGTCGCTAATGGAGTTTCTATGTTTAGGGCCTGCTATGGTGTTTTGAGATTTGTCATGAAAACTGGTACCAAGGGTTGCAAGGTACAACTACTGTTATTCTTCCTTATATCCAGTCTTTTCCCTCTGGCCTATTTGATATGATTTTAAGCTTCAACATTGTAATGGTTAAACAGGTTATTTTGTATGGAACTTGCGGAAGCTCGTGCAAAGTCAATGAAGTTCAAAGATGGATACATTATTTCTTTTGGTCAGCCTTTTAACTAGTATATCGGCTCAGCCATTAGACACGTCTTTCTTAGGCAGGTCAGTCTTTTGTTGTTGCAGAGATTGGTTTGTTTATGTGGTGTCAAGGTTGGGTGTTGTTCCTTAGCTTGCTGGGTATAGCACCTTTGTTCGAGCGTTTAGGATATGCCACTGAGTAAGTTGTCTTTGGCTTGTGGGACTTGTAATCGCTAGTGAACAGAACTAACTAAATTATGAAGATGCAACTTTTAATAATTGTTACCTAAAATCTTTGTAGGTGAAGGAGCCAAAGGAAGAGAAGCCCTGCGATGATGAGGCTCCTGAGATAATGCTATGGGAAGCAATTGGATGGCTTAGATTTCCGCTCTTTCGGGATACCCATTCGACGCGATAGAGGTATCATATACTCTGGTACCAAACTTCCGTTATTATGTGACTCATTTATTACTTGTATGTGTGACTGTTATGAACCTTCTCAACTCCATTATGCTGATTTAAATGTTTCCACTGCTTCTACTTAGAAGAAAAAAGTAGTCAAATAGGTAATGCATTTCCATAACACACTGGAATGCATCCTAACACTTATCTACTAGAAACACTTATCTACTAGAAATGTTAAGTCCATAGGGTGACACATAGCAATTAGCAAATATCTAATTGTCTTGGAAGTTCAAAGGAACAAAGTCTCGGATAAATTTTAACTAGGACAATAACAACAGCAACAACAATATGGTAGTCTTGCTAAAAAAGACTCCTTAGATCTGTACGTGTGTTGGTATATAATAGATGGTTGATTACTTTGTTAGGGTTCTTTGCTGAATTTGTAAACGTATCTCTCATATTCTTGCTAAAAATGGATATAATGGTGCAACATCTGAAGTGTGGTCATGGGGACATGGCTTGCTAAGATGTGTATCTGAATCGTCTTATTTGATGTGTGTCTGAATTGTCCTTACTTCTATTTGTTTCGTAGTTGTGGGAATGGATGAATTGAGTAGGACCATTCACACATCAAATAAGACAATTCAGGTAATGTAAGTTGTATATAGGAAAGTTGCTTTGAGACTGTAAGACATTGACTTACTGTATACTTTATTTTGACAGTATGCTAAAACCAAGACCTGGAGGTGTGATCGCGGCCTAGGTTCAACTGGATCAGCTGTTACTTCTACTACTACAGCTTTGTCAAGAGGAGGTCATGGCAGAGCTGCACTTAGTACCAGTTTAGGTGAGCTAAGGTGATCCAGTTTCTCTTGGAGTAGCTTCATAGTCATTTTTTAATGTTTTTGGAATAAACATTATCGAATTCATTGTGTATGTAATTAATGTTTGGAAAGAATGTTGTGAGGCTATTATAAAGATCAGAATTGAATGCAACATGGGTTTGTTAATACAGAATTGAAGGTGCAGATATCTGCCGGAATTGTCGTCGGATTTTTTTTTTACCTGGAATTATCGTCGGAATATTATTTTTTTGACCTTTAAATGGGTTTGCAACGTATATAAGTGTTGCTCAAATTAGAGTAATACGTTACCTAAATTAAACAATCCGTTGCTCAACAAACGTTGGTAAACCGGTTGACCAACGTTTATATATGTTGGACAAATTAATTTCCCCAACGGATTTTAGAGTTGCACACAAATTTGCTACGCCATATTTCCAACGGATATACGTGTTGGTGAAATTCATTGCAACGCGTATATCCGTCCCAAATCGGAGGTTTTGGTGTAGTGCGTTTTAGTTTGAAGAAACTAGTTGGGAAACCATCAGGACCTGGTGATTTATTTGGTTTAAGGTTTTTAATAACTAACCAAATTTACTCAGCAGAAGGGACATAATTTAAAATAGAATTCTCTTCAGAAGATATGCAAGGATGAATATTCTGAAAAAACAGAGAATTAGGGGAAGGAGGAGGAGAAGGAGCTAAAAAGAGTTTCAAGAAATAGTCAGACAAAGTTTCTTGAATTTCAGCTCTTTTGAAAGTTAATTCATTATCATTCCTCTTGATACATTCTATGTTGTTCCATTTTCTTTTTTTCATAGTCTTAGTATGAAAGAATTTGGTATTTTTTTCTCCTAGTTGGACCAAATTATCCCTAGATTGTTGTTTAGCTATGGCTTTCTGAGTAGCATAAAGGTTTTCTAGTTGAGAAAGCTTATCCTTAATTTAATTTAATTTTTTGTACACATGACTAGAATTGTTCAGAGTATCAATCTGAGACTGGAGTCTTTTAATTTGTTTAGAAGGGAGACCAAAAATATTTTTTTCCAAAATTCTAAGTTTGATTGAAAAGATTGTAGGTTCAGAATAAGGGAATTAATAGGATTCTCCCTAATAACATGGTTCAAAGATTCTTTAATAGCTTGGATACAAGAACTTTCCTTTTGCCAAGTGTCATAGAACTTGAAAGTATAAGCTATTTTGGTGCAAGTAGTATCTAAGTTTAAGGCTATAGGGCAGTGATCTGATCCAGCTGCCACAAGATGAGAGAGTTCAGCATTAGGGAATCTAGAATTCCATTCTATGTTTGCCACAGCTCTGTCAAGTCTTTCTTGAATATTAGCTATATCCTTTCCATGATTATTCCAAGTAAACTCATAACCCTTAAAGCCTAAATCTAAAAGACCATCTTTAGACAAAATGTTTTGATAATATTCACTATCAGATTTTTTAAATGGTAATCCCCCAATTTTGTCTTCCTGATTGAAAATCATGTTAAGGTCCCCTAGTAGAACCCATGGCATAGAGTTTTATCCACTTGTTCAGCTATGTCAGTCAAAAAAGTCCCATGCTAGGTTTCTATTAGTAGGGTATGGGCTACCATAAAAGCAAGTTAACAGCCACTTCTTAGATTCAGAGTTAGCTTGAACAAGAATATTAATCATGTTTCTGTTCCAATGCACTATTTCAAATGAGAATCCATCTACCCAACCTAATGCTAAACCACCAGCTGATCCTATAGGATTTACAATATGTGTATTGGGATAATCCTTAAGAAGGTTCTTAACTAATTGTTTCTTAGATTTGGTTTCTAACATAAATAAAATTTCAGGTTTATCCTCATTAATCAATTGGTTCAAATGATTTTTGGTAAAAGGGTTACCACAACCCTGAACATTCCATGCTATAATTTTCATGCTGAATAACAAAACACAGTAACTACCTAAATTGGGACAAATAAGGTTTAATCTTAGGTGTTATATTAGACAAGCAATAAGATTACCTAAGCACAATAAAGTAAACAATAAGGATATCTAATCAGGAAAGAAAAATAATGCCGAATAATGTAGAAGTTTAGGGTTACCTGTATTTCGACCTTTTGCTCAGATGGGGAATCTAGAATGAATGGAATTGGTAAATTCGCATCTATTGCCTGTTTCTGCTCTTTGAGATTAGAACCATGTTGATCGATTCGAAGCAAATTGTCTGAGTCCGTTACCAAGATATGAAGACCTTCAGATGATGAAGAAGAAGGATAATCTGGGACTGACAATTTGAATACAGACTTGGGTTGATTTTTGGGCGATTTAGAAGATGTATGCAATGGATGCAGACTAGGAAATGCAGAGCTATCATGAAATGCAAAAATAGAAGATGCAATTGATTCATAAGAAATTGGGGAAGATAAATTTTCTAGGGCATCTTCAAAAGGGGGAGATGAGAAAGACAATCTTCGATTAACAGGAAGAGGTTCTGGTTCCAGTATAGGACTAATTGGATTGGCTGAATCCTGTGCTAATCCAAAATCTTGTTCCGGGTTAGAAACAGTCTCAACCATTGAGTTGATAACTCTATAAGTCTCTGAGTTACCCGATCCAGAAGACTCAGAAATATTATCGTGCAACGAAATATAATTTTCAGGAAGGTTAAATGGGAATGTTCTCTTTCCTAGGATGGAGCTAGAGGCTAGCGGCATGTCTTCATCGTAAGTAACCGGACCCAACACCTCATACTGACGATCCACCACTGCCGTAAGAATACTAGGCTGCACAACAATGGTATGTTCTTCTCTAAATAACTCATACAGAGTTTCTCTATTTCCCGGGATAGCTAAATATTGTTCTACAGACTCCATATCGCCATGAACATCAGTATTGTCTTGAGGGTTCCAGATTTGGATAGGCGTATTATCCAACCAAAAGATGTCATCCCATGGAACCGGAGAATGCATAGAGATATCATAGACATCCTCCAAAGGTCTATGCTGAAGAATAGCATAGTGATTTCTCTTGTGTCCGAAATGATAACAATGAGAACAGAATTTAAATGGAAGGTTATGATATGTAAAGACCAACTCTCTCTCTGAAAAGTGTTCCACCTTAACTAGAAGTTTCATAACTAGTGGTTTTTCAATGTTGACCCATACCAAAACTCGTGGTTCACATTCAAAGCTACCTCTTTCTACTCGACTTACTTCCCCTACCCTGCTAGCAATCAGACCAATACGTTCTCCTATCCTGTGTTCATGTCTTGTGTTTGAGATACTAGCCCAAAGAGGAATTTCTTTAACAGCTTCAGTTGTTATTTGCATACCTGGAGATGCAGATGTAGCTTAAAGTACATTACCATAAGGATACCATGGACCATTTAAAGCTATCCATTTCAGATCATCAGCCATACGGAAAGTTATGATGAATAAGTTTGGATCAATTTCACGAATTTGAAAACCGATATTAAGACCCCAAAAATGACGCAATACTCCCCTGATATCTTCAGGTTTGTAAACTTCAGTCGAGAAAATTCTAGCCAGAATACTGTTGTCTTTAATGCCGTAATTTCTCATTAAGGCAGGAGGGGTTGGTAGAATACCTACATTTGTGTAGTTTGCATTTCTCTGAGCTACTGAAAGACCACTAAGATGCTTATATAAGTTATAACTACTCATAATGAGAAAGCAAGAAATTACTGAGAATCAATCAGAAGAATAATGGAGAAAAGTTGCAAGAAAAATGAAGAAGAATTAGATGGGATATTGAAGGAGAAGATAGTCGACCGAACTAAGAATTAAATAAACTGTGTACAATATTCTAACAGCCCAATTTACTCGAAAAACTCAGCTGAAAGTAATGAAAGAATCTAAATAAGAATAAATCTCGGCCAATCACTGCTCGACAACAAACATGTTCAGAAATAGGGTATAGGGGATTCTGAGCACATTAAAAACCTAGGATTAGACAAAAGAGTGACACCCTAATCAGAGACAATGAAATACATCATAAAAGCAATGGCTGCAAGAATTAAAAGCTACCCTAATTTGACTAAATTCACACGCCTACTAGGCTTGACAGTGGTTAAAGGCTATAGGGTAGAAATAACGGAACCCTATACGAGTTTGAATATCATGATGTTTCAAATCACAAAGACTAGACAGAAAGGAGACTGAATCCTTAGGGTATCCATGTATTGTCTAGGTTAGCCTGAATCTTATTAATGCAAATTGCCACTAATCAAAATAATTCTGAGATATCGAAGAGCACAAGGAGGTAAGACGTCTGAGAATATCTAAACAAAACGTAAATAAATTTAAAGTGATTAAATGCAAAGAGAATCCCAAGAGATGCCTTGGGCTATAAAAGCCACTATCCGACACCGATAAGGACATAACAGAGACAGAAGAGAAAAGAGAAAGGAAAAGAAAGAAATGGCTTGCAATCACTTTAGGATTCCTATAGGGGCTCAAATTTCATCCACCAAAGTAATACGATGTCAGGAGGGGCAACTCCATCGGATGCAATATTATCGATGTGCAGTCTGTCAACGTGAGGCTTTCTTGTATCCTGCACAAGCACAGAGATTGGCCCTATGCAATTTGAGCGAAGCAAAGAAGAAGAGGTTGGGAAAGCAAGCCATAAAGGACCTTCAGATCAGGTTGGCCACCGGAGTTCCGGTAACTGCTAATTATTTCCTGTCATAATATCCACCAGGGATGGATTATGCCTATGTGCATGAGAAGTCGACAATCTACCAGCAAGAGCGAGAAGGGGGTTTAATTATGGTGGACGAATCAGAAGAAGAAGATTGAGAGAAGTCAGAATGAAGAAATCACCAGGGAGAGAAACCAGAAGTTTTTATCATTTTATGTTTTTCAAGTTTTAAGTTTTCTAGGAGTTATGATGAATTTCGTTTGGGTTTTCTTTAGTGTTTCTAGGTATCGTAATTTCTCTATTTGAATTCTGTTTTCTATGTTGTTTCAAGTTTCGAATTTTAATGAATGCAGTGTTGTTAAAAATCAGCAAAGGAAAGGTTCGGCCAACTAGATCTAATAGTTTAAATCAAACAGCAAGTCAGAGGATGAAAGGAATCAAAGAACTGAGACAAAATAAAAATGAACAAGATATAAACAAATAAATTGAATTGGTATGATGCAGAATGCCATATGAAGATAATAGATATAATATGAGACTATCCTATGAATGCAAAACGTTCTACAGATGAATAAGATGCAGAGAATGAATGAATGAAATGACTATCCAAAACTCAGAACCCAGTTTCCTAGTTTAACAAATCGATCGGACAGAAACATGGCAACAATTTATGCGATTCACCCCATTCCTAGATCCCCATCTGGCTTGGGATCGAAATCCAGATGGGGAAGTTACCCAGCTCTCATAGGAGCAGAGAAGGGATGAACAAAGGTTGAATAAGGGGATGAAGAAAAAGAGCCGTTGAGAGGAGAGAGCCAACGAATATGAATTAATAGATAGAAACGAAGATATCAGGATCATCCTTATGACTTTATCATCATATGATAGATCCGAATAAACTTAATAGTGTATTAAATTTACAACTGTGTTAAGTTTCATAAGTGTGCGAAGAGTTTGTGTGGCGAGTGAGGGTGTTTTATAGTATGAGTCAAAAATATATACAAAGTTAGTCCTAGTTAGTGGGTCGACCACGATTCTTGCTCTCCTCAGATCACATTTTGCTCTCCCTCTAACAAGAATCCAAAACTTGAAGACTTCTTTGTTTTTTACTTATTTCTTTATAACTATCACATATCTTTTTAACAGCACCTTCAAGTACTACTCCTGAAAAGTCAAGTTGTGCTGCCAAATCAAGTTGGGTTTGAAACTCTGTCATTTGATAAATTTTGGAAAAAAAATTGATTGAGAAAGAGAAAAAATTTGTGTAAAAATTTTGGTAGAAAATTTTAATTTGAAAATTACCTATTTATAGGCGAGAAGGAACTATCCGTTGGCGCTAGTCATTGAATCGAGCGATACTATTATTACACCCGACGATAATGTCTTTATCGTTGGCGCTATTGACAATATCGCTTGTTAGAAATTCCATCGCTTCACTCATTTACCATGCCACCTGGTATGTCAAATACAAAAAAAATCCGTGGTGCATAGGGATAGGCCTAAAGGGTTGTATCAGGTCGATAATATTTATACTAATTCATTAAAGTAAATACACATGACAAATTCAAATATCCAATTCATTCATTGAGTGAAAACAAATCATAAACACAAGTTACTCGATGAAAAGCAGAATAAAATTAAAACAAGCATCAAATTCTTTACCGATCAAGGAAAAAAAAAAGTTGGCGAGAATTGTAAAAGAATATCTTGGTGTCTCTCCCCTTCGACTCAAGGTAGTGCCAGCTTAGAACATGGGTGCGCATTTGCACACCCAGCTTAATTAGCTGGCTCATAAGCGCAATAGTTATTTTGGCTTTTTCGACTTGTACGCTAGCGTAAAAAAATATATTATACAGTACACGTCATGGAAGAACTATGTTTTTTTCCCTTCAGGATTGAGAAATTCTTGGAGCTAGTTGGATCATAGAGAACTAAATCAAACATGTAAAATGACCCTTCGCTTCCTAACCTCCACGTTAAGTAGGTTTACTTGAAACATTTTGATGCATCATGAACTATCCATAACATTGTAAGGACGATATTGCGGCACTCCTCAAGTGATTTACAGACTAACAAGTTTCTTTCCACTGTTCTAGTTGATTGAGTGATTGACCACTCAAAAGATGGTGGAAAATTTTCCAGACAAACCTCATATTTTTATTATCAAGTAACACCTTTATTCGATGTTTTGGTTTTCCAAACTATATATACCGATCCGACATTATCAACAAGGACCAATAGTAAGAAAAGTTATGTCGAACTGGGTGTTTGTGGTTAGCATCCGGCATCCTAAACCTAAAGCGCTATATAATGAAACGTAAGCTGGATTTAAAACCATATACATTTCACTCATATCTGTTACTACCATATGTCCATTCAGCATGAAAGCAGACTTCTCTTTAAAATGTTCTATTTACCGATCAAAATAAAAGATAAAAAAAATGGAGACTTCTCATTTCGAATTAGTGATCTCATCAGTTTTGTATTTGAATTTATTTTTATTTATTTATTTATTTTATTTTTTTGATCGGTAAAGAATTTTGGTGCTGGCGAGTTTCGAACTCAGGTCACTGGTATCATCACCCAGTGACTTTACCACTGTACTACAGTGGCACCGGCTATTTGAAACTTTAAAGTGGAGGAAATTCGACGCGGAACGCGACACTTAGCCTATAGCGGTATGTGAAGTTCCAATACACAAGCAGATTTATATACGGTAGAAATATGAATAGAAATCGAAAACAAAAATTATTATTTGATGAAAAAACAGAAGAAAACTTAAACAAGCAACAACAGAAAATATTCAGTAGTCTATATAGGAATACTCCTGAAAAAGCGGGGGTACAACAACCACACCCAATATTTTGTTTGGCAATCTGAATAGACAAACTCCAATATACTTTCAAGAGAATCAACTAGACAGTCAGACTAAATCTAGAGAAAAGTATATCAAAGAGTTTTATATCTCTATCTCTCAATTCAATCTGCAATCAGCAAATAGGAATTTGCGAGCCCGATTGAATATAAGAGAAGTAACTTGAACGGTACCAAAGACCAATGTTCAAGGATCAATCAATTTCAATCAACACCCAAAGGTTGGATTTCCCAATTGATCGATTCAACGCACAACCTTTGATATTTCAATTATATAACAAAATATAATACGGAAAAGAAATAACACAGACACCAGAATTTTGTTAACGAGGAAAACCGCAAATGCAGAAAAACCTCGGGACCTAGTCAAGCTTTGAACACCACACTGTATTAAGCCGCTACAGACACTAGCCTACTACCAATGAACTTCGGACTGGAATGTAGTTGAGCCCTAATCAATCTCACACTGATCAAGGTACAGTTGCGCTCCTTACGTCTCTGAACCCCAGCAGGATTCTACGCACTTGATTCCCTTAGCTGATCTCACCCACAACCAAGAGTTGCTACGACCCAAAGTCGAAGACTTGATAAACAAATTTGTCTCACACAGAAAAGTCTATTGGAATAGATAAATCTGTCTCCCACAGAAATACCTACGAGTTTTGTTCCTTCTTTTCATAAATCAAGGTGCACAGAAACGAATTGATAAGCCGGACTTATATTCCCGAAGAACAGCCTAGTATTATCAATCACCTCACAATAATCTTAATTGTATGGTAGCGAAACAAGATATTGTGGAATCACAAACAATGAGACGAAGATGTTTGTGACTACTTTTTATCTTGCCTATCGAAGAATCAATCTCGAGCAAATCTTAGAGAAGATAATACTCAATACGATAGAACAGGGCAAGATCAGAACACGCAACTACAGAGAAAATAGTTGGGTCTGGCTTCACAATCCCAATGAAGTCTTTAAGTCGTTAACCTATAGGGTTTCGTGAAAAACCTAACGTTAAAGGAGAATCGACTCTAGCTTATACAACTAGTATCACACAGGAGGTGTGGGGATTAGGTTTCCCAGTTACTAGAGTTCTCCTTTATATAGTTTTCAAATCATGGTTTGCAATCTAAGTTACCTTGGTAACAAAGCATTCAATATTCACCGTTAGATGAAAACCTGATTAGATTCAAGCTAATATCTTTCAACCGTTAGATCGAACTTAGCTTGGTATACACAAATGAAATGTACCTTCATTTAGGTTTAAGTAACTGTACCTAAACGTGTACACCATGTTGTCTCAACAGTAGTTAACCGAGGTTAGCTATATGAACACTCTCATATCAATCTTATTCATCTTAACCATAACTAGTTCAAATGACTCAAATGAAACTAGTTAAAGAGTTGTTCAATTGCTATATTCTCATAGAAGTATACAAGAACACAATTGAAGTAAAATCGGTTTTATTCACTCGAATCAATTCATGAACATTATAGCCACGGTTTGCAAAGAATGCATTCCTTAATATATAAATGTAGTAGTTCATGAACAAACCGATTTTAGAACTTTATTTACTCAAGTATGCAAACGGGTACGCATACTTTAGTAGCCGGTCTGAGTTTTGGTTCGCCAGTATGCGAACGGGTACGCATACCTTAGTACACTTCCAAACCCCAACCGAAATTCCCGGACCTATACCTTACGCAAGTATGCGTACCGGTATGTGTATTTGGTACACGGAATTTCACAACTACAAGTACGCATACGGGTATGCATACTATAGGTCCGGTCATGGATCACATACATGCAAGAATGCATACTATGTTCATAATCCAATAGTTCTAAACTTTATTTCAATCATTGAAATTTTCTTAGAGGATGACAATATCCTTTTTCACACACTATTAGCATTAAAGCAATTTTCAAGTTATTGAAATAATCATAACGAAACATTCCAAGTATACATCAAATGATTGTATCACACAAACCATGTAAGATGTTACTCAGCGATTTTCACATGATCATCTTTTGACTTTCGTCAAGAATATAAGATGAACTTGGTTGAAGCGAAAGCTTACCAACACATATTTCGAGAAATATGTAAGCGAGTAAATTTCAACTCGAAATCTCAAATGTGTATAATCGAAAACTATCGTAATACGACTTTTGTCTCAATATAGGAGATATAGTAGAAATAGACTTTCCTAATGATAGATGAGTTTCAGTCTCCACATACCTTTTGTTGATGAAGCTCCACAAGCTCGCCTTAGTAGTTCTTCGTCTTCAATTGATGAACGACGTAAAGTCTAATGCTCAACTACGTATCCTAGTCCGAGACATCACTATAAATAGACTAGAAATCAAGACTTATAGTTTTGATCACTAACATTGACAAACAAGCTTGAGATAGTAACGCTTGCGAGTTCGACCGAGCAGTGCTCTAACAATCTCCCCCTTTGTCAATTTTAGTGACAAAACTATCAATACATATGTGAAAAGATGAGGGTACCCAAATATACCTCAATCTAAAACTTTTCCACCTATAAGTCCTCTTACCGAAAGTGATTGTCTATGGACTGGGTCGAGAAAATACAATAGATCGGTATTCACACTTTGTGTGATCGTCTATGGATACGAGATCGAGACAATACAACAATCAAAGTGTGATTACTTGATAATAGGTTCGGACTTAACCAAACTCTATAGGATCACTATCAAGTAATACAGAGTTAACGTTTGTGTAATTTACTTTAAATTATAATAATAACAATTATAATTGCGGAAAACAAAAGTAATAGACATAGCAATATTTTGTTAACGAGGAAACCACAAATGCAGAAAAACCCCGGGACCTAGTCCAGAATTGAATACTCTCAGAATTAAGCCGCTATACAAAATCAAACTAACTTCGTATAGTTGAGACAAAGCAACTAAACCTATAGTTCACCTAGTTTCTTCAGTATCCCTGTGCTTCCTACATTCAATAAGTGCACGTACTGGAACAATTCCTTTGGTTCGTATTC
>JAJJMB010014829.1:476178-490412 GCA_023531105.1 Papaver atlanticum
ACATCAATTACCAGGACTGTTTACCATATTCTCAGGGTATTACTTGTGATCGGTCACACCAATTACCAGGATCGGTTACACCAATTACCAGGACCGGTTACACCAATTACTAGGATCGGTCACACCAATTACAAATATCGATCATACCATCTTAGGTGATTACTTAGGATCGGTTACACTAATAAAAGTCATACCAATACATAAGTCAGGCATTGTGACTAGTTTTACCAAGATACATAACAAGTTATGATCGGTTCTACTAACTAACACATATTGGTAATCCAAAGATACGCAATGAATAACAATACCAATAAGCCTAGCGATTTTTCCTTCGATTCATAAAACAAGTTTATGAATGTACTTCCTTTAAACGAATGTAAACATTGTTTCCTAGGACGAAATCTTCACCCATACCCATACACATAATCACAATATCATTCATACGATTATGTCGATGTCTTATATACGAAGTTCAAAAGATAAGCTTTATACTTCGTATTCTAATTCCTTAACACTATGTCTACTAGAGTATAATCATTCACAGCTTCGCAGTTATGTTTTCAATATAGCACGACTTGAAAGATATGTTGGGAATGAAACAGTTCAAGTCAAAATATTACTAACCTCAAGAGGAAGGATGATGTCGTCGATGTAGTTCTTTACTTCTTCATATTCTTCAAGTGTTCGAGTAATACTTGTATGTCTCATTATCCTAATCTTTCTAGCCTAACCTATACGAAGTTGTCTCTAGTACATAATCAAGCGACTCTTAAATTGAGTTTTGATTCACTAAAATATGACAACCAAACTTGACATACCAACGCTTGGTGTATTCAACCGAGCTATGCTCTAACAATATGGATTACAAAATAAATAAACTTTGTAGCTTCTCATCCAAATGTTTTATCTCCTTGGTTCTTCAACATCACTCGAAATCTTCGTCACTTCCAATTACTCAAATGATTCCAAATATGTTCAACTCAGCATCATCGTTGTTGAAGATCCGTAGCTATAACAATGAGAAAACAGTTGCTCTCAATCATTGTTATACAGTATCATAGTATTATTACACATCATCAAAGTTCAATTGTATCACAACTTTGACAACAATACTATGGTGTTATGTATCACTCCCCCTTAGTCAATACTTCATCTCAATATGAAAACCACTCCCCCTTACATAATGATCCGTAAACCATATGTATTTGTAGTGTGCACTACACATTAATTCTCCCTCTTTTTGTCAATATAAATTGGCAAAGGTACGAAAACTAGTGGGATCCTCATGAAATTTTCATAGAGATACTTCATGACCAAAAGAGAATAACATATCAACTTGTTTAGATGCAATCATATAGCCGAAACTAAATTCATTCATCAAGGAGTTTATGAAGATACAAGGTAACCCCTACAATATTCCACAGCCGCACTCCCCACAAAGATTTGGCAATTAAGCACAAGTTCAATTAAGAACTCTCCCCCATAAAATTTCATTCCTGAAAGAACAACAAGAGCGACCTTACTTTTACAAGAAAATAAGGATTTCTTTGGACATTAACAAATCACATGAAACATGAATTTGCATCCAAAAATCTCAATTGAATTAACCACAAGGAAATGATCAATTCAATTGGTCATGCTCAACATAAGAGAACTTACGGAGCAACACAGTACATACACAAAGATGTGGATCAGGGAAAGAACAATACTGCGGAATAATCAAAGATTCATTCTATTTTTCATCACTATTTGCACAATGACATATAATAGATTTAATCTTTGTAAACAAAAGTTCATCCCATCTTCCATCAATAATGACATAATAGGCTTAACTTTTGTAGTCAAAAGTTCATTCTATCTTTTATCAATACTTTCATACCGACATATAATAGAGTTAACTTTTGAACAAATATGGGACAATCAAGATTCACGGATGTAAACAACATATCCCATAAAAATTTGCAATATATAAAACCATAACGATTAATACTGCAAAAATCATCTTCCAAATAAACTTTAGAATTTAAACAAATAAATCTAAAAACATTGCAAGATGAAAATCGTTGGCAATAGCTATGTGTACTCACAATAATGGCTATTCCAAACCCTTGTTATCCTTCTTAAAACACAAAAATAAATTCTCATAAGAAGTTTCCTAGACATTAAGATTATTGTTCTTTGATAACTTCATACCTTTCAATGAATCCATCATAAAAGGTGTCGCTGATTTCCTTGACTCTTTTGACCGTGGAAACTCCATGTTCATGAGTTAAAACACTAACTTTATGATCAACAACACGAGCAAGTTGTCTATCCTTAACGCAGTCCACGATGAGTTTCTTCTGATTCTGTATCAAGATTTGTTGATTAGCAAGGATTCTGGCCTGACCATCTAAAAGATGATTAATTTGCAGTTGAAGATTTGCAAACTCGACTTTTCACTCATCCTGAAAATGAGTTAAATCCTTGAAAGATTCATCAATCCAGGAGTTGTGCTATTTCCTTGCAAGCATCTTCTTCAGAACCAGTTCTTGAACTGAACCACGTCCTTGACTGTCCTCCTCCATGTCAAGACTCACAATCTCTTGAGATCTTGAAGAGTTCTCCATATAATTTTTGTTAGGGATGGAATAACACAATATATAGTATATATATATATATATATAAATAGGAGAAGGAATCTCTTGTTATGGAAACCCTATAAACTCATATGAAGGAGACACGAACGTTCATGGACTGGTCAAGTATGAGGAATGGATTTGGGGGAAAAAACCAACAAGAGGAAACACACTATTAGTTATCAATGCTCAAAAAGTTAGAGCATGACACATGATCAGCCAGATCAAGAACTCATAAAAACGTATAAAAACATACAACTAATCTTAAGACTCCCACAATTATCATCCTTGCAACTCTCAAGATAGATACTAGGATGAGAATACTTGAGATAAGTAAAGGAGTGAGAAGAATCTCACTATGAATTATGGGAGAAGAGTTGTACCAATCTTTTGTGCGTTTGTATCGAGTATTCCCCCTTTTCCATTGATTATAACTTATCCCAGACGAATTAGTGATAAACCCTTTTAAAAGTCCATCAGAGGGATTTTTCTGAGGACTAAGTCTAGGACCTCTAAAGATCGGTTCCAGAGGAGAAGAGTTGAAGGATTTCCATCTTCTCGATTTAGACTTGCCAGACTTGTTCTTATAAGTACAGGGAATGTGTTCATTAGTGGCATAAGAGTTTAAACCATAAAGAGGAACTTGCAACCTGTGACGATTTCTTGAAGAGGGATCATTCTTATAAGAATTCTGGTTTTCTATAGGAAAGAAATTCACTGTAGAATTCATCGGACGATTTACTCCATTGACATTAGAAAGAAGCAAATTATGAAGATGTGAGATTCATTTCTTTCTAGCAAAACAATGAAGAGCATAGTGATTCTTTTTCCCAAAGAAGGAACAACATCGTGAATTAGAAACATAATTTCCTTGACTCATAACCTTTTCCGTCACATGCGAATTTTGCAAGTGATTCACAGTGGGTAATTTCTTGGAGAGAATTTTCTTTACACTGGGTAAAGCCTTGTGAGTATCATAAGAAGGTGCAGAGGATGACTTACTCATCAAACCAGAGTTTACCTTTTTCAAGGTGTTACGCTGTTCTTGGGCACATCAAAGAGATGCAACAAGTTTCTCTTTTTCAACATGATAACTGTTTATTTCTGATGAATGAGCCTTGATTAAACGTTCTTCTCTAATTGAGTTTTCTCTAACAGTATCTTCAAGAAAACTAATCTTTTCACGTTGTAGAGTAGTTTCTTGAACCAATTTTTCGATATTGTTAGAGAGAGATTCAATAAAGCAATAGAGTTCACGTCCTTTTTCAAGAGATTTCTCGAAGTCATCAATAACACTACACCAAAAAAGCTAATTTGGACGGATATAGACATTGCTATAAATTTAAGCAACGCTAGTATCCGTTGCAAATATGGCGTAGCAAATTTTTTTGCAACGTAAAAAACGTTGCTTAATTTTGTTTGCAACGTTTTTTGTGGTAATTAGAGCAACTGAAAAATTAATTTAAGCAACTCAAATATTCGTTGCACAATAGATAATGAGAATTAAAAAAATATATATACATATATTACAGAATTTGTATATTTGTATTTTAAAAATTCTTGTATTAACGAACCCATGTTGCATTCAACTCTGATCTTTATAATAGTCTCACACCATTATTCCCTAACATTAATTACATACACAATGAATTCTATAATGTTTTTTTTGATGCCAAAGAGAAATTTTATTAACTTGAAATACTTTCACAGTCTGACAAAAGATAACTTTCGATAATACTAGGTGGTTGATCTAGCCACACCTTAGTAATACCAAATTTCCTGCTGAATTTTGCTAGTTTGTCAGCTGGTTTATTACAGACTCTAGAAAAGAAATTACACTCCCAATTTGGGATATTTTTAAGATTCTCTATGGCGTTTAACAGAATGACTTCATTCTCCCAAGCTATGACTGGAGAAGATTTATTAATGTATCCTTCAATCCCTTGTAAACCAGTTTGAAGCACAATGTGTGTATGATGTAAATCCAGACTCCAGCTGACTGCTTTAAAGAATGCCAGGCATTCTGCCTGTTCAGAATTCCTTATTCCTGCATAGCATTTGGATTTGCATCCCCGCCAGTTTCCTGCATAATCACGCAAAATGAGAGCAACGCCTGTTAGTCCCGTATTTACATCAAAAGAGGAATCACAATTAATATAAAAATAAGGGTATGCAGGAGGTTTCCATGTGGGTTTATTTATGCTAATCATCCTGTCATTGCTATTGCTTGCCAGAGTGTTTGTGTAGAGCTTCTCGATATAACTGGCAAAACTCATTGCCTTCCTAGCAGTAACAATGGGATCAGCTTTCTTGTTTTGGAATACAACTTCACATCTTTCATTCCATATATTCCATGAAACAATCATGGCAGTGTTTAACTAGCTAAAATGATTAGGTTGTTGTTGTGCTTGGAGCATCAATCTTTCAAATAATGAAGCGATATCAGCTATTCCCACTGTAATCATGTTTGCACCTCCAGGAACTTACATCCAAACGGCTCTAGAAAAGTGGCAATAGAAAAGAACATGCATAGAAGATTCATCTGACTGATTGCAGAAAGGGCACAATCGATTTATGTAACCACAATTCCTTGAGAGCCTAACTCTTGTTGGTAATGAATCAGACAGGCATTTCCACCAAAAGTGTTTTACCCTAGGCCATGTATTAATGTCCCACAATTGTTTCCATCTGATATTAGTGTTTTGTATATTTACTGACACTTGAATAGATCCCATACTATCCTCATGCAGCTTGTTATATGCAAACTTCAACGTGAAAATTCCATTTTTCGTTAAAGTCCATATGAGTTTATCTTCATCCATAATTGGAATTCTCATCTGCAGAATCAGTTCTACTGTAGAAGTATCGAACAGGTAATGAATTAATTCCATATTCCATCTTCTACTTCCATGTAAGAAAAGATCTTGAACCCATATATATTGCTCACTATCTTCCACTCCCTGTCTTGGACTTGGTGGTGTAGTCAAGCCAGAAATCCAAACATCAATCCAGATTTTGATCTGATTACCTCTTCCTAGTCTCCATCTACTATGATGTTTTATAAAGGAGAGTTGTTTTTGTATACCCTTCCAAGGCCATGAACAATCTGATCTTATCACTTCATGAAGTAAAGAAGTTCCTGCGAAGTACTTAGATTGAATTGCCTTGACCCACTGCTCATATGGACTTGTGCATATCCTCCACGCAGCTCTAACCAAAAGTGCTTGGTTAGGATTTTTAGATCTCTAAAACCCTGTCCACCCAAATTTTTGTGAAGTCCAAGTGTTTTCCAAGAGATAATACATGTACCTCTATGATCTTTGAACCCCCACCGGAAATTACGTAATAGAGATTCGATCTGATTTATATTATTCACCGGTATTTGCATCACACTCATAGAATATGTTGGGATAGTATTGGTGACATTTTTAATCATCAAAGACTTGCTGCATTGAGACATCGATTCTCCATTCCAATTCGTCATTCGATTCTTTACCCTGTCCACCAAGCCAGAAAAACATTATACCTTATTTTTGCCAATAATAAGGGGAAAGCCTAAGTACCGTTCATTAGAGTTCATAACTGGAACTTTTAACCTTCTAGTAATTATCCTGCAGAAACGTTGTGGCACATTGACACTATAATAAACACTTGATTTGATGAAATTCGCCATCTTACCTGATACCTCACCAAAGTCTTTTATAATTTTGAGAAGATTATTCACATTATGAAGGTCAGCGTTGATAAACAATAAGCAATCATCCGCAAAAAAAAGATGAGAAATAGATGGAGTACCTGGGGCTATCTTGATACCAGCAATTTGATTGTTTTGTTTTGCACGAAGAAGTTGCCGAGAGAAAGCCTCCATGACTATAATGAAGAGATAAGGTGACAGAGGGTCACCTTGTCTTACCCCTCTAGTTGGTTTATAAGAATCACATGGAACCCCATTCAGAAGAATAGAAATTTGTGTGGTACTAACGCATTGCATAATGAGATCGCACAATTCTTGACAAAAACCCATCTTCAACATAACATCTCTGAGAAAAGACCATTCCAATCTATCGAAAGCCTTGGACATGTCAAGTTTTAACGCTAGGTGTTTGGAAACTTCTTTTTTATTCTTCATAGTATGGACGATTTCTTGAGCTAGATGAATGTTATCTGAAATTTGTCGCCTTGGAACATATGCAGCTTGAAGTGGAGAGATAATTTTTCCCATGACTTTCTTCAATCTAGTAGACAATATTTTTGAGATGATTTTGTATGAGGTATTGCAAAGAGCAATAGGTCTCAAGTCAGAAGGAAATTGCTTATTTTTTGTTTTAGGGATTAATGAAACATTAGTAACATTCAGGCTTTTAATAATAAAACCTGATTGAAAAAATTGTTTCACCA
This sequence comes from Papaver atlanticum, assembly GCA_023531105.1. Classification (NCBI taxonomy): domain Eukaryota; kingdom Viridiplantae; phylum Streptophyta; class Magnoliopsida; order Ranunculales; family Papaveraceae; genus Papaver; species Papaver atlanticum. The sequence continues at coordinate 483,195 of JAJJMB010014829.1, forward strand.
TATCCACTACATCCGTTCCAACTATATCCCAATGGTGTTGAAAGAAACCAGGAGGAAAGCCATTTGGTCCTGGGGCTTTCCATGGTTTCATATCCTTCAACGCCCTGTGGATTTCAGCAACATCTTGAGGTCCCATCAAGTCCATATTATCTGAAGAAGTAATGACAGCAGGGATACAATCTAAGATATCCTCATTTTTGGCTGGAGAGGAAGTAGTATGTAATGAGCTATAATGCTGAATGAGTAACGCCTCTAGACTCTCCCTGGTAGTACACCAATTACCATTATTGTCCTTCAAAGCAACAATGTTATTTCCGATTCTCCTTTTATTTGCGTTAGCATGATGATATTTTGTGTTTCTATCCATTTCAAGATAGAACTCATCTCTTGCTTTTTGACCCCAGAATTCGTGCTGAACTTGATGCCAGTGCTCGATTTGATTTTCCACCTGAATTATTTGATTATGCGAATCCTGACTTTGACCATCTTGTTGCAATACTTCTAGCTCTTGATGAAGGAGATTAATATTACTGTGAATATTTCCAAATTTGTCTCTATTCCACTTGGAAATATATTTTTTAGCATGGATAAGTCTTCTTGATAACCTGAAAGCATGGGATCCATTAACCTCATGAGTCCATGCAATAGCAATTTCATGTTTGAGAGAGTCATATCTTTCATAACACTGGAAATACTTCTAGTTCCTCTTTTTATCACAATTAATAGAAGAAGTATCTAGCATAATGGGGCAATGATCTGAGCCCAGTTGTGGCAGATGGAGCAGTTTCGAATCAGAAAAATTTATGAACCAATCATTGTTTACTATTGCTCTGTCCAGCCGAGATCTTCTAATGCCTGTACCATGTACGTTACTTGACCAAGTAAAGGATCTACCTGTGTAACCTAAGTCTTCTAAACCGGCTTCATGAATAAGATTAACAAAAACAGAATCCCTTGAAGAAGAAGCTGTGGAATTTGAAGTATTAGAAGTATTTGAAGCTATTGAGATAATACCAGAAGCACACAATCTTTCCTCATTCCTGAAAACCAAATTTAAGTATCCAATAACCACCCATGGCTGGTTAATAGTCTGACTCAAATATTTGATGTAATTCCATTGTCTCTCCTTGTGTTTGTGATAAGAGGATCCATATAAGCAGGTCAATAACCACTCCGGCTTTGAAGGATCTTCTCGAACCACACAGTTTATTATCCATGATTCTGCATTCACAACATTAAAATGGAAACCATCCTTCCAAAGAAGGATGAGGCCACCAGCCAAGCCTCTAGATGGAATGAGTTTGCAATTTGGATATCTATATGGCCTAATAAACTTTTTCATTTTAATTCCCCTATTTTTGCTTCTGATAGAAAAATAACATTAGGATCATATCTGTAGACTAGGTCCTTAAGATGGTCTCTAGTTGTTTTGTTGGCAAAGCCTTGACAGTTCCAAGCTAGTACTCTCATGATTCTATGGGAAAATCTAGAGATATGTGAGCCAAAAAACTAAAATGATATATAATGTTTATTCGGAAAACATAAGAAAATGACTATAAAGCTACTCCAAGAGAAACTGGATCACCTTAGCTCGAGCTGACTTGCTGTTTGAAACTCTCCTATAAATAGTTTACCTAAACTGGTACTAAGTGTAGTTATGCCACGACCTCCCTAAATCCACCTCTGTCATGACTTCCTCTTGAAAAATTTGTAGCAGCTGATCCAGTTGAACATATGCCACGATCACACCTCTAGGTCCTCGTTTAGCATACTGTCAAAATAAAGTATATTATAAGTCAATGTCTTACAGTCTCAAAGAAACTATTCTATATAAAACTTACATTATCTGAATTATCTTATTTGATGTGTGAATGGTCCTATTCAATTCATCCATTCACGCAGCTACGAAACAAATAGAAGTAAGGATAATTCAGACACACATCAAACAAGACAATTCAGATACACATCTTAGCAAGTCATGTCCACATGACCACAATTCAGATGTTCCACCATAATATCCATTTTTAGCAAGAATATGAAAAATATGTTTACAGTTCAGAAAAGAACCCTAACAAAGTAATCAACCATCTATTATATACCAACACACGTACAGATCTATGGAGTCACTTATACACCAAGACCAAGACAGTACATATTGTTGTTGTTGTTGTTAATGTTAATGTCTTAGTCAAAATTAATTTGAGACTTTTTTCTTTGAACGTTCAAGACTGTTAGATAATTTCTAATTGCTATGTGTAACCATATGGACTTAACATTTTTGTAGATAAGTGTTAGGATGCATTCGAGTAAGATAGGGAAATTGTAGCGCCCCTAAGCTAGCAGCTGACTAAAACAAGAGATTAACTATAACAAAAGGCACTAAAGATCTAAAACATCTAATTAAACACTAAGAAAGAAGTTCTAAACAAAGATTAACCCGAATCTAAACCCTCTCTGAAATAAATACAAGAACTCCTCTCAAATGATATATATATTCAATAGTGTTTTGGTTTACAAATAGAATATAAACACAAATTAAACATAGCGGAAACTAACCAACTAGCGAAGCCAACTCCTCGAAGCTTCCATCGCCACGTGCACATCTTGATCTGTCTCTGAAACTGAAAGTGGGAATGGGTGAGCACATCATCCCTAAAAGGGGTGCCCAGTAGAAAAATAACTAACTTTCAAGTAATCACTAGAATGATTTAAAGACAATGCAGGTTTTACTGAAAAACCGATAAAACGCGGAACACAGATAAAACAATTAAAATAATAGTAGTACTGAAAATATAAGTTGTACTGAAATATAAAGATCTACCAACCAATCTTGCGGCACACATTCACAACAGCAATAATAGTTAAGCGACGTAATCCTTCGGAGTAGCAAGGCATGACTGTTGCGGATTCTTCAATGATCATTAAATCCCCCCTGAGGTTTCCGGCCTCGAAGTCATAAACGATATGTACCTTACCAGTACCTCATTCTACGCGCACTCTACATACCAAGTATCTAAAGAGCTCTAATGGAAATAACATTATATCCGATCTAAGTGCTTACACAGTGGAAAGCCCATAACCGTCCCCGCGTAAATCCAACAATCTTATATAAGATTCCCAACATCATTCTCTTTAAACACCAAAACATAATACAATAGCTTTTGACAACAATTTAAAAGAATAACAAACACCCATGTATGAGACATGCGTTGCCCGTACAGAAATAAGGAAATAATGTACAAAAATAGGGAAATAATATTCAGTGACACGAGTACACACCTAATAGTTTATTAGTGGCAACAATTTTCACTCCTTTAGCACATAAATATAGATATAACTTTTGGGGCACACATCTCACACCAATCAAAAGGGAACCTTCTCCCTTTCATGCTAACAATAAATAAAGAATGTAACCACTTTCCAGACAATGGAAAGAATCACTTTTTGAAAGTAAGTAAATACTCCCAAAACACAGATATTAGTTGTTTCTAAAGATCCAAGCCCATCCCAAAATGTAAAAGAAAACTAGTTTGTATTACACACATATATACATGCATACACGTATCATATACTAACAAAGATATGCATGCATTTCATAAGATATAGATTTGTAAAACAATAATGAATACAAGAGAGTTCGTTATTGATTCCCACATCTTTTGATGATAAGCCATGCCTACCTCGAGATCCACAATCTACTGGTTCATCCTTTGGATCGATCGTTGTTAATAAAGATTGACTGTTAATCACACAAGCACACTAAAGATTAGTCAAAAGGCTCATACAAGGCTCATGACACAATCTCATACAATTCTCTAGTTATAAACTAAGTGAACTATCTAATGGTTCTAAGTCCATTTATGGTTCTACATCGTATTATTCTATACCTTTAGTTTATCTAAAAGTTTACTAATCCAATTAGATTGGTTCTATAGTCCATTAGATATGTCTTATGAATATCTACAACTTTGTAGAAGGAACCAAAAGCTAGTTCCGACCATAAAGGGTCCAAAGTATCAAATTAAGAAAACATGACACTAAGCCCAAATTTACTAAACTAGACCATTACCTTAAGGTCCAGTCCTTCTGAGTCAACTAACGGTCTCTAACGGTCAAACTGACTATCACATGTCAATAAACAGTCAACGTCTAAGTCAAAGTCCAGGTCAAAGTGTCAAGGTCAACTAGTAAACTTTCTGAGTCGATAAGGGAATCGGTCAACTGAGTCGAATCGGGTCAATATCTGGTCACAATAACAACTCAGTCAAATAACTGAGTCAGATAAGGTAATTCAGTCAGACATCTGACTAGCAACAGGATTCTGGCCTGAGCCATTGCACAGGCCAAAGGCACTAATGCACAAACATAATGCAACACCAAACATGCCAAGACCAAAAGATGTATTTCTATCTACAACAATTCTATCACTAGATCATTCCATAAAACTCAGGCCTCCTCCCTGTATCTTTACAACATCTCAATTATAGTTCCAAACATATCTTCTATTCATATACCTCCTGTAATTCATTCCCATACTATTTCCAAAACTTTAAGCTTTACCAAGCCACCACCACCTATAATTTCAGCTATCTTCTCAACTGACTCTATTCATCCCAAAACAACACTTCTGCCACATACATAACCACTAATTCCACATTACAAACATCTCAGCTCAACAATTCCATTATCATCGTCAGTTTTAAACCTAAACACATCCTCTTCTCAATCACCGCCTGCAATTATCCTAGCATTCATCTAAACTCCATACATTCCACCTGCAACTTCAATTGAGATCATACTCAGTCCACTAATCACAGTTACCACTCCAGCAACCCCTGTACCAGAGTATACCAGCAGGTCTATCTCATGACTCAACACCCTCAGCTTGCATCTCAGATCATTTACAACTCATTTAGACCACCAACACAACCAGTTCAGCATTCTTCTAAGCAAGTTCAGTAACAACAATCTTCAGAACTGCCAACCCTTTAATCAATTCATCTCTCACATGAAACTTAAACCAAACACGACTCTATACTAGAATCACATCTCCATAATAAACTCAACTCAACCACAGTTCATTCACAAACACATAAAATCAATAATCTAAACAATTGAAACAATAAAACTAACCTCGAACGATATTGAAATCTTACCCAAGCATCAGCATATTCTGAATAGCTTTTCCCCCAATTCAAATTCAACTGAAACCCTAACTTCCATTTTGGGGAAGAACAGAAACCCCAACTCCTCAATTCTTCATGAATAACTCCATGTCATCCAATTAACTTCATCCCGTTCCTCAATCAACAGAACCCAGTCGTCAATTTCTTCTTAATCATCACCTAATTCGAATTCTAATCCAACTCAGAAAACCCTAATATCAAATTCAGATCACTCTTCAACTTTATATTCTAATTCGTGATAAACCCAACTTAATTCAATCCTCTAAACCATCATCTTCATCTTCTAACTCCTCTTTGAATCTCAAGTGAAATCCTAACTTCAAATTACAACAACATCAGTTCCTTCTTCTCCCGAGCTAATTCAAACACAGAACTAACATCTGCACCTTCGATTCAACATACTATAAAGTTTCTATGAATTAATCAAACGAAAACAAACTCAATTCATCAAATTGAGATCGACAGGAAAAGAAAGAAGAAGAATAGAAGAGAAGAAGATCTCTTCGACACGTTTGTGGTGATAAGGCCAACAAAAAAGATTTAAGGAACCCAGGTAAAAGATAAGGGCAGCCCCAGTCTGTTTAAGACAAAATTACAATTTTTCCATTCATACTAATCTGATAATATCTTCTTCGTCTTGTATCCGAATGACACGTTCGAGTAGTCTATTGCGCATAACTTTTCGAGACCTATCTAGTGATACTAGTTTTGTATCTAGATCGTTGTTAGATTAATTTTTATTAATTAAGATCTATGTTAACTAATCGAGTCATTAGCGGTTAATTCGTCCCTTGACTGGTCTAATTGCGTTGACGAGCTTGAGGGTCTTTACAGAAATGCATTACTAATTTGAATATTTTTTTCTTCTAGGTAGAAGCATTAGAAACATTTAAATCAGCATAATGGAGTTGAGAAGGTTCATAATAGTCACAATACAAGTACTAAATGAGTCACACAATAACAGAGGTTTGGTACCAGAGTATATGATACCTCTATCGCGTCGAACATGTATCCCCAAAAAAACATAAATCTAAAGAGTTAAAACACCTATCCATCCAATTGCTTCCCATTGCATTATCTCAGGCGCCTCATCATCGCCGAGCTCATCTTCTTTTGAATCCTTCACCTACAAAGATTTTAGGTAACAATTATTGAAGTTGCATCTTCATCATTTAGTTATTTCTGTTCACTGGCGGTGACTATCACTTCCGTCACTTTTCGTGAAATATAACTGATGAAGTGTTGGGAAGAAAACTTAAACTGAGGATTAGGAACTGCTAATTAGAAAATCTCAACTCTTCGAAAGGAGTAGGTTTATAAAGATTATTCTGACTCTTCAATTGCAAAAAGGGAGAACTAGCTTACTTATGCAATAAGCATAATAACACTGCTTGAAGTGAATCACATCTGGCAACATTAGGCCGTGACAGACATCAAGGAAATCCTGAATTCACCACTGCACCTGCCTATTGGATGGATAAGCCCATTTTAAAATTTTAATTGCATATTGATAAGCACGTAAGTGTGACGCATTTTCACCCATAACTACATTATCTAGGACTCATTTTATTTTTAATAAAGTTGTTTTAAGTCTTTTCTAAGGAATAAGCTCTTTCGGCAAAATTGGCTCGAAAGGTGGTGTTTTACACCCCAGGATAGAGTACTAAAGGCACCCCAGAAATGCACCAGAAGCACCCCAAAAATGTGTCGGAGGAACCCCGGAAAAATTACTATCTAAGCCAAAAAATTACTATTTGCACCCCATAAGAAAAGTGCTAAAGGGACACCCGTGCAGGATTAGGGGGAGGACATCTTCTTCTCAAATTCAAAAAATAAATTTTGGCGGGAAAACCATTTCTTCTCTGGCAGAATTTCGATCGGATGTTTGGACGTGATTTAGTGAGATTCAATCCCTGAAACTTAGTGGGTTGACGTGATATGACTATAGAAAGCTGGTATGGGTGTTCGTTTGGATCAGAATTGGCTGAATCGTGTCATGGAGCAAAACAGGGCAGCACGTGCATGAGAGAAA
>JAJJMB010014829.1:490422-526976 GCA_023531105.1 Papaver atlanticum
GTCTTAGAGTTCGAATCATTTTTACTACAACTTCAAAAATCACATCACATGTACACTAGAATACTAGATCGATATGATATGTATATGAACAACTCTCAAGCAAGAAATCAATAGTAGATGTAATAACATACCAGTAGACCCCGTGAAGAATGCCAATGCCTATATTTGAAAATAAGAACAACATGACATAATTAGCATCAGTTACAGAACATAGTCAGATTGCACGATAAGAATAAACATTAGTTAGCATCAGTTGAAGAACACTTTAGAATAACATATTTACAAGTCCCACAAGCCAAAGACAACTTACTCAGTGGCATATCCTAAACGCTCGGTCAAAGGTGTTATACCCACCAAGATAAGGAAGGACACCCAACCTTGACACCACATAAACAAACTAATCTTTGCAACAACAAAAAACTGACCAGCCTAAAAAAGCAGTGTCTAATGGTTGAGTCAATGTACTAGTTAACAGGCTCACCATAAGAAATCATGTATCCATCTTTGAACTTCTATGACTTTGCACGAGCTTCTGCAAGTTCCACACAAAATAACATGTTTTGTCATTATAATGTTAAAGCTTAATATCATATCAAACAAACCCGAGGGAAAAGACTTGATATGAGGAAGAATAACAGTAGTTCTACCTCGCAACCCTTGGTACCAATTTTCATGACAAATCTCAAAACACCATAGCAGGACCTAAACATAAAAATTCTATTAGCGACGTACAATGAGCTTTTACAATATATATATAAGACATCTGCAATACGTTTCCTGTCCCGCAAAAACAGAGCAAGCAGACACTAGTACCAGGGTTGATTTCTATACACAAATGCCATGCTTCCCAAATTATTTTTCCTGGAGCATCATCTTAACTATGTACATACCCCTCTATATATACATAGATACACACAACTTACAAATAGAAAACTACGATCTAATCATACAAACACACACATACGTGAATAAACACAGTCAAGAAATCTATCGATTACAATCAAATAAATATGTAAATTAATTATGACAGATAAGAAATCACACCTACGTACAACAGGACCACCACAATAAGCTTGAGCAATAGCACATTAACCTCTGTTATTAACTTTCTCAGCATATAAATCACATTGTTCTCAGGGATATCTAACAATTCTCATCCTCATTCTCACCTATAAATTCAAAAATCAGCTTAATTTTTGATCTAGACCAAAATACAAACAACAGCTAAAGAGTTAAGAGTTTAGTAGTTATACCAAGAACAATGTTGAGTTCTAGTAGCTCTAATGTTACCTCAGTACGCATGGTTGTAACCCTCACTTCAATACCCTACCACAACCATGCCTAAGTTTCATCTGCTTCCTTCAGGGAAGAATCCTGTCATACACAATCCAAGCACAACCTTCTATTGGACACACATCTAACTATATAAGACTCATTTTTCACTTTTATTCAACTTCACTACAATAAAAACTGTGAAGATATCATTAATTTAGATGAAAATTTGATAAATAAAGGGAACAATTAAGTTTTTATATACATAAAAATGAACAATAAACTTGAAATATACATAATACTACCTCCTTCTCAATTTCAGATATTTATATAAGTCCTAATCTATTTTCTTAAGTAGTCAACAATGAAAAAACTCCGTCATTTCTGAATAACCAAAGGACCTTTCTTCTCAGAATCAGTAAGGATCCTCAAGAGATACTAAAACAACCAGATTAACCCAACACAACCCCACGAATCTCATAAATCTAAGCGACTTAATACTATTAAGATAAACCAACAGCACCCAAATGATTAACCTAAATGATTTTTCCTACTTAGAAATTCCAAAATAAAATCTTTACAATCAATAAATCCAGAATTGAAATATACAGTGACCAAAATCAAAACCCAAATTCAAAGAAATCGAGAGAATTGTTTTTTAGGGTTTACACAGGAGAAAATACATACTTAGGGTTGAAACAAAATTCGGGTTACAGAAGATTGAGTCTGATTTCATAAAGATGGGTTTTGATTTGTGAGATGAGTTAAAGAGATTTCACAAATCAGATTCAGTTAAAACCCACATCTAAAAAAATAAAAAATTGAACAACTGAAACTCAGTCTTACCAAAACCCATCTCACAAATCAGATTTGTTTAAGAGATCTCACAAACTTGGCTAAATTTCAGAAAAATGGATTTTTATTTTTATAGATCCAGTGAGGTTTCAAGAGATCTTGGTTTAGCAAACTGAAGAGAAGAAAAGAAAAGAAAAGAAAAGAAAAGAAAAGAAAAGAACGAGATATTTACTTTTGGGGGAGTCGGATACTAAAATAGAAGGTAAAAAGAAAAGAGGTAGGTTAATAATAAAGGTATTTTTATAGACATTTAAGCCCCCGGTCATTAAATTTATGTACGAGCGTGTCCTTTTTTTATTTTTTTCATATCAGTTATCTATTATTTGAGCAACGTATTCGGCTTGTGAGCAAGGGAAAATGGTTTGCAACGTTAATATCCGTTGCACACTAAAAAACTAAAATGTTACAAAAACCTGAATATGGTGTAGTGTAAGCTGATCATTCTTTTCTTCAAGAGTCTTGATTCTAGAATCTTTAAAGTCAATAATATCAGCAGATTTTTTTAACGATCCGGTGAGTTCCATTTCTGATTCTGACATGATGTCACATTTCTTGTTTTTTCTCTGGGATTCGGAAGAATCCGCTAAGGAGTTATCCTTTGAAGAAAACCCAAGATTTTTGCCATGATCAGAAAATTTGGAAAACATCTCTATGTACGTAATTTGTGAGATACTTCGTAGGTCCACAAAAATCAAATTGCTACAAACACAGACTTACGAGGTCTTTAATGTGTTTTCCTGCATTGATACCAATTGAAAAAGCGGGGGTACAACAACCACACCCAATATTTCGTTTGGAAATCTGAATAGACAAACTCCAATATACTTTCAAGAGAATAAACTAGACAGTCAGACTCAATCTAGAGAAAAGTATATCAAAGAGTTTTATATCTCTATCTCTCAATTCAATCTGCAATCAGCAAATAGGAATTTGCGATCCCGATTGAATATAAGAGAAGTAACTTGAATGGTACCAAAGACCAATGTTCAAGGATAATCAATTTCAATCAACAACCAAAGGTTGGATTTCCTAATTGATCGATTCAACGCACAACCTGTGATATTTCAATTATATAACAAAATATAATGCGGAAAAAAAATAACACAGACACAAGAATTTTGTTAACGAGGAAAACTGCAAATGCAGAAAAACCCTGGGACCTAGTCCAGCTTGAAACACCATACTGTATTAAGCCGCTACAGACACTAGCCAACTACCAATGAACTTCGTACTGAATATAGTGGAGCCCTAATCAATCTCACACTGATCAAGGTACATTTGCGCTCCTTACGTCTCTGAACCCCAACAGAATTCTACACACCTTATTCCCTTAGATGATCTCACTCACAACCAAGAGTTGCTACGACCCAAAGTCGGAGACTTGATAAACAAATCTGTCACACACAGAAAAGTCTATTGGAATAGATAAATCTGTCTCCCACAGAAATACCTACGAGTTTTGTTCCGTATTTTGATAAATCAAGGTGCACAGGAACCAATTGATAAACCAGACTTATATTCCCGAAGAACAGCCTAGTATTATCAATCACTTCACAATAATGTTAATCGTATGGTAGCAAAACAAGATATTGTGGAATCACAAACGATGAGACGAAGATGTTTGTGACTACTTTTTATCTTGCCTATCGGAAAATCAATCTCGATCAAATCTTAGAGAATATAGTACTCAATACGATAGAACAGGGCAATATCAGAACATGCAACTACATAGAAAATAGTTGGGTCTGGCTTCACAATCCCAATGAAGTCTTTAAGTCGTTAACCTACAGGGTTTCGTGAAAAACCTAAGGTTAAAGGAGAATCGAATCTAGCTTATACAACTAGTATCACACATGAGGTGTGGGGATTAGGTTTCTCAGTTGCTAGAGTTCTCCTTTATATAGTTTTCAAATTAGGGTTTGCAATCTAAGTTACCTTGGTAACAAAGCATTTAATATTCACCATTAGATGAAAACCTTATTAGATTCAAGCTAATATATTTCAACCATTAGATCGAACTTAGCTTTTTATACACAAATGAAATGTACCTCCATTTAGGTTTAAGTAACCATACCTAAACGTGTACACCATGTTGGCTCAACAGTAGTTAACCGAGGTTAGCTATATGAACACTCTCATATCAACCTTATTATCCTTAACAATAACTAGTTCAAATGACTCAAATGAAACTAGTTAAAGTGTTGTTCAATTGCTATATTCTCATAGAAGTATACAAGAACACAATTGAAGCAAAATCGGTTTGAGTCACTCAAATCAATTCATGAAAAGTATAGCCACGGTTTGCAAAGAATGCATTCCTTAATATATAAATGTATTAGTTCATGAAAAAACCGATTTTAGAACTTTAGTTACTCAAGTATGCAAACGGGTACGCATACTTAAGTAGCCGTTCTGAGTTTGGGTTCGCCAGTATGCGAACGGGTACGCATACCTTAGTACACTTCCAAAACCCAGCAGAAATTCCCGGACCTATACCTTACGCAAGTATGAGTACCGGTATGTGTACTTGGTATACGGAATTTCACAACTACAAGTACTATAGTTCTGGTCATGGATCACATAAATGCAAGAATGCATACTATGTTCATAATCCAATAGTTCTAAACTCTATTTCAATCATTGAAACTTTATTAGAGGATGACAATATCCTTTTTCACACATTATTAGCATCAAAGAAATTTTCAAGTTATTGAAATAATCACAACGAAACATTCCAAGTTTATATCAAATGATTGTATCACATAAACCATGTAAGATGTTACTCAGCGATTTTCACATGATCATCTTTTGACTTTCGTCAAGAATATAAGATGAACTTGGTTGAAGCGAAAGCTTACCAACACATATTTCGAGAAATATGTAAGCGAGTAAATCTCAGCTCGAAATCTCAAATGTGTATAATCAAAAGACTATCGTAATACGACTTTTGTCTCAATATAGGAGATAGAGTATAAATAGACTTTCCAAGTGATAGATGGGTTTCAGTCCCCACATACCTTTTGTTGATGAAGTTCCACAAGCTGGCCTTAGTATTTCTTCGTCTTCAATTGATGAACGCCGTAAAGTCTAATGCTCAACTACACAATCTATCCTAGTCTGAGACATCACTATAAGTAGACTAAAAATCAAGACTTATAGTTTTGATCACTAACATTGACAAACAAGCTTGAGATAGCAACGCTTGTGAGTTCGACCGAGCAGTGCTCTAACAATCTCCCCCTTTGTCAATTTTAGTTACCAAACTATCAATACATACGGATTACAAAATAAATAGACTTTGTAGCTTCTCATCCAAATGCTTGATCTCCTTGGTTCTTCAACATCACTCGAAATCTTCATCACTTCCAAGTACTATAATGATTCCAAATGTGTTCAACTCAGCATCATCGTTGTTGAAGATCCATAGCTATAACAATGAGAAAACAGTTGTTCTCAATCATTGTTATACAGTGTCATAGTATTATTATACAGCATCAAAGTTCAATTGTATCACAACTTTGACGGCAATACTATGGTGATATGTATCACTCCCCCTTAGTCAATACTTCATCTCAATATGAACCCCCCTCCCCTACATAATGATCCGTAAACCATATGTATTTGTAGTGTGCACTACACATTAATTCTCCCCCTTTTTGTCAATATAAATTGGCAAAGGTACGAAAACTAGTGGGATCCTCATGAAATTTTCATAGAGATACTTCATGACCAAAAGAGACATATCAACTTGTTTAGATGTAATCATATAGCCGACACTAAATGCATTCATCAAGGAGTTTATAAGGATACAAGATAACCCCTACAATATTCCACAGCCGCACTCCCCACAAAGATTTTGCAATTAAGCATAAGTTCAATTAAGAACTCTCCCCCATAAAATGTCATTCCCGAAAGAACAACAAGAGCGACCTTTCTTTTACAAGAAAATAAAGATTTCTTCGGACATTAACAAATCACATGAAACATGAATTTGTATCCAAAAATCTCAATTGAATTAACCACAAGGAAAATGATCAATTCAATTGGTCATGCTCAACATAAGAGAACTTACGGAGCAACACAGTACATACACAAAGATGTGGATCATGGAAAGACCAATACTGCGGAATAATCAAAGATTCATTCTATTTTTCATCACTATTTGCACAATGACATATAATAGACTTAATCTTTGTAAACAAAAGTTCATCCTATTTTCCATCAATAATGACATAATAGGCTTAACTTTTGTAGTCAAAAGTTCATTCTATCTTTTATCAATACTTTCATACCGATATATAATAGAGTTAACTTTTGAACAAATATGGGACAGTCCAAGTTCACGGACGTAAACAACATATCCCATAACAATTTGCAATATATAAAACCATAACGATTAATACTGCAAAAATCATCTTCCAAATAAACTTTAGAATTTAAACAAATAGATCTAAAAACATTGCAAGATGAAAATTGTTGGCAATAGCTATGTGTACTCATAATAATGGCTATTCCAAACCCTAGTTATCCTTCTTAAACACAAGAATAAATTCTCATAAGAAGTTTCTTAGACATTAAGATTACTATTCTTTGATAACTTCATACCTTTCAATGAATCCATCATAAAAAGTTTCGCCGATTTCCTTGACTCTTTTGACCGTGGAAACTCCATGTTCATGAGTTAAAACACTAACTTTACGATCAACAACACGAGTTGTATAGCCTTAACGCAGTCCACGATGAGTTTCTTCTGATTATGTATCAAGATCTGTTGATTAGCAAGGATTCTGGCCTGACCATTTAAAAGATAATTAATTTGCAGTTGAAGATTTACAAAATCGACCTTTGAATCATCCTAAAAACGAGTTAAATCCTTGACAGATTCATCAATCTAGGAGTTGTGCTATTTCCTTGCAAGCATCTTCTTCAGAACCAGTTCTTGAACTGAACCACGTCCTTGACTGTCCTCCTCCATGTCAAGACTCACAATCTCTTGAGATCTTGAAGAGTTCTAATTTTTGTTAGGGATGGAATAACACAATATAGAGTATATATATATATATATGTTTATAAACATGAGAAGGAATCTCTTGTTATGGAAACCCTATAAACTCATATGAAGGAGACATGGACGTTCGTGGACTGGTCACGTATGAGGAATGGATTTGGGAAAAAAATCCAACAAGAGGAAACACACTATTAGTTATCAATGCTCAAAAAGTTAGAGCATGACACATGATCAGCCAGATCAATAACTCATAAAAACGCATAAAAACATAAAACTAATCTTGAGACTCCCACAATTATCATCCTTGCAACTCTCAAGATAGATACAAGGATGAGAATACCTGAGATAAGTAAAGGAGTGAGAAGTAATCTCACTATGAATTATGGGGGAAGAGTTGTACCAATCTTTTGTGTGTTTGTATCGAGTATTCCCCCTTTTCCATTGATTATAACTTAATCCCAGCGGAATTAGTGATAAACCCTTTTAAAAGTCCATCAGAGGGATTTTTCTGAGGACTAGGACCTCTAGAGATCGGTTCCAGAGGAGAAGAGTTGAAGGATTTCCATCTTATCGATTTAGACTTGCCAGACTTGTTCTTATAAGTACAGGGAATGTGTTCATTAGTGGCACAAGAGTTTATACCATAAAGAGAAACTTGCAACATGTGACGATTTCTTGAAGAAGGATCATTCTTATAAGAATTATGGTTTTCTGTAGGAGAGAAATTCACTGTAGAAGTCGTCGGACGATTTACTCCATTGATAGTAGAAAGAAGCAAATTATGAAGATATGAGATTTGTTTCTTTCTAGCAAAACAATGAAAAGCATAGTGATTCTGTTTCCCACAGAAGGAACATCATCGTGAATTAGAAACATAATTGACTTGACTCATAACCTTTTCCGATACTTATAACTAGATTGCAAGATCCTTTGTGGATTAGATGGTTTTTTTAGCACAACTCAATATAGATTTCTTTGATTATATGATTTCGTTTGTTGATTTTTCGTGTCGTGGTTGAGTTTTCTGTGGAATCTGTTACAGATTATATGATTTCGTTTGGTTATTTTCCGTGTCGTGGTTGAGTTTTGTGTGGAATCTGTTACATAAAAAACTTCATATATTCATATATGTGAAAGTAAATAAAAATTCAATTACTAGCAGGTTCTTTTATTTTAACATATATTCATATATGTGAAAGTATATGTGGCAATATATCTATATTATTTAGGTGCATTTTGGCGTTTCCTAGGTACATTTACATTTTTTTTTAATCTTTTCAAGATAGATCTCCACATAAGAATAACCTCCATATTTTTTTCAGTCCCTAAGATATTCTTGTATAGACTAGAATATAATACAGTATAGGGTTTCTAATACAGTATAGGGTTTCTACTGTATTAGACTAGCTTAATGAAAAGAGGACAAACTCCACTACGGGTATTGCAGACCTGCAAAGAGAGCAAGTATTTTTCTCTTCCGTCCACTTTGATATATATAATGTGAACACTTTAGTAATATATCCACCAAGTTCCCTATCTTCCAACAAATTGCGCACAACTGATGTTCATATGCTCCGATCTTTTCCTACTATTATCCTTGCAATTGTATTTGGTGATGCGGCGATGCTCTACAAGAGAATTACGTGCTCTCTTCAATATACGATCTTTGAACTCACGCTCATCTATTCCAAAGTGAGGATGACGAAAAGTATTATTCATTGTTCTCAACAGAGAAAATAAACAAACCCTATCTATTCCAAAGTGAGGACGACGAAAAGTATTATTCATTGTTCTCAAAAGAGAAAATAAACAAACCCTTACTTAATCACACTAGCTTACAATTATTAGATTACCCTAATAATTTGTTTGAAACAACATTCATTAGAGGGGGCACATAATATATATGTTTACTGAACAAAAAATTCGATTGGACTTGGGGTTTGTTTATCTGGGTGGGCTTAGCAGATGACCGTGCACTAGCAAAATTCTAGTACTTCTCGACTTTTAGAAAGAAAGAAAAAAAAAGTCATATATAGGTTAATCTGAGAACACAATTGGATGATTTCTAAAATCCCCAAAATAAATAAATAAACAGTTAACTTTTTGTAAAGAAAATTGTTTTTGCTTCTTTCTGGAATTGACTTCTATTTCTTGAAAAACAGAAGCACTTCTACTTCTGTAGATATCCAACTTAATATCCTTTGATTATTCTCCAAAAGCAGAATTTCTGGAAACCAAAAGCAAATCGCACGTTTGGATACCAAAAGCAGAAGTGCTTCTGCTTCTCCATCAGTAGAAGTCAGAAGCAAAGATATTTCGCTTCACAAAAAGTCGACTTTTTTGCTTCTAGAAGTTATTCTGAAATTTTATACCCAAACTAACTTCTTACTTCAAAAAAGTTAATTTTGAACGTTGTATCCAAACAGTCTATTAAAAAAATTTACTTCAAATTTACTTCACTAAAAGTTAACTATTTTGCTTCTATATTGTCAGTCAAAAAATTACGTTCTCATCGTATATCCAAACAGGCTATAAATGATAAGTCGTGTCCCAACCCCTAATCCATACTGGAATAGGATAAGATTGTGAGAGAAAGAAAGAACACTAGCGAGCACTATTCCCAATAGAACACCCCTTATCAGACTAGTCTATACAGCTATTATCCCCCAGCAGTCCCCAAAAACGAGTTAGCCCTTAGGTTTTTCCGTCAAAAGAAAGGAAAAGAAAGAAACAGAGAAAGTGAAAAAACCCTAGAAATCTACCAATCTAAGAAGACGAGAGAGTTACCGGTCAGGGTTGGAATTGGGGTTTACCGTTAGCTTATATATTTCCCGCGGGTAAATAAATAGCCAACCATGGTTCTGAATGAGGATGTGATCAACAGTAGGCAACGTATACAGAACACCAAGACATTGATCTGTGCTCTGAATCTCGTCTCAAGAAATCTACCCCTTCCTCAGGATATATTCGATACCCTCAATTCGATCTACTCTCCGGATCATGAGGATGGTGTTGATGCTGTTCACAGAGATTCAATTGCGGAGAAAACTAGGGTTTCTGGTCATAATTTGGTGGAGGTACAAGAGAATGTCGCCGGTGGTGGTGGTGTCAGAGATGCTGCAAATCTATCTTCTCAGGAGAATGGAGGGGATTTGATGGAAGAATTTGAGCATGCAATTGTACAGCAACGGCGAAATTGCGTATCTGGCGCGAGATTGAGAAAGTCTGGAGAAGTCCGTTTGAGAACCAACATTCAGCATCGATTGTCTGAGCTTGAAAAATTACCTTCCAGTAGAGGAGAAGATTTACAGATGAAGTGCTTAATTGAGCTTTATGGGTTGAAGTTGGCGGATTTACAAAGTAAAGTTCGGTGTAATGTAAGCGACGAGTACTGGTTGAGTGAGAAATGTGCGTATGCTGACAGACAATTGTTTGACTGGGGGTTAATGCGATTGCCTGGTCCTAGGATGTATGGTATTGCAGATGCGTTTGCTACGGAAAGAGATGATCGACAGCGGAGCAAGAAGCGCTATGCTGAGACGGTGTCCAGGTTAGGGGAGGAGGAAAAGAGCCGGATTGAAATCAGGCAGAGGAATTTTTTTGGGGAAGTTCTTAATGCGTCGCGTGAATTTCAAATGCAAGTTCAAGCTGTTTGGAAACGCAGGAAGCATAGGAATGACCATGTCCAGACATGGCACAGACAGCAAACGCAACGTGTTAAGCAACGTCTTACAAGGGAAGAGAAAGAAAGATTTCAAGCACTGAAAGTTAATGATGTAGAGACTTACGAGAGATTGTTGAAGGAGAGCAAGAATGAAAGGTTAACGATGTTTCTTGGCAAAACTAATGATCTTCTTGTGCAGTTGGGAGCTGCTGTTCAGAAGCAGAAGGATGCAGAACTTGATGGTTCTAAGAGTGAGAGCCGAGCGGAATTGGTTCCAGGAGGAGATGAGGATTTGCTGGATGATTCTGACCCCAATGTGAAGTCAAATGATCTACTTGAGGGCCAATTTCATTATGATTCTGCAATCCATTCAATTCAAGAATCGATAACAGCGCAGCCAACCACGCTTGAAGGCGGAGAACTAAGGCCTTACCAGGTAGAAGGACTTCAATGGATGGTTTCTTTATTCAATAACAATTTAAATGGCATGTTAGCAGATGAGATGGGACTAGGTAAGACAATTCAAACCATAGCCTTAATTGCATATCTCGCGGAGAACAAGAATGTTACAGGCCCGCATTTGATTATTGCTCCAAAAGCTGTACTTCCAAATTGGGTTAACGAATTCAAAACCTGGGCTCCTAAGATTGTCACCATTTTATATGATGGGAAAATGGATCAAAGGAAGGCAATGCGGGAGAAATATTCACGGGAGGACAAGTTCAGTGTGATGATTACTCATTATGATTTGATAATGCGAGACAAGGCATATCTGAAGAAAATTCACTGGCATTACATGATTGTTGATGAGGGGCATCGGTTAAAAAATCATGAGTGTGCACTTGTGCGCACCCTTGTAAAAGGATATCACATTAGGCGTAGACTTCTGTTAACTGGTACTCCAATACAGAACAATCTGCAAGAGTTATGGGCATTGCTAAATTTTCTACTGCCTACCATTTTTAATTCGGTGCAGAATTTTGAGGAATGGTTCAGTGCACCTTTCGCAGACAGATGCGATGTTTCTCTGACAGATGAAGAACAGCTATTGATTATCCGCCGTTTGCATCAGGTTATAAGGCCCTTCATACTGAGAAGGAAGAAAGCTGAGGTGGAGAAGTTCCTCCCTAAGAAAACTCAGGTCATATTGAAATGCGATCTGTCAGCATGGCAAAAAGTTTACTACCAGCAAGTCACCGATTTTCGGAGGGTTGGCCAGGATACTGAATTAGGCACCTCAAAAAGTCTTCAGAATTTGTCAATGCAACTCAGGAAGTGCTGTAACCATCCATACTTGTTCGTGGGGGATTATAACATTTGGCAACGGGAGGAGATTGTCAGGGCTTCAGGTAAATTCGAACTGCTTGATCGCTTACTTCCAAAACTTAAGAAAGCAGGGCACCGAGTTTTACTTTTTTCCCAAATGACCCGTCTTATTGACATTCTTGAAATATACCTTCAACTTCACAATTTTAAGTATCTAAGGCTGGATGGATCAACGAAGACAGAAGATAGAGGGACTTTGTTGAAGAAGTTCAATGCACCAGACTCCCCTTTTTTCATGTTTCTTTTGAGTACCCGCGCAGGGGGTTTAGGCCTAAATTTACAAACTGCGGATACTGTGATAATGTTTGACAGTGATTGGAATCCTCAAATGGATCAACAGGCAGAAGATCGAGCACATCGTATTGGTCAAAAGAAGGAAGTTAGAGTTTTTGTTCTGGTTAGTGTTGGATCCGTTGAAGAGGTTATCTTGGAACGTGCAAAACAGAAAATGGGTATTGATGCCAAGGTTATTCAGGCAGGATTATTCAATACTACTTCCACAGCTGAGGACAGAAAAGAGATGTTGAAGGAGATTATGCGTAGAGGTACAAACTCATTGGGAACAGATGTACCTAGCGAGAGAGAAATCAACCGCCTTGCAGCACGGTCAGATGCTGAATTCAGGATGTTCGAGTTGATGGATGAAGAGAGAAGACGAAGGGAGAAGTACAAATCAAGGTTAATGGAGGATCATGAAGTCCCCGATTGGGTACACTCAGCTGCAAGGGCAGAAAAAGCTAAAGTGCCAGAACCTTATAGTGGCTTCTTTACAGGCAAGCGACAGAGAAAAGAAGTTGTTTATGCTGACACCATGAGTGACCTGCAATGGATGAAAGCTATAGAGCATGAAGAAGACTTGGCAAAACTTGCAGCAAAAAGCAAAAGGAGAGAAACTCTTGCTCCGGGGGCTAGTGGATCAACCAGTCAAAATGGAAGGGGATATCAAATACTATCCGAATCAAGAAACGATGATGAATCAATGGTCAGTGAGGAAGCATCAGAGAGTTACACAGAACGAACCCCTAAAAGGCTGAAATCTGTTCCATTGAGGTTCAGAATTCCTGTACCTGGAAGTGGTAGTGCCTTGAGAGGTGATGATGGGTTCACACCAACGACCCACAAGAGAAAGAGATTAACTGCAATAATATCTGATGTGTGACAGGCAGCAGACACCTGATGGTCAGAGGAAGTAGATGAATTTTAATGTGACAGTATATTGGTTTATACTATGTTATAGTATAATTTGCTTGCCATAGTGCCAGTTGCTACGGTATATTGGTTTATACTATGAATTTTAATTTGCTTGCCGTAGTGCAAGTTGTGCAAGGTTCTGACAGGCCGGCGTAAAAACTATGTTATATTTTTATGAGATATTCTCTAGCCGATCCGGTACTTGCTATTGGAAAAGGATTTGGATTTGGTATATTGGTTTATACATTTCTGATGTTCATCATCTTTATGTCTTCAGTGTAATTCTTAGATTAGAAAAGAAAAAATCGGTACGATTTCTGGAAGTCTCAGAATGATAGATGGTGAAGCTCTTTTTCTTGCTTGGTTCCCATGATATGCACAATCAAACATAATAAGTAGCTACCAGAAGCTGTAATCTTCCCACAAATATTACAAGGAGTAGCACATTATCAGTTAAAAAAGCAAAATAGAGTACAAATTATAAATAGTGTAATACTTCAAATTCCAGACAACATCTTTAGGGTGCAATGCTTCTTCAACTTCCTGAAAAGTGCCTCTGGGTGGGTATATTCACTAGCTTCGGAAGCCTTCTCAACCATAATTAGCTCCGAATGCACCCTGTCTCCCTTGAATACTTCATTATAGACAGTATCATCGACTTCTTGAGGAAATTTATCCGGCTTCATCGCCATTTCATCTAATTCTAGTTCATCAACCAATAATCCAAATCGGTTCTTAACCTCTTCGGTAGTTGAGGTACTAAAACATTTCGCCAAATGACCAGATCCACAACAATTCCTAACCTTCACAACTGTGGAAGTGTTTATCTTAGGAAACAAATCTGTGATTTCCTTAATGACCGGAATGAGAAGATTATAGTTCTGCACAACTCTGTATCCAAATAAATCAAGCCCTGCACAGAGGGCAGGTTTACCCATACACCATGGTGTACAAGACGTATGCTCAAGTCAAAGTTCAAGTATATAGCGAACAACATCTGAATCGCAATACAGTTTGACTTCGGCACCAAAACTATGATTGAGAGCAAGTTGTAAAGCACTTCTGACACCTTGAAACTCATAATAAATCAATGGAACATTGCCTTTTAGAGAAACACCAACGGATGCAACTTTTGGCCTGCCATAATGGTCGAAAAGGATAACTCCATATCCCCCTTTTCCTCTATTCTTCTCTATATACCCAGAAATACTCGCAGTGTAATGCAACCTACCATCAGCATGAGTAGGAATGGTTCCCAGCCAGTTTGGTTTTCCCTCCTCAAGCCAAGAAGCTCTCCACTCCTGCTTATCTGGTATAGGTATCTGATTGTAACCTACACCAAGATCCTTCAGCCGAGCAGATGTCAATAGGTTCCACAAGTGATAATGGTAGGTTGATAACCCCCTATTTTCTTCAACGAAATCACTGCCAAGAAAATGAAGATAGTGATAAATGAAGAAAATTACAAGTACGTTATGACAAACCAATTACTTTAGGACACATCTTTACTTTATAGAGCCTTTTAATCTAATGAAAATTTTCAGCAATCGTCAATGAATGATGGTATTTTCACAAAAATAAATGAAAAGTACCTCAATATCTCCATGACCTCCTTGTTTGGATGAGTAAACTCAGCACCCAAGTCAAAGGCTGGAAGAGTAAGCTGCTCGGCATTTAATTCCTGCAGAATTCATGCAGTATTTATACAAAATTTGTTAGATATTTAAGGCTAGCTGAACCTTGAGTAAGTTGGTATTGAAATATGCATTTTGTAATTATCTAGATCAGTAGAGAATTATCAAGACAAGTCTTAGAACAAGTTATCTAAATGAAGAATAGTAGACTTGGTTGGACTTAGTAAAGTCGGTAAATGAGTTATCCAGATAAGAAACTTGTAGATAAACCTAGAGTGCACCAATGACAGTAGCGGTCGAAGTACCATTTGTATTTCAAACAAGAGTAAATCAATTGAGAGTGAGAATTTTATTTTGCTGAAGTAGTGTCATGCTTCACTACTGTACGTGATAGAATTAAGTCGGGTACAGTAACACTGGCTACTATGCTTGTACATCTCCAGGGTGTTCTATACTGGTATGAGAGCTTGCAATATGTAAAATTTCAACATGGCATCAGTGCCTAATCGGTCTGCATCATCGTAAATGTTTCCCGCAAGAATCAAAGAAAAAAAAACCCTGCTGGTATCTTAATTCGGGTTTAAGTCATGAAAACGTCTCCATGAAAGAAAAACTAGCCAGAGAAGTTGTGGGAGGTGCACTTAAGAACGCATTTTGAAAGAAAAAGTTTGAGGGAAGACAGCAACATGAATTGCCTCCTCAACTGGAGGGGATCTTTACCGAAAGTACGAGTGATTGGGAAATATCTTCCGGAAATGGTCGATCCGTGAATATCTTCCAAAAGAGTGACCATGACCAGTCAATGGACATATATCCCCTAGTCTTTTATGGAAATAACTAATTTTATCCTATCCGAACGTGTGATATTTGGACATCGGATTTTTTTATTTTTTATTTTTTATTTTTTAATGTTAAAGTAAGTTTACTTTTGACTGTGACCCCAACATTTTTTTACTGGTGCCACGTGGATGTGTAGATATTATATGTAGACATCCTCAATCTAGGCATAATATTATGTTTGAAAAGTGTAGACAACCATGTTTCAAACTTCTACACATCGAACACTATTCATAATTAACAAAAAGATTAATCGTAATTATAGAAAGATTATACGGTATTGTATAAGAATATAGGATTATACAAGAATTATACGGGATTAAAGAAGAATTATTAGGCTAATAGTGAACAGTAATTTATTACTAATCAGCCTTGAGGTGTAGATGATCTTTATCTTTTCTCCGAATATTTTCGCTGGCCAGAGTGAAGGAGAGTAGAGTGAATCTTCTCCTGAAAGTATCGAAATAGCGTGGTATTGATTGGTCGTATATAAGCGTGTATTGAATTAGTGGAGTACTAATCCGTATTTTGGGTTGTATTGAATTAGTGGAATATACGGATTAGTATTTATCTTAATCCCCTTCCAATATGTGGACATCAATGGTCAAAGGGTATCTTAGCCATTAGGTAAAGTCAGTCACACTTTTGGAAGATATTTACCAATCAATCACACGCGCGATCATTTCCACCAACGGGAGACGCATTTCCAAAAGAAAAAGTTGAGGGAAGAGAGCAACTAGGATTGACTCCTCAACTGTCGATGGATGAAGATGGCGAAAGAGCCATGTTGTCACAGGACACTAATCCATCTACTCATGACCCGAAGAAAAAGAGTTGGCTGCGCAACTCAGACTTTATACCCCTTTACCAGTTCCAACCAGACCGCGGGGATCAGATCTATGGATTTCATTGGTGGCTTATCAACAACGAAAAAAAGGTGATGATTATATTTTTGTCATAGTGGACCTTTCAGCAAAATGACAGTTGTGATTACATGCAAAAAGACAACTGCAACGGAAAGAGCTGTGACTCCAGTTAAGAAGATAAAAGAGACTTAGTTGTATGACTAATATTATTTAAAGAATATTTCGCACTGCAAATAACTTGATTAAGCATATGGCATATGAAACAAAAGATGCAAGGAAGTGAAAGAAACAATACTGATTAGTATAGCAGAAGAACTAACCTGATTGGTATTGTCTGCCAGGTTTTCAGCAGCAACTGCAGAAGCATCACCCACACGCATAGCAATCTGGTCCTGAGCAGTTGGCAAAGTATCGCTTTCATTTTTTGATTCAAAACTCTCTTCCCAAAACTTGAACTCACCAACAGCATCATAGTCTATGAACTTATCCCAACAAGGTGGTCCACTATTTTTGCCAGCTGCAACATACTATAAAAAAGGGACTCCCATGATCTAGTAACTCTAACGGAAAAACTGTAATATCAAAAAATAAATAAAGTTATCTGAAATTAGTACCTTCGCAAAAGCCACGGTTTCGTGAACAGTGTCTTGTAAACTGCGAACCCTTAGTCTCATTATATGCTGGTGATCCGGATAATCCCCATTGTCTTCGTAGTCAAGACCCACTATTTCCATTATGGCTTTAAATTTGTCCACCATAATCTTGGCAGCCTCAAGAGGAGGTAGAGTACCTAATTCTATGTGATCATGAGCCGCTAATAATGCGTCATAAACTTCATTAAATTCTTTTGCCAGATAATCATCATCAGAGTTAAATTTTGCTGCTGCCTAAGGTGAATCAGAAAAGGTATAG
Organism: Papaver atlanticum; assembly: GCA_023531105.1. NCBI lineage: Eukaryota > Viridiplantae > Streptophyta > Magnoliopsida > Ranunculales > Papaveraceae > Papaver > Papaver atlanticum. The sequence continues at coordinate 507,988 of JAJJMB010014829.1, forward strand.
CAAGAAAACACAGATAAATTTCAGTAAATTTGTAACACTGCGCTTATGGCATATGAAGCAGAAGATGCGCAGGAAATGAAAGACAATGCATTAAGAAGAAGAACTAACTATGTCTGCCTTGTTTACAGCAACAACTGCAGAAGAAGCATCATCCACATGCATAGCAATCTGGTCCTCAGCAGTTGGCAAAGTGTCACTTACATCTTCTGATTCAGAAGTCTCTTCCTCGAACTTACCACCAGCACGATACCACCTTTTGAACTCACCCCAAATATATGGAAGCTCACTATTTTTGCCAGTTGCAGCAAACTACATAACAGAGAGGGACTCTCAAGATCTAGTAACTCAAACGAAAATATTGTAATACAAAAATTAAAAAATAATTTAAGTTATCAGAAATTACTTGCCTTTACCAAAAGCCACGGTTTTATCAACAGCTTCTTTTAAAATTTCAATCCTTTCTCTACAATCCCCAGCTTTTTCCTTTTCAAAACCCAATTTTTCCATTAAGGCCTTAAAATTTTCCGCCGGAATCTTGGCAGCATCAAGAGGAGGTAGATAACCTAATTCTATGTTTCCCTGGGCGTCCAGTACTGCATCATGAACTCTAGAAATTTCCTTGCTCAGGTCAAATTTACACTCTGCTGCTGATTCTCCACTGAATTTCCGGAAATGGTTTCCAGGGGTTGAAAAGATTTGTGAAGGAGGATAATTCAAAGTGCGGTACTGGAATTTTGAGACAAGTGTTATTAGGTTTGCAGAAGCTGGATTATTCGGGACTAATGGAGAAGAAGATATGGGTTTTGATGACCTAAATGGGTTTCTTCTGCGCACACAAAATCTTGAAATTGTATTCATTATCAGAAGTAAAAAGGAAAACCTAATAGTTACCGGCGGAGGATGAATGTAAAAGACGCGAGAAAAGGAGGAGGCTTTATAGTTATCAGCCGGGAGCAAAAGGAGAGAAATTCTTGCTCCCTGAGGCAAATGGATCCACCGGTGAACATGCAAGGGGATATCAAGTACTATCAGAATCAAGAAACGATGAATCATGGTCAGTGAGGGAGCATCAGAGGCTGCTTATACAGAACAAGCCTCTAAAAGGCTGAAATCTGATCCATTGAGGTTCGGAATTCCTGTACCTGGAAGTGGTAGTGCCTAGAGAGGTGATGAACTGCAATAATATCTGATGTTCTGCCTGCAATTGCTGAGAAATGTTTTCTTTTTTGTTTTATGGTACATGCTGAGAATTGTTGTGGTGGTGGAGTTTGGATTTCGCAAATAAAAAAAGCAATTCGATTCTCTAAAGAGAGGCTCGCTGAATTTACTACTGACTTTAAATTTTAAGTAAAAATATGAGTTACCACAAGATAGGCTCGTTTGGTTTTACATCAGTAGACATTTTGTATCTCCTACCAAATATCCGAGTGTTTTGTTATACATGGCATATGGTAGCAACTGCTAGATTTTAGTATTTCGGACTTGTATTGAGTTGTATAGCCATTAGCAGAACTACCATCATCACAACTTCTCAAGCCATTACCGGAACCATCACTTGAAATAGATACAAATACAAATCAATACAAAGAAGAGATGTTATGAAAGAGATCAACAGATTTGTTTAATCATTTGATAGTGCCGAGAGTACTTAACGATGGTTTACATTTCCTGGCAATAAACACCACCAACAAACTAAACCTGGTAAATCTCAGTTCCAAAAGTAGGTACCTGCAATCTCATGTTTGAAACTCTGAACCCTTGGTTTTCTTGACAACAAGAAAAAATATCCTCATTTCTCTGCGTCATATGTGGAATGACTAGATAGTAGTGGGGAACAAAACAGTAACCAACTGGCTTTTCAGAAATTAGGTTGGAAGAGTAAGCTGCTCGACGTATAATTCCTGCAGAATTCATGAAGTATTTGTACAAAATTTGTTAGATATTTAAGGTTAGCTGCAACCTTGAGTAAGTCGGTGAATATGTATTTTGTAATTATCTGGATCATTACAGAATCATCTAGACATCTAATGAAGAACAGTAGACTAAGTCGGTAAATGAGGTATCTAGATAAGGAACTTGTAGATAAACCTAGAGTGCACCAATGACAGTACCAGTCGCAGTATCATGTTTATTTCAAACAAGAGTAAATCAATAAAGAGAGTGAGAATTTTATTTTGTTCAAGTAGAGTCATGCTTCAGTGACGTGAGAACGAGCAACACTGGCTGCTATGCTTGTACATCTCCAAGGTGTTCTATACTGGTATGAGATTTTGCAATATGCAAAATTTCATTATGGCATCAGAGCTTATATGATCGTAAAAGTTTGCCGCACGAATCAAAGAAAAAAAACCTCTCGTATCTTAAGTCCGGTTAAATGCATGAAAACGTCTCCATGAAAAAAAAACTGGCAAAGGGAAGTTGTGGGAGGTGCACTTGAAGGATAAAGTTTGAGGGAAGACAGCAACATGTATTGCCTCCTCAACTGGAGACGCATTTCCAAAAGAAAAAGTTGAGGGAAGAGAGCAATAAGGATTGACTCCTCGACTATCAACGGATGAAGATGGCAAAAGAGCCATGTTGTCACAGGAAGACTAATCCATCTACTCATGACGCGAAGAAAAAGAGTTGGTTGTGCAACTCAGACTTTATACCCCTATACCAGTTCCAACCGGACCGTGGGGAAGCAGATCTATGGATTTCATTGGTGGCTTATCAACAACTAAAAAAGGGTGATGAGTATATTTTTGTGACAGTGGACCTTATCAGCAAAATGGCAATTGTGATTACATGCAAAAAGTGAACTGCAATCGAAAGAGAGTGTGATTCCAGTTGAGAAGATAAGAGAGGCTTAGTTGTATGACTAATATTATGTAAAGAATATTTCACACTTCAAATAACTTGATTAAGCTTATGGCATATGAAACAAAAAAGATGCAAGGAAGTGAAACAAAAAATAGTGGTTAACTTAATATAGCAGAAGAACTAACCTGATAGGTATTTGAAGCATCATCCACAGGCATAGCAATCTGGTGTGCAGCAGTTATAAAGTATCGCTCTCATTTTGTAATTCAGAACTCTATTCCCAGAACTTGCACGCAGCAACAGCATCATAGTCTAGGAACTTATTATAACAAGGTGGTCCACTATTTTTGCCAGCTGCAACATACTATAAAGAAAGGGACTCTCATGATCTAGTAACTCTAACGGAAATATTGTAATATCAAAATGAATAAAGTTATCTGAAATTAGTTCCCTTGCAAAAGCCACGGTTTCTTGAACATGGTCTTGCAACATGAGAATCCTTCCTCTCATTATATCCTGGTGATCCGGAAAATCCCCTTCGTCTTCATAGTCAAGACCCACTATTTCCATTATGGCTTTAAATTTGTCCACCGTAATCTTGACAGCATCAAGAGGAGGTAGAATACCTAATTCTATGTTTTTCTGAGCCGCTATTAATGCGCGCCAAACTTCAGAAATTTCTTTATCCAGATAATTATCGTCAGAGTTAAATTTTGCTGCTGCCTAAGGTGAGGCATGGCAAGAAAGCACAGACGTAAATAAGAGATATTTCAGTAAATTTGAAACACCGATTAAAAATTAAGCAGAGGCTAAAATCGATCAAGATGCACAGGAAATGAAGACAATGCAATGAGAAGAAGAACTAACTATGTCTGCCTTGTTTCCAGCAACAACTGCAGAAGAAGCATCATCCACAGGCGTAGCAATCTGATGCTGAGCAGTTAGCAAAGTGTCACTTCCATTTTTTGATTCAGAAGTCTCTCCCTCGAACTTACCACCAGCATCATGATACCATTTTTTGAACTCACCCCAAATATATGGAAGCTTCACTATTTTTGCCAGATGCAGCAAACTACATAACAGAGAGGGACTCTCAAGATCTGGTAACTCTAATGGAAATACTATTCTGATATAGAAATTAAAAAATAATTGAAGTTATCAGAAAATTACTTACCTTACCAAATGCCACGGTTTCATCAACGGCTTCTTTTAAGCTTTCAATCTCTTCTATTAAGGCAAGACTCAATTTTTCTTTGTCAAGACCCAATTTTTCTATTAAGGCATTAAATTTGTCTGCCGGAATCTTGGCAGCATCAAGGGGAGGTAGATAACCTAATTCTATGTTTCCCTGGGCGTCCAGTATTGCATCATGAATTTCAGAAATTTCCCTGTCCACATAAGCGTCGTCAAACTTACACTCTGCTGCTGCTGCTGGTTCTCCAGTGAATTTCCGGAAATGGTTTCCAGGGGTTGAAAATATTTGTGGAGAAGGATAATTTATAGTGCGGTGGTGGAATTTTGAGACAAGTGTTATTAGGTTTGCAGAAGTTGGAATATTCGGGATTAATGGAGAAGACGATATGGGTTTTGATGACCATCTTGTAAATGGGTTTCTTCTGCTGCACATGCAAAATCTTGAAATTGGATTCATTATCAGAAGAAGAAAGGAAAACCTAATAGTTATCGGCGGAGGCCGAAGGAATGTAAAAGATGCGACAAGGGTAGGATGATTTATAGTTATCGGCCGGGAGCAGAAGGAGAGAAACTCTTGCTCGGAGGAAGCATCAGAGGGTTACACAAAACAAACCCCTAAACGGCTGAAATCTGTTCCATCGAGGTTCAGAATTCCTGCATCTGAAAGTGGTGCTGCCTTGAGAGGTGATGATGGGTTCACATGGACGACCCACAAGAGACAGAGATGAACTGCAATAATATCTGATGTGCGACGGCATCAGGCATGGTTAGAGTAACTGGTTGGTTAGGATTTCTCGCATGGTGGATTTCTGGTTTGACGTCATTGTTTATCAGCATACAAACTTTTGTGGATGCTGAATAGCAACGTGGTTATTGAGTACGTACTTGCGAAGTTGAACACCATGTTTTGCCTGCAATTGCTGAGTTTTTTTCTTTCTTTTCTGGACATGATGAGAATTGTTGTTGTAGTGGAGTTTGGATTCGAAAACAAAAACCCAATTCAATTCTCTCTAGTAAAGAAGCTCGGAACTGAATTTACTATGGACGAATTATGAGTTACAAGTTACAACAAGAATTAATACAAATTAGATCCGGTAAATCTCAGTTCCAAAAGTAGGTACTTGCAATCTCATGTTTGAAACTCTGAACCCTTGTTCTTGACAACAAGAAAAAATATCCTCTTTTCTCTGCGTCATATGTGGAATGACAAAATAGTGGTGGGGAACAAAACAGTCAACCAACTGGCTTTTCAGAAATTAGGCTGGAAGAGTAAGCTGCTCGACATACAATTCCTGCAGAATTTGTTCGAAATCTGTTAGATATTTAAGGCTAGCTGCAACATTGAGTAAGTTGGAAATGAGTTATCTTAGATGAGGAACTTGTAGATAAACCTAGAGTGCACAAATCATTTTCAAACAATAGTAAATTAATAAAGAGAGTGAGAATTTTATTTTGTTGAAGTACCGGTCGCAGTATCATTCTCAAACAAGAGTAAATCAATAAAGAGAGTGGCAATTATATTTTGTTGAAGTAGAGTCATGCTTCAGTGACGTGAGAATTAGGAGCTCCGTACGAGCAACACTGGCTGCTATGCTTGTACATCTCCAAGGTGTTCTATACTGGTATGAGAGCTTGCAATATGCAAAATTTCAACATGGCATCAGAGCCTATATGATCGTAAAAGTTTCCCGCACGAATCAAAGAAAAAAGAAGAAAAAAAACTGCTCGTTTATTAAGTCCGGTTAAAGGAATGAAAACGTCTCCATGAAAGAAAAACTAGCAAAGGGAAGTTGTGGGAGGTGCACTTAAGTACGCAATTCGAAAGATAAAGTTTGAGGGAAGACAGAAACAAGGATTGCCTCCTCTGTCGATGGATGAAGATGCATGGCAAAAGAGCCATTTTGTCAAGGGAAGACTAATCCATCTACTCATGACGCAAAGAAAAAGATTTGGTTGTGGAACTCAGACTTTATACCCCTTTACCAGTTCCAACCAGACTGCAGGGAAGCAGATCTATGGATTTCATTGGTGGCTTATGAACAATGAAAAAAGGGTGATCACTATATTTTTGTCATAGTGCACCTGTTCAGCAAAATGGCAGTTGTGATTGCATCATAAGAGCTGTAAATCCAGTTGTATGACTAATATTATGTGAAGACTATTTCGCACTGCAAATAACTTTATTAAGCTAATGGTGTATAAACATTAGATGCAAGGAAGTCAAAGAAAGAATACTGGTTAATATATATAGCAGAAGAACTAACCTGATTGGTATTGTCTGCCAGGTTTTCAGCAACAACTGCAGAAGCATCACCCACCCACACGCATAGCAATCTGGTCCTGAGCACTTGCCAAAGTATTGCTTTCATTTTTTGATTCAGGACTCTCTTCCCAGAAATTGAACTCACCAACAGCATCATAGTCTATGAACTCAGCCCAACAAGGTGGTCCACTATTTTTGCCAGCTGCAACATACTATAAAGAAAGGGACTCTCATGATCTAGTAACTCTAACGGAAATATCGTGTAAATAAACTTATCTGAAATTAGTACCTTCGAAAAAGCCACGGTTTCATGAATAGTGCCTTGTAAAGTGCGAATTCTTACTCCCATATAATGCTGGTGAGGCGGATAATCCCCAACGTCTTCATAGTCCAGACCCACTATTTCCATTATGGCTTTAAATTTGTCTATAGGAATCTTGACAGCATCTAGAGGAGGTACAATACCTAATTCTATGTTATCCTGAGCGCCCAATATTGCGTTATAAACTTCAGAAATTTCTTTTTGCAGATAATCATCGTCAGAGTTAAATTTTGCTGCTGCCTGAGGTGAATCAAAAAAGGTATGGCAAGAAAGCACAGAAAACAAGAGATAAATAAGAGAAATTTCAGTAAAGTTGTGACACGGATTAAGAATTGAAAAGAGGTTAAAATTGATCAAGCAATATGGAGTATCCGCTAAAGATTTAAGAGTAAGCATAGCCAAATCTAGATTTAAGCAGACAATGCAACAAGAGAGACTTAGTTGTATGACTAATATCATATGAAGAGTATTTCACACTGATGCACAGGAAATGAAAGACAATGCATTAAGAAGAAGAAGAAGAACTAACTATGTCTGCCTTGTTTTCAGCAACAACTGCAGAAGAAGCATCATCCACAGGCATAGCAATCTGGTCCTCAGCAGTTGGCAAAGTGGTGTCATTTTCATTTTCTGATTCAGAAGTCTCTCCCTCGCAGTCACCACCAGCACGATACCATTTTCTGAACTCACACCAAATAGGTCGAATACCACCATTTTTGCCAGCTGAAACATGCTACATAGAGAGGGACTCTCACAATCTAGTAACTCTTAACGAAAATATTGTAATCATTTTGTTAATCAGAAATTACATACCTCAGGTTTCATCAACGGATTCTTCTAAAAGTTCAATCTTTTCTCTAAACCTCTGCAGGTGAGGCGGATAATCCCCATCTTTTTCTATGTCAATACCCAATTTTTCCATAAAGGCATTAAATTTGTCCGCCGGAATCTTGACAGCATCAAGAGGAGGTAGAGAACCTAATTCGATGTTTGTCTGGGCGTCCATTCCTGCCTCATAAACTTCAGAAATTTCCTTCTCCAGATAATCATCGTCAAATTCACACTCTGCTGCTGCTACTGGTTCTCCACTGAATTTCCGGAAATGGTTTCCAGGGGTTGAAAAGATTTTAGGAGGATAATTCAAAGTGTGGTGGAATTTTGAGACAAGTACTGTTATTAGGTTTGAAGAAGTTGGATTATTCGAGATTAATGGAGAAGAATACATGGGTTTTGATGACCATCTTGTAAATGGGTTTCTTCTGCACCCGCAAAATCTTGAGATTGTCATTTTCAGAAGAAGAAAGGAAAACCTAATAGTTATCGGTGGAGGAGGAATGTAAAAGACGCGACAAGGGTGTAGACTTCTTAGTCTCACAACTGTGTATCGCTTAGGCGTCACTCAAACACCACAGACAAATTAGACCTGGTAAACCTCAGTTCCAAAAATAGGTACCTGCAATCTCATGTTTGAAACTCTGAACCCTTGGTACCTGCAATCTGCATTTTATTTGTCATTTAAGTTTAGATATTACCGCTAACTCCATAGTTGAAACTGACGAGAAAGTAAGGAAACAGATCATTATATAAAATGTATGTAATTGACTGAATTGTTATCACCAAGAGTAAATAACAACACCTTCTGAACAGATTCAAAATTTCAAACAGCTTATGATGGAGGAAAAAAGTGAAGATTACAAGGTCCTAAGCTATATGAGAAGCGGTGACAATTTGATTGCATTCCGGTACTAAAAGATAAAGATTAATATCCATTAAGATCGTTGTTATAGGAAGGACGCTGTTAGCTCAATATACATTAACAAAAAGAAAAATAAGTACAATGGATTCTTTGCTTACTCGTTGAGAAAATCCATCAAACAACTAACCTACATACTACCGAACTAAACAAAGTACAGAATCGAAGCATGTCAGGGACACAAATTGATCAAACACTTAATAATGAAATTTGAGAAAAACAACTTCGGGTTGAGTAACACAATTCATCAAACACTTAACCTACTGAAACTAGTGCAAGTTGATTGAAACACCTTTGGGTTCAGTGGCACAAATTATCAAACACTTAACTTACTGACATACATAAAACGAATAGCAAACTTATAGAGATTGGTCAGGGCAGGGAAAAAATGCTTGAGCTTTCGACTTGGGTAAAGAAATACTTGAAAAACAATACAATAAGGATTAGGGAATATGTGTACTGGATGCTAATTGGCCCAATTAGCACCCAGGTAAAGAAGTACTTTTACCCGGGCTTTTTATTTTTCTCTAACATTATTACAATGTCTCCAACAGAGTTTTAAGTGGTTTTGGGGTACAGCTCAGGTAAGCCACCCCTGCCACGGTCCCTGGTGGTTATAGGTGGTGTAGGTCCCCTAAAATGTACAAAAATAAACAAATTAACTTTGATTTTTAGGAGCTAATTAAATGATTATATTGTTTCTGTTAATCTCTATTGTCCAGAGAATTGTAATAAACAAATGACTAATAGTAAGTTTTTCTCTTCTAGCGTGTTTTGCTAACATGTCTGAACATGAATTTGCCTCCTTTCTTTTTAGAGGAACATATCCATTATTAAAAGAATTTAAAAGAAATAAGCAACTCCTAATTATTGGACTTGTTGTCCATTGAATACTCTTACTTGATCCATTCAAAGCTTCCATGAGCATTCTTACTGTCTCCTTTAAAATGAACGTTCGGATACCCTTTATCAATGGCCCATTCTACCGCTTTCTGCAGAGCCAATGCTTCAGCTTTCTCCTCATTTACGGCTTATATTGAGTCTTCCTATGCTCCTTTGTAATCACCTGCATAATTTTTGTGGATTAGTCCTATGCCCATAGAAAAAGTATTTTTATCAAAAGATGCATCAAAGTTTATTTTCTCATAATCAAAGGAAGGTGATTTCCGACGTGTTTCTTGAAGAATAATTGGTACATTCGTTAGTACCCTTGATGAGAAGGTTTTCTCATTCAAGGATCTTTTTCATGTTTATCACAAACCACTATATACGAGGAACTCTAGCTAGTTTGAGACCTACTAAAATTATTTGAGGCCTATGGATTTTGAATCCCACATAGAGTAAAGGAATTTGGGTATCTAAAAAATATAAAATTATTAAACATGCCATGCTCACTTGTTAAAAATATGTTTTTATCTGTACCTCTATTACTTTAATCTATTTCCATTTCCAACACTGTATCGCGTAAACGTAACAAATATTTAGATCAATGTGTTTCGCATGGATACGGTTTGGGTGTCCTAGCCTTTACCACGTTGGGGGAACTAGGTGATGATACTTTGTGTTTTTGTAAGAGATTGAAGAATTGTCTAGTTTGTAATGATGTTAGTAGTGGTGTAGGTAAATTTCTTTTCTATAGGCTAGGTGTTGCTATTCAAAAAGGTGTTGGTGCCCAGCTTGTTGCTAGGTTACCAGCCAAGGTTCTGTACGAGTCAATTGTATAACATCAAAAGATAATATCTTAATTAAATGATTTGAATGTTTTCATATCAAAAATTGGAATTCTTTTATTTATTTTCAAAACTTTTTTCTTTTTTTGGAATTTTTTGGAACACTTTCTAAATTTTGTTTCAAAAAGGTTGGTCGTTAAGACGCTTACGTGATGGTCGATTGTTCTTGATCCATGAAGAACATCAATCTAGAATCGTCATATATGTTCTTCATTTTTATGGCCGACTATCCTTGATATTCACGATCCATGAGGAACATCAATCCAGAAGCTGATTGATCACAATTGGCGGATACAATCCTCCATAAGTGTTGATTAAGTAAAAAAAAACAACTGAAAACCGATTTTTTTTTGCATAGGTAAATAAGGTTCCAATTGTAACGAACCCGAATATCTGGACTTCCAATGAACTAGGTTTCTGCCTGTTTAGCAAGCTTAAACTTCCCAATACGTCACTCAAGAAACTGGACTTTCAAATTTTTCGGACCAACTCGATTTTTACCAAGCAAATGTTTAGTGATCAATATTTTCCAAGCGGACAAACACAATTGTCATTCCAAGGGGTCAAGGAATCCGTCAAAGAGCCAACCAAATGATATGAATCACCTTGTGCAGGTGACAGTCAATCTTTAAGCGAATACCAAAGTTCTGATACCGAGACTCTGTCGGAAAAAAAATCGTCAAAGGGTCATATACTTGTCAGGATAATTATGGATACTGGCCACTGTTACAGTAAAAGTCTTCCAGGTAGCCACCGAGGTGGTGATATAAATGCACTTATCGCCCGATTGTAAACCTGAGCATTTCTTCGACTATTTTTCTCATAATTTATTCGTCCGGCGTCAGTGTAATGACCTTATTATTTTTTGCGTGGAATTCGTCTCTTCATTTTCTATAATATGGAGATAAAAATTCCCGAATTTGGAGAAGTTACAATTGGTCTTGGATCCAAGGATTGCATATTTACATGTAGTATTTTACTTCCTTTGATTTAAGACCAACTGTAACTTGTCCAAATACAAGAATTCTTATCGCTATCTTGTAGAGAATGAAAAGAGGAGTTCAAGGCAATATGAATGAGGTATTTCTGACATTGAACGAAGAAGTTATAAGAAAAACGGTAGAAGAAATGCTCAGGTTTACACTCAGCTAATAAGTGCATTTATATCAGCCAATTTTGACAAACAAAAATAAAAAAAAACTCTTGAACTTGAGTTTTTTTTTTTTTTTTTTTTTTTTTTTTTAATAATCGGCCACATGTAGAGAACCTTATCCACCGATAATGGATGTATTTTTATCCAAAAAATTATCGTTTTCGAGTTTTTTTTAATCAATTGGTATTTGGAGCATTATACAGCAAGAAAAATCGTCCATAAAGAAAAATATATGCCTGAGTCTCGGTTGGCATTTTTCATGGATCAAAAACATCCAGAACAATCGGGCATAATAATGAAGACCATATGCCGATTCCGAATTGATGTTCTTCATGGATCAAGAACATCAACAACAATTGACCATTGTGTATGTGTCGTATTTGCCGATGGTTCTTAAACAAAAAAGTTTCCGAAATTTTGAAAATCCGAATCAAAATTTTTCATGTTTCGATGATTAATTAACGTTAGTTAATTTCACATCTAATACGAATATTTAACTACTAATTGAACAAATGGGACATTAACAAAAATTGGTGGATAAGGAGTTTTTTATTTGACTTCAAAATCTCCTATTTTAGCTTGCAGTGGTTGGCCTCAAACAATTTAAGTAGGCTTCAAATTTTCCAGAATTCACCGGTATACTTTTGATCACCTGATTTACAAGCAATTAAGTTTGTTTTTATTCATTATTTCCTCGTATGATAATCTAAACATTAATATATATAAATATAACCTCATTTTTTTATTGTTTGTTTATGGAGTCCAAACTTGTTCACACTCTTCTAAAGAGTGTATATTTAACATATTTTTCTGATTGGTTGATTATTTAACTGATGACCCCATTACCCTCCATGTTTAGAATCTCGACCCTCATTACATAACTCCCTAAATTAAATCAATGATTGAGATTGAAATGTTACGTGCACACTCGTTAAGGAGTGTGCACAAATTCGTACTTTTTTCCCGGATTGACAAGATTGGTTTATTTCTAAAATTACCAACTCGATATTGTTTTTGATTAGTCAAATAGTGTTACTAATTACGGGTCATATCACAATTTTTTTCTTGTTTCGCTTGCATTTGTTGCCCTCGTCATCAAAACTGATTTATGCTTTAAAGAACTTGTATGTTTTAGGCTTCTTGTGGGTTCGTTGCTCCCTTTGCACAAACCGGCTAAGATGCAAAGACATATGCTTATATTATTAACCTGCAATACTAATGCAGATACCTTTGGTGAGTTCAATATGAAATCTCTCATTATAGTATTATGAAATTAAACAACTTTTTTTATCAGCTTGATAGCTTGTATCTGTCCTTTTAGCAACTTGACGGGGGATTCATCACACTAACTCGGCTTTCAATTGACAAATTAGTCGAGGATTCTCCTCTTTTCTTGATCTTTAAGTTGAGGTTATGTATACTTTTACAAGCCAAACATACAAAAAATAATCCATGAGAAAACCCTAAATCAAAAAATATTTTTTATTTACTTTTGATAAAATGAAAAAGAAGCAAAAGAAAATATCCGGATGAACGGATCTAAATTAGTTAATTATAAAGTTTCAGTTGGAAAAGATAATTTTAACACATTTGTGTATTAATACATGCAAAAGGTATTCTGATGAATAAATATTTATGAGAAATGTTAAAAGTAGAATAAGATTTTACTTCTTTCGTTAAGTCAGGTTTATTTTTTTTATTTTTTTATCCCTATTACATATGAAAAACTTTGTATTCATGATACCAAGTTTTAAACCATCTCAAAAGTTAAACAGTAGACTAGTTCTGAATCAATAAAGTGTGCAAAATCATTCCAAAAGTGTTACTTTATCATCATAGGCAAACATATCTCCCACGCGATATAACACCTGCATTGCAAAACCAGAAAACTAGGCACCACCAACACTGGCACCAGCAACAACACCGACACCAGCAACAACAACATCACAACCGCCGCCACCCCTACGTCTCTGCTTTTTGATAGATTTTATGTAAGCCTTGAAGAACGTCTTGAAGCGATAAAATACGTTTTTGATATTGTGTTCATTGGAGCCAGTGTTATCAACAACATACTTAATGAAATTCCAAAGAACTCTAGCACTTTCATCTTGGACATCAATGTTGCGTGACCCAGCAACATCAGAGCATTGTTGAATACATGCATTCATCAAGTCACGCATTGTTCCATTTGGTGTAGGGCGTCCATCAGCATATTTAGTTGCCTCACTATAACTGTTGGAAAGATTTGTAAACTGTTGGTCCATTAAGCAATTTGTGACTTAAAATTCAGAACATCAGTTGAAGATTATACAATCGAGTATTAAAATCGCTGCTTCTTTTGAATCTGAATGAGAAACACAATACTAGATAAGTCATGTTTAGTTTGTCACAATTCATACACTCATCAATTGAGAAATATACATTTTATACTATAATATCATGCTAAGGTAAACTAATTAAGATGGGACCTAAAGAAATATTGTAATATTAGCTTAAAAAGTTAGTCAAAAGCACTTGCCTAATTGAACTGAATAATACTGTACCAACTAAATTATGAGAAAGCCAAATAACACTATAGTAAACCCTGGTCCAGCTTCATCTGAGGATAAGTGATTAATAATAAAATGATTCAAAAAGACATCTAGTTATTTCACAAAATTATATACTCTATGAATGGAAAAGCACCAAGAAAAGCTTTACCACATCATGCTGGAGGATTTCACTGATACATACCACAAGGTCCAACCTTTCTTTTCATTTCTTCCGGTATAGAAGCAGCTCCAATTTCTGGTGGTGCATGTATGAGACTAGCATCGGCTTTTGTTTTTTCTTGAGCTTGCTTTTTGGGCATGAAGGCTACCGATCTCTGTGATTTCTTGAAAAATAACCTTTGTATTTTTATCTACAAATATTGGAGGAATTTTAGAACCAAAATTAATGGCGTTATTGAGAAGAAATAAAAGATGAAGATGATCGGGTAAAAGAGTAAATTGTTAAATCTCAATCTAGATATTACATGTCAAGACATTGCTCTTCTCTCTTTGTTTAAGAGAGAAGAGGAGAGTTAAAGCTTTAAAGAGAGAAAAATCGAAAACAGAAAGTTATTCGAAACGAAAAACCTATTTTTCTTATTTAATAGAAGGGATGTTTGGATACACGTTGAGAAGTTTCTTGTCGAAAAGCAAAAAGTTAGTCTGAAAAAAGTATACCTTCTCTGAAGTTATTTGTTGAAAAATAAATAAATTAGTACCACAATTTCAAATCGACTTTTAGAAGTAAAAGAGTTTACTTTTGGTGAAGCAAAACATAATATTTTTTTTAGTCGGTAAAGAATTAGTGCTAACGAGTTTCAACATCGGTAAAATCTTTTTACATCAAACTTATAACTAAAATCTTCTTCTGGAAGGGACAGACCTAGGATCAACTATTAGATAAGGAGATTTCATAATGGTAGTTGATTACTAAACGTCCGAAAGTCATGTAAATTTCTTAGAGCATTATAAATTATTTAAATTGCGCAGATTATATGGAGAAGATATAGTAAAAGATACCAAGGGTTTAAAGGAATAACAAAAATGTGAAGAAAATATAGTAAAAGCATATGAGATTACAACTAAATTATAATAAACTCTTATCATTTTATAACTAATTTCGGACACTTGTCAGCTAAGTGGGGAAAATAATAAAATTATCCATAGATAAAGTTATTTTTCCACGTATTTCTCCTGAGTTATAGCTTCTTTTAGCCCCTTGTTGGGTGTGTTAGTGGCTTTAGCATCCAAACATGGTAAGATTTATATTAAAGTTTAAAGCTCTTCTGTACGAAGAAGCTTACTATATACAAGTTCATATAGCTACGCAAATAAAGAATGAAAAATCCCATCCTTGTGCTCACGAGTTTCAAACTCAATTCACTAGTATCCTCACCTTACGGGTTTACCAATGTACTTCAGTGACACTTTTAGAACATTGCTCTGTTGAACCCGCCAAGAGTTGGTATGTCAAGGTTGGTTTTCATATTTTAATTATTTCTAAAACTCAAAGTCACTTGATTAGATTACTAGAGTCAACTTTGTAAGGTTAGACTAAGAAGTCTAGAAATATTTAGACAAACTTGTGTTATTCTGAATAACCAGAAGACGTATCGGCATCAACAAACACATTATCCTTCTGCTCGAGGTTAGTAATACAAAAGACTTGACTTGTTTCCATATTTATCTACGTTGTTTTCAAGTCGTTTATATTGAAAACATAACATGCAAAGTTATATATATATATATATATATATGAATCTCTAGTATTAGAGACTTGATAATTTCATTGTTATCAATGTTTCAAGGAAGAATACACAAGTTATATAACAACTTTGGTATATTAAATTACGAAGTATAACATCTATCTTTTAAATTTCGTAATTACGACATGGACACTATCTTTGTAACTTGTTACTAGATTATGTAATCAACTTTAGGTTGATTCCATTGTAACGGCATCTTTTCTGATGGCTACACCCAAGTAGATCTAAAGGCTATAAAACTACTAACATTTAAGATTCAAAGATAAACAAGATGTAAAGAACATGAAAGTAAAGATTGACACAAGCATGTAACGTAGTTCGGCCATGAAGACCTACATCCACGGGAAAGAGATCATCTTCTTTATTGATTAAGGTCTTACCCTTGAAAGAGTTACAAATATCACTTAGACTTCTCACTCTTTCTTTCTCTAAGTTTCTCTCTAGAATTCTCTATAGAAAGACCATCTAAAATTACATTCCCATCTCCTTCTACATGGACTGGTATTTATAGACAAACTAGGCTCGTGAAGGTATGGCCCGTTCTCGCAGAGCTGATGGAGCTATCGTACATCTTCTCCTTGCTTAGGGAGAACTCTATACTATTCCTCGTGATGCTTTACTCGGTTCCCCTTCCGAGTTATCTCGCTTTGTGCATCATCGTACTGCTCCTCCTTGAGGGACATCGTTCTGCACCATCCTCGGGTAATAGTATAGATCGTACGAGCCTTCTGATCAGATGTACATTCACCCATGCCTCTTATGATCCTTCATTAAATGCATTCATTCTTTTTAGACTTGTCCATCTGAGTTGATTAGACCACTCCTCACATGCGTCATTCATGTAGCGTTGTAGCAGGAATCTCGATTCAGATGAAATCACCTTTTTAGAGTATGATTCGATACTTCTATCTCATCACCTTATCATGAAACCATCCCTTGAGATGTTGACACGTGGCGACCGGGTATTTTACCCTCACAATTTGCTCCTTTCTTTTCATCTTTCCGAGGGCATGATGGGAAGAAAACCTCGTAACCGCCCCGTCTTTTTCGCCACGTCCGAAGTTCTCACCATGTCTGCACTTTTAGTGCGCTTTTACCTGTTGGACTTGAGGCGCCGGTTGATTGTCCAAAGGTTCCTTATAAAATATTCTTGGGAAGAGAATGATGTTTTTATTTTCTATTTTCAGAGTTTAGAGTCTTTTCATTCTGTTTCTTCTCTGTCTTTTCCTTTTCCTTCTTAACTCCTTGTCTGTTATAAAGAACTTCATTATGTCAGGGAGGGATTCTCCATCTCGAACTTCAAGACGGTAAGGGATTTATTATCCTTCTTTTCCCCTTTTTTTAAGGTTGTTTTGATCAATGATTCTCGCCATTGTTTATTAACTGTATAGTTCCTTCGGGATCGCCATTATCGTCTCCACTCCTTTCTTGATATTTTCACTGGTTTTTTACCAGCATATGTTCTGATTTTCTTTTCTTCTAAAATTTTCAGTTCAGAGAAGAGACCAGCAAGACCTCCGAGTACCATTCGTTCTTCCGGCATGTCTGATGCGGCTTATCTAGAAGCGGTGAAGGTTAAGCACCATCCTCAGAGATTTCAAGTTTCTTTTGCCAGTCCGGCGGGTCAGGACAGAGTTTTGACTAAAAATATCTTAGAAGATTATCCCTGTGGCCCCAACGAGATAATCGTGACAGTGGGTCAGTTAGATGCTTGGCTTCGCCTTCCTTTGTACTATCCGTTGGATTCTTTCCAGTACAAGGTACTCTGTCTGCTTGACCCTCAGCGAGCCATATATCAACCCAATGGTAACTTTTACCGACTTGTCCGAGAAAGTGCTCGGCGATGTAAAGGTAAGATTACTGAACATAAGCTGAACGAGTTCGTTCCTTCTAAGAGGGATTTGTACACTCCTGAGAACTTTATGGAGAACTACTGGTGTCAGCAGTCCGAGATGTTCGATGGCTTCGGGGTGGGAATTTTTAGGTCTCGCTGAGCTCTCCAGGGTCCCTTGCTCCTGTCCGATTTAGATCCTCCTAATCCCAGCAACCTTACGCTTCATAAGACGCATGACCCAAAGTGGTTTTTAGTTCTTCTTCGTGTTGTGGGTCGTTATGTTTATGGTTGGGATGATATTAGCAACATTCTTTTGGAGCTTCCTGAGATGCATAATTATATGCCTCCTTATAGGCCATGGGAGCTTAGATGGGTCACTTCTCGTAGGCGTCCATCGCAGTCCACCCGCTCTGTTGAGGATGCTAAGGTAAAAAATACTATCTTAATGTTTTAACATATATATACCTTGCCCCTGTTTTATGCCTTAGCATTTTGGTGCCATATTTAAACAGAGGATGAGGGTTGTTGATGGTTCTGGCCCGCCTACTGCTCCTGTGGAGGTTGCAGAATATCCTTTGGATGTTGACATTTCTGCTCTTTTTGGTGATAATGAAATGATTGACCTTGGTGAAGGATTTTTTGATGATGTGGATCAGGCGCTGTTGCATGAACCTACTCATCCCGAGGGCATTGTTACCATATCGGACGTGGGATTGCCCCAGGCGAGTAATATCGCTGATAAGGGTGTTCCATCCGATGGAGGTGCTCGGGTTAGTAGTATTGGTGGTACTGGCATACCAAGTGCATTTATCAGTGGTTTTCCTTCTGCTCCAGTTACTCCTTCTGTTCCAGTTACTCCTTCTGGTTCGTCTCGCACCGTTTTTGGTGAAGGATCCGAAGCGATGGCGATATTATGCTTGGATAGATACGCTTGGCTGAGCGAGGACGAGCAAGCACGTATTTTGACTTTGTTGGATAGGTCCTCTCAGCATCAGCTTGTGCAGGAGGTATGTATTATCACCTGACTGTGTTTTGATAATATGTTTGTTATTGCCCCAATCTAACTGGTGATGTTGTCTGGTTTATTAGAGCAACAATCTGAGAGTTGGCATGCTGTCCGAGACTCGTGTTGCGAGGAGACGATCCAAAGATGTGGAGCGTGAGAATCAACAAATGCGTCTCACTGTTGAGACGGCTAAGCACGAGGCTTTGTCCTTTCGTTAGGATAAGAAAGAGTTGGAAGGTATTTAGCCTCCTCTTTATCTAAGTTTTTCAACTCCGTAGTAGGTTCTAGAGTTCTGAATTAGTCCCTCTATTGGTAGCCACCGTCAAACGTTTGGGGGAGAAGATAGATAATACTGGTCATAAGCATGCTAGAGAAATTTGCAACCTAAAGCTCGATGTGAGCTCTCGTCAGTGCAATATTGATTCCTTGGAGAATAAGAACGCCCAGCTACAAAACGATGTGGATGTTAACCGAGATCGCATTGTTGAGATTCGTGCGATGTTAGATAAAGCTAAGAAGGTAGCTGTGGTTCGCTCGGATGAGATCAAGCTGTTCCGAGCTCAAAAGGATGGGCTTATTGAGTGGTAGTTGATAGACGCATTTATGTGTCTATTTTCATCTCTATTGTGTATATT
>JAJJMB010014829.1:526986-714675 GCA_023531105.1 Papaver atlanticum
TCGAGCAACGAACCTTTTTACCACTACAACTATAAAACGACACCAGTAGTCCGATCATCTGCCCCAACTAGCGCAGGCATATGATGATAGGGAAGAGCTTGCCCGACTCAAGAGAAAGTATGTAATTAGGCTCGAGAAAGAGCGTGATAGACATATGTTATCATGTCCGGCTGGTGACGCTGCTATAACACCTATTGAAGCACAGATTAGTGCTTTAGATAATCAGAAAGCCCAAGTGAAACATACCTTAGCTTCTGTTTTAGTTGAACATGAAGGTTTCCTATTAGAAACTTTTGGTTTTATATATTTCATTCGTTGTGAAATTTTCTTTAGATTAACTGTTTCGTTTGTTGTCTCGCAGAGGCTCGTAAGAGCAATGCAGAGTTGGAGAGACAGTTGGAAGATGTGAAAGGGAAAAGCAAAAACTTGATGATGAGCTTAATGACTTGGTGACTCTTCATGAAGAGGAGCCGGAGGCTGAGCGTGATGATAAGCAGAAGAAGATGAGCAATCTTCATGCTGAGTATAAGGTCAAGATGACAAATGCGTGTAAAGCTTCCATCCTGCGCGAGCGTCAAAGAGCTGCTGCTTCCAACATTGTGGTTCCTCAAGAACTTGTTGAGTTCGATGCTGAGCAAGCTACTCTTGGTGGTGGTGGTGCACCCGAGGGCGAGGATCAGATAGATATTGAGCAAGATGCCCCTGGCGATGAACAAGCCTAAGCTTATCAGTTTTTTTTTTTTTTTTTTTTTTTTTTTTTTTTTGCTTTTCTTCTTAAGAACTCTTTTTTCCTTTTGTTACTACGCCCTCGTGTTGTGTCCGAGGTGATGTAAAGATACTGTTGGTTAGTAAGCCCTCGTGCTCTTTCCGAGGCAATGTTTAAAGTTGGTTTTATTAACCGTGTTACCTAGAAAGTCCTCTGTTGTTTTTTGGAGGTATTATTTTGCTAAGTATTTTGTGGAAAGCCCTCAAATGTGGGAGGCAATTAATACTCTTTGCTAAAGTACTGACTAATACGCATGATAACTTTTTGTTGTCTAATTGTATCATGTAATGTTCTTACTTTTGGTGACTCTGAGGGAAGCTTTTGTGCATACTATCGGTCCAACCATGGATGACAAAGCCAAGGAGTGATCAGTTCCTTAATTGGATAGGGCATCTCTTACGGTGTTGGACTTAGAGTACGACACATTTCCCTTCTCGCCTTAGTTTTGCGCCTTTATGGGCTTGATTTTTTAATAGTGTCCAGTTTAGGTTACACTTTGCCCCTAGGTTCAGGTGATCAGGTATTTGAGTCACCCATCGTTTAACCATTGTTTGGAGGGTAATATCTCGGTCAAGTGATTCTTATCTTAGCCAAAGACAAGTTCCTCGATTCTGGATATCTCATGTTGTGGCAGGACATCATCTGATTTCGTGATCGTGATGGCATTACCTTAGGTATGTTTCCGTTTGAGGTAGCTTAGGTTGTCCCCCGCTTCATCTTGCTTCATGAGGCTAGATGACATTGCCTTAGGTCTATGTGTCCGTCTCAGGCAGCTTAGGTATTTTACCCGCATCATTCGTTGTAGAATGGAAGGTGTGGCTAGCACCGTTCCATAGTCTTAATGGGCTTTGATTAAAATGCAACTATGAAATTATTATTCTACATGCAAGTGCAAAAGGGGATGAAAAAGTTAAACAAAAAAATTTAACACAGAAAATCATAGACAAACAAGTAATCAAACATATAGTCAAAAGAAAGAAATAGTCAAAGTAAATAAATAACATGTGAGCAAAAGGAGGAATTTTATTATTCTCAAAAAATGTTTTATAAGCCCTTAGTACATTCAGGTAAGGTTTCATGACCTTTTACAAGTAGGGATTCAAACCCTATTTTCATAATTTGGCCTTCTAAGCGATAGGCTTGTTTAAGCATTGTATTGCTTGAGGTATTTGATATTCCATGGGCGTTCCAGTTCTTCCCCATTAGGTTTGAGCAACCTATATGCTCCATCACCTTCCTTGGCGATGACTGTGAGTGGTCCCTCCCATATGGGTGCAAATTTTCTCGCGTCATACTTTATCGCCTGGGCTAAATTGCCTATGATGAACACGTTTGTCGTATTCTCGGGCTAACCTCCGATGGTAATTTTCTATCCTTTGAAGAGTTATTTCTCGGTTTTCCTCGAGATCGTCTAGCTTAGCGAGTATCATGTCTGAGGCTAGGTCCTTTTCCCAAGCCTCGGTTTTAGTCGTTGGGATCATTGCTTCAGTTGGTATGATCGCTTCCGTACCATATGTTAAAGCGAAGGGGGTCATCCCTGTTGCCTCTCTTCGAGTGGTCCGATAGGCCCATAGAACATTGTGTAGTTGTTCGCACCAGCTAGCCCCATGTCCATCCAGCTTCTTTTTAAGCATGTCGGCGATGGTTTTGTTGGTGGCATCTGCCTGGCCATTGCTCTCGGGATAGATGGGTGTAGATTTGTTCTTCCTGATCTTGAAGCAGTTAAAGAGAAGATCAATGTTTTTCCTTTGGAGTTGGGCCCCATTGTATGAGACGATGGCGGCTAGGATACCGAAGCGACATATGATATGCTCAAATAGAAATTTAAAGACACCGTGGTCTATGATGTGCCTGAGGGCCGAGGCCTCTACCCATTTTGTTAAATAGTCAGTGGCAACGATCAGGTATTTTCTCTTCCCTGTACCATCTCGTAGGGGCCCTACGATGTCTACCCCCACTTGGCGAATGGACAAGGGCTTAGCACGGATTTTAAATCCATTGAAGGGGCATGCCTTCGTTTACCAAATTTTTTGCACTCTATGCATCGTTGTGCCATTTTTTTTGAATCGTCATTCATACGAGACCAGAAATACCCTTGCAGTCTGGCTTTGTGAGCTAGGGATCTTCCCCCTCTATGGTTTCCTGCATAACCATAGTGTATTTCTTTTAATATCTCCTATCCTTCAGAAAAAGAAAGGCATCTAAATAAGGTTCCCATGTATGACTGCCGATATAGTATGCCTTCCTAAGTTAGTAGTTTCCTGACCGTGATATCACTTTGTGTGCGAGTTTCCGGTCACTTGGGAGATCGCCATTAGTTAGATATTTCGTGATCGGGGTTCTCCAATAGTCCTTGGGCAAAGCTTCTTGGCTTGTTCCTACAGTAAGAATCTCCATATCTCCTTCTATGGGTATGGAGGGAAGTAGTACCCTCTCGATTCTTACGGTTGTAGCCTCCGGATCTGTCGTCATGGAGGCAAGAAAATATAAGGCATCTGCGTGCCTATTGTTGTTCCTCAGGCTGTAGACGATCTTTCGATCTGTCGGAGTCGTGAAGACCATTCCGATGCCAGATCCTTCTGAGTTACACGATCCGTCCACAAAGACTTCCCATCGCCTCGGGTTTTCCGAGCGAAGTAGTTCGGGTGGATCTTCTAGCTCGTCCTCCATTCTTGGGATTTGTTCAATCTCGTCGGTATCATCTAGAGGAAGGTCGTCTAAGAAGTCCGCAACAACTTGGGTTTTTATTGCAGTTTGGGCTTGATATTTTACCCCAAACTGCTTTATTTGGGTTCCCCATTTGGAGATTCTTCCTGCTCTATCGGCATGGTCTAGAACAGACTCTATTGGAGCTTTTGTAATGACAGTCACAGTGTGTGCATGAAAATATGTTCGTAACTTTTGCGTTGCGTAGACCAAGGATAACACGATTTTCTCGATTTTAGAGTAGTTCTTCTCTGCAGATGTCAGAGTCTTACTTATGAAGTAAATGGGTTTCTCCACTTCCTTGTCTATGCGAGTTAGTACCGCACTGATCGAGGTGTTAGTCGCTGACAGGTAGATGTAAAGGTCTTCGCCTGGATCGGGCTTCTGTAAGATTGGCAAGGTGGCCAGGTGGTCCTTGATCTTTTAGAAGGCTTCTTCACACTCGGCGCTCCATGAGAATTTTTCTTCCTTTTTTAGAGTATTTAAGAAGTCCTTACATTTTTCGGACGATCTAGCTATAAACCTTCCCAGGGATGCTAGCCGACCATTTAGTCTCTGCACATCTTTAACTGTTGCAGGAGAGGGCATCTCTAGCATGTCCTGCACCTTGGCCGGGTCGACCTCGATGCCTCGTTTAGTGACCAAGTATCCCATGAAGCAAAAGATGTCTTTCCTGTTCTTAGCACGCTCTGTGTCGATCTCTACACGAGTCTGTGGGATAGCTATAGAACTGGTGGAATTCACAGAAGTCTGTCATGTTCATAGCGCGCTCTGGCTGTTGTCCCCTGTTCCATGGGAAGGTAATCTTAAATTTTCCGTCGATCTTCTTGAAGATCTCGGATATAGGGGTGTTTAGCTTCGTGTAGGTCTACGAATTTTCCCTTCTTTTGTTGGGCTTGATCTCGGGCTTGTGTCTGAGGGTTCTGTGGCTCTACCACATTTGCTCATCTGATGTTTCCTCGGACCAACTTATCTTAGGCCCCATCTTGGAGTTCTTCAAGGGCAATGTAGTCCTCCTGAATTTCTTTCAATTTACCTAGGCATGGTGGCATGGTTTCGTATATGCGAACGAATATGGGGTCTGTTTTCCTGACACTGTTTTTGAAGCCTAAGATCGCATAGGCTTCTGGGACCCTTCCGATCTCGGCACATAATTTTCTCCAACGAGTCACAAGAGAGTGGAGCGACTCGTTTGGTCCTCGAGCTAATTGGAACAGCATGTCGATCTCTGGATTGACTCGGCTGTTATGCAGGTATGCTTCTAAGAATAACTCGGATAGGTGGGAAAATGACTTAACCGATTCTTTCGGAAAATTATTGAACCACAGTAGGGCCTCGTCTTTTAGACTAGCGGGAAAAAAATTACACATTACTACATCGTAGTGACTCCATTGTGTCAATGTCATGCGATAAGACCGGAGATGTTCGATTGCATCGCTGGTCCCGCTAAAGGGAGTTGCGAACGTTGTGAGTGAGCATTTCCTTGGAAATGGTTGAGCCAACAGACTCTCCGATAGGGGAGATTGTTTGGCCTCTTGCATTATTTCTGCCAACTTTTGGCCTCCTTGTCTTCCAGTAGCCTCCCTGCACATCGTATCGAGTTGGCAGAGTCGGACTTGTAATTGATCGCCAATGTGCCTTTTTTCGGCCTTCTTCCTTCGCCCTTGCGCTCTTTCGGGTGAGAAAGAAGCTTCTGGGCGGAAATATCTTGATCGCCCTGAGTCCTCGTCCTATTGTTCGCCATACGTCATTATCTTAGAGCGAGTTGACTTTGAAGTCTCCTCTCGTTTGGGGTTTATGGCTGCGGGGTTCTCGGCCACGCAGTTGGTTTTAGTTTCGTCTTCTTTCTTCTTTTCTCGTTTATGCTTGGGATCGACATCGGACGACTCCCCGTACGGACTGTCCTCTTCGTTTAGAACTTCTCTGTTTCCCTTGGGAGAACGATCCTCTGTCTCCTCATTTGAGGTATCAGGGATGTGGACTTGCTCATCGTCTTGCAAGTTATCAAAAGGATTTTCCTCCTCTGGGATCTCCTCCATGATAGTGAGTGGCACTTTTTTCTTCGTTTTGCGTTTTAGCTTATGGTTTTTCATTTTTAGCCTCCTGTTATGCCGTTCTAGCTTTCTCATTCTTTCCTCCTGCGTCTTTTACGCTTTCATAATGGCTGCAAGAGTCACAGTGGTGTCCCCGAGGTTAGAAGTACCATCCTTATTTGCCTCGTTGTTTACCATTTTCCTTGGCAAATGATTCAACCCTCCTGGTTGAGTTAGGTGGATATCTCCCTGTCCTTCGAAGGGGTTTCCCTCTTCCTCGGAGCTAGAGTTTTCTGTCAACCCTTCCCGATATTGGTTATCGGGTTGTCCCTCTCCTGGGAGTACACCGTTGTGTATAGCCTCACCTGGCTCCATCTCGTCTAGTCCTTCGGGTTGGGCTCCGCCAGTTTCACCTTGATTCGTGCAAGCGGATCGTCTCGTCACCATCGCCTTACCTGGGATATATGCAATAATGCTTAATTTTTCTTTTCTTTCAGAAAAGCGGGACCCTAAGTTTGCAGGACATGTGCAATTACTAAGTCATGGTTCAGACTGGACAGTTTTAGCATAGGAAGACTTTTTAAGAGAAATTTGGAGATATGTGATGATGTCAAAACATTCCCCACTTGCATAAAGTTTTAGTGACAGAAAAATGTGTTTTGTTTTTCTCTTTTTTCTAGTAAACTACCTCCTTCCACACGTCATACCTTTAATGGGAAAAAAACCAAGTTATGACGATTGAGCACGTTATCCCATTTTAGGAAACATTTCTCAACATCTTAAAACTTTTGGTTTGAACAAACTTTTGGTTTGAACAAACTTTGAGTTTGATGAATGACTATGTACTCACTAACCTTTCCCCTTGGCTTAGAGTTAGATTTCTAAGAAGAAGATTTATGGGTTATCTTGAGTTTCTTAAAAGATGGAGAACATCATGAACAATTTGTCTTTTCAACTCTTATAGGATGATTTTCTCTCTATGAAGTTTACAAACCTAAACTTCTTCCCATCCCTTTCACGGAGGAGATCGTATGAGTGCTGCTTTGAAGTGGTTTAGACTCCATTATCACTCCGATCTTCTACTCTCCTGAACATCTTAAGGAAGGTATAGAAAATCTTTAGAAGACCAAAAGTATTAAACAAGATCAACGAAAAAAGGTGTAGATCTGGTGTTTCTGAGGCTCTTTAGGATTTCACTGACATAGATCGTGTTGCGTCTGAGATCTACTCATGAATTTCGCAGAATTCTATACAGTGGTATGAGAACCACTTCTCTTTGAGAGGTTATGAAAAAAATTATAGAGAATTTGCTAGGGAGGTAGATTAGATCTTCATACCTCCCTGTTTCTAGCGCCAAAATGTAACTGCATCTTTTCTGATGGCTACACCCAAGTAGATCTAAAGGCTATAAAACTACTAACATTCAAGATTCAAATATAAACAAGATGTAAAGAACATGAAAATAAAGATTGACACAAGCATGTAACGTAGTTCGGCCATGAAGACCTACATCCACGGGAAAGAGATCATCTTCTTTATTGATTAAGGTCTTACACTTTAAAGAGTTACAAATATCACTTAGACTTCTCACTCTTTCTTTCTCTAGAATTCTCTCTCTAGAATTCTCTGTAGAAAGACCATCTAAAGTTACATGCCCATCTTCTTCTACATGGACTGGTATTTATAGACAAACTAGGCTCGTGAAGGTATGGCCCGTTCTCACCGAGCTGATGGAGCTATCGTACATCTTCTCCTTGCTTCGGGCGAACTCTATACTATTTTTCGTGATGCTTTACTCGGTTCCCCTTCCGAGGTATCTCTCTTTGTGCATCATCGTACTGCTCCTCCTTGAGGGACATCGTTCTGCACCATCCTCGGGTAATAGTATAGATCGTCTGAGCCTTCTGATGCGATGTACATTCGCCCATGCCTCTTCTGATCCTTCATTAAATGCATTCCTTCTTTTTAGACTTGACCGTCTGAGTTGATTAGACCACTCCTCACACGCGTCATTCATGTAGCGTTGTAGCAGGCATCTCGATTTAGACGAAATCACCTTTTTAGAGTATGATTCGATACTTCTATCTCATCACCTTATCATGAAACCATCCCTTGAGATGTTGACACGTGGAGATCGGGTATTTTACCCTCACATCTATGCCTAGAAAACTATATTTTATTACATGATTATAAGGAAGTAAACTTGCGAAACTTCTTTCGTAATAGAAAGGAATCAACGGGATCGGTGGTACGATTCATATTAGGGAAATATAACAGGACCGATCCCCATTTGGGATCTTTGGCAAAACCGATCCATGCCTTGGGGATCTATACCAGGACCGATCCCTATTGGGATATCTTCCAGGACCGTTCCCAATAGCAATTTCTTATTTTTGTATACACTTTATAGGGTTTGTGAATATCGAAATATGAGTTGATATTTAGGAAAGTTCAAAATATCGACATAATGGGTGTTAAAATACTATCTTTCATTGTCCAAATATATATTACTTGATTCTCAAGGTGAGATCCCAAACCGAAATATTTAAGAACCTTTTAATTATGGTTTTCGAACTTATATGTTTTATTTTACTAGTAAGTAAAACATATCTCGGGAAGATATATTAGTAAAGTATACTTGTATGTTTTCTAATCTTGAGTTGTCATCCATGAGGGATTTTGGTTGTTAGTTTGATACTAGATGGAATTTAACAAAACCGAAAATTGGTGTTTATTGCATGTCTTTTGATATTTTTGGTTATGGAAATTCCTTGGTGTCAATTTTACCTTGGTAAATTCCATGATAACTAGCCAAAATCACATTTTCGCGGAATGGTTCAGCGCAAGAAATAATATTCTAGGGTATCTGCGCTGAATGGAAACGCGCATCCCCTCAGCGCTGAACCATACAGCGCAACCCGAGTTTGACCTTTTTTTTCCTACACCTATTTTACACCACCAACAGCTATGTTTTCAGATTTTGAATTTCGAAATGTTTGACAATTTGTCCAACGGTTGTTTGTTTCAAAATTTGAAAATTTACCAAACTAAGGAATTCTTTCATTACATTGTAAAACAAGGTTTGAATGTTTTTTGAAGAAATTAAAAAAGTACATTGAAATTAAAATTCTACTTCTAAAAATTAAAAAAGTACATCGAAATTGAAATTCTACTTTGAAAAATTAAAAAAGTAAATTAAAATTCTACTTCTAAATTAACTTCTAATTAAAACTTATAAATGAACTTCTAAATAACTTAAATTATTACTCATAAATCACTTTAAATTAGGAGATAGGATCAAGGCCATTACGGACCAAAATCGGCATCCACACAATTTCTGTGCACCCTATGAATGTTCTTGACTTCATTCGGGACGGGTTGGTGTATTCCTTTCCTCCTCTGTGACTCCAAAATCGAAGCCACTGCTAGAACATTCTGCTCAGTATCATCTTCATCATCCGGAAGGTCGAACAAAATTCTTCTCAAAGCTCCCTGCATACTGTACCTAATATAACGAAAACAAAAATCTTTTATAAAAAATAAATCACACTACATAAAAAATAAATCACACTCCATATGTTTTCATAAACACTACAAGTACTTTCATAAACACTACAAGTAATCACGGGTTGGGTGTATTGAGAATCAAAAACAACGTTAGGAACGCTTTCATCCATCAATGCATCGGTATATTCATTGCTTTGGTGATGTTGTTGTTGATTGTATGATGTAGTAGCTCCATCTTCAGGCCTAGGAAGGTAAAATTCTTGATTTGTAGGCCATTGTGAATATGTACCATCCAATGAGAGATCTTCTGGATTGTTTGGTTGTTGGGAAAAGACAGATGGTATTGAAGAATAAGAAGATCTGCCAGATGAGGAACATGAATCGAACAAAAACATTCTCGAATGATTCCAATCGTGATGTTGATCAAACCCACAGAACGAATTGATGAAATGATGAAATAATCGAAATGGGGAAGAAATAAAGGTACGGGCGGAGTAAGAAATGAAGAGAAATTGGGGAAGAAATGAAGAAGACGTCAACTTCTGCTGGTGAAATGGGGAATCAGGCTACACTGTTTGGTTCAGCGCAGTCGCGGAATGGTTCAGCGCAGTCAAGCTCTTTGAATGGTCAAGCGCTGGTTCATTTAGTGAAAAGTGAAAAAAAGTTTCACGCGGAACGGTTCATCGCAACCCCGCTGTTTGATTCTGCGACTAGCATGCTAGACTAGCACTGCCATAGGACTTAAGAGGTTGCCCTAACTGCCAGTCTAGATGCTAAATTAAAAGACCATAGGACTTAGCCTTACTGGGGTTTGTCGGTGGAACTCCATTTTACTTACATCGTACATTGTGTTCCATATTAGGTACCATTTTCTGAAGCTCGTGACTGCCATTCTAATAGAATTTGTGCTTGGCCATGCATAATTGATGATGGATAGTTGTATGGGTATTAAAGGGAGGAGGAGGAGGGTACTTGTTAATTAAGATTCATGAAAATGGTGGTGCAACATTTCTCAATTTTGCAACAAGAATATTATGACAGAAATATGTAAGGACTGACTCGTCTGACGAACCAGAAATATGTTGTCTCATGAAAACCTTGATAAGGACTAGTGACACAAAACCTTGACGAAGGAAAAAAGAGTTCGACGTGATAAGTCCAGGAGTATGCTTTTGTCAATACCCATACATAGTATCCTTTCAATGTTTTGTGGGTGATATGAGAACCAAGTGATATATGATAGTAATATCATTACTTACGCAGAAAACTGTTGTGATGCAATCCTTGTGTTGTTTGTTGATTCCGGAAGTGGTATGTCTGGACATACCTTCCTGTTTCATTTCTTTGATTCACATGATGTTCAACAATATCAATGCGATTTTCAAGTCTTCAATATTTGACGTATAGCTAGTGTAGTTATCGTTGTCTCGCTAAAAGAAAAGTACAACACACCTTCACATTTCGAAGTAAAGTATGTCAACATCGTATTTTCATATCCTCTCTCTGATGTCTAAAATGAAAACACAGTGCTCTTGGTTTCAGTGTTACTGATTTAGTTTAATGTTTGAACCTTTCAGTCAGGGGGAGATAGCTGTGATCATTTTCTATATTTTTATCGTTCAGAATTTGGGTGAGTTTCAAACTCGGGCAACACGGACGATTTTACCACTGGATCTGCTTGATCATTTCACTGTTAATATCCGATTTGCACTATCATATTAACCACTGGGTCCGCTTGGTTGCAGCATCTTATTGAAGGCATGCGCATCAATTATTTTAGCTGTCCATTGTCTCAACCGATTCTGACTGTGTTGGGTCTTACTCGTTTGATAAAATGGGTAATGTTCATGGATTAAAATGTCTAACACTCTGATGACTCAAAGAGTAAGGGACATGGGCGTACATGATTAGTTCATAGTCGAATTCCACAGTAATTATCGGAAGTAAAAGTTCCAACAAGAACCCAACTGAGTTGAGTAACCAAAGCCAATTAGCAGAACCACCATCATCACAACTTCTCAAGCAATTACCAGAACCACCACTTGAAATAGATACAAATACATATTAATACAAAGGAGAGATGCTACAATAGAGATCAATGGATATTTTTAATCATCTGAATGTGCCGAGAATACCGACTGATGGCTTACACTAGCTGATAACAAACACCACGAACAAATCACACCTGGTAAGTCTCAGTTCCAAAATTAGGTACCTGCAATTTCATGTTTGAAAATTCTGAACCCTTCGGTTTTCTTCACAACAAGAAAAAATAGCCTCATTTCTCTGCGCCAAATGTGGAATTACAAGATAGTGGTGTGAAACAAAACAATCAATCAGCTGGCTTTTCATAAATATACTTCGACTTCGATAAGGGTTCTCATTATCCGTGCCTAGTTTTTCATTTTGAATACAAATTTATTTCTGTCCAACCATTCTATGTTGCTTCTTTTCCCATTTCTTCATTTTCATGTCAAGCGTCCACCTTTAGGTGAAATCTGAAACCAGCGAGGGACTCTCATTTTCAGACAAAGTCACAACCTTTTATCAGCAAGAACTTGTATCTGCAGCATTATCTGGTAATGGTGATGAATCAGAAACAGTTTCTTTCCTCTGCTTTAGCTTCTTCTGCTTTTTGCATTCTAAAAATCCTGGCACTTGAAAGTAGTTTGATCTTTGCGGGATAAGTGAGTTTCGTAGTGTGACATCAATGCCATCATAAGTCCAAACTCCTAAACGGGCTTCCCCTTTTAGTCCCACAGCAAACCAACCAACACCAGAAACTGAGACGTCAATGGAGCTTACATCCCAACTGCTGCCCGAGACATGAAATTCCTTACGCGCCCAGTTTCCAAATTCCTTGACTCTTTCCACATTCATAGGTGGCTACAAAGATAAATGAATAACAAGGCTCAGACTCAACAACCCTTGAACATTGATTATTCTTGTAATTTTAAAACACAAAATGATACCTGTAACCGACGACCAAAATGGTGTTCGAGCATAGTGTCAACATGCTTTGGTTTTCCCATATGCAAAGGAAGGTCGGGAGAAGCCCAGACTGTAACGTAAACTGTATCGAGAGATGTTTCTTCCACACTTAGTCTCAGTAGGCCAGCAATATGAACAGTATAACCAGCCTGTCAATTTGTCACAATCATACTAGCATCAAAAGCGATATCAAGATATTAAAAGGACCAAGGAATAAGGTTAGGTCCAACCATTATCGAACACTATAGCATGTGCTACGTTTTACACCAACCCTGACTGACAGAAAGAAACTAGGACGCTGAACTACACAAAGAGTTTGAAAAGTGATAAGGAAGTTCCTTATCTCCCACAATAACATCCTCGGCATAGGCTTTTCTCCAATCTAACATGATACTTGAGACATGTAAAACAGACATGAGAGGAAAAAGGTCGTATTCGAGAAGATAAAGGTAGGACAACACACTATCAGTTAACTTCAAGGCTCTCAAAGTTGGCGTAACCTATGTTGTAAAAGGCGCCCTGGGCGCTTGCCTAGGCGCTCTAGGAGTGCGAGGCCCCCAGGGGGCGCCTAGGAAAAAAGGCGCCCAAGGCGCCAATATATGCCTGGTTTTGTAGTTATTTAATTTTTCCTCCACGCCTAGGCGTGCCTTAGGCACCCTAGGTGCTAGGTTTGGTGCCTCGCCTCGCCTAGCGCCTAATACAACATAGGGCGTAACTATTGCATACATAAATGTTCTTCACTTAGATTCAACAATAAACATTTCATTCCGTTGAATGAATAATAAATGGAAATTCTGTTTTTGCAATTATTGCTGAGCTGCGCAGTAACAAAACGTGCTATAAACTCCCTGAAATATCACTAACTACATTACCAGATCCATATAAATCTTTCAAGACAACAAACTACCATTTCAGTAAACTAATGTTGGATTTACAAGTCTAATGCAGTAGGTGTACAAAGTATCATACTCAATTAAGCAAAATTGCATAACTCACATCAAACTCAACATCTTGAATCAATATAGTAATCTACTAACCTTGATTCTGTAAGTTCTTGGTTTCAACTGCTTCCTTATTTGCACCAATTTTTGTTCTTCCCACGTCAATCTTGTCGTAAGCTGGTGAGGATGCAAAAGTCCTGGAGTATCAAACAATTTCGCCTCACCAGGAAGAACACCCTCGACCCTGATAATCCCCAAAGTAGTCCCAGGAACAGGAGCTTCAGTTAATTCGGTAACTTCCTCTCCACTCGTATGTCTACTTATCGAATTAATCAAAGTTGATTTCCCTGCATTCTGAGACCCAACAGCCCAAACATTTCCTCTTGCACCAGCCAACTTACAAACATCATCCACAAGGTGTTTCAAACCCCAACCTCTAACTGCACTAACCAAATGAACACTAGTAACATTATTGGCTCCCCCTTCACGCGCTCGCGTACGAACCCAATCCTCCAACCTCGTTGGCGATACACAAGGTGGAAGTAAATCAATTTTCGTCACTACAAGAACAACTCTAGGCACATTCCCTGATTTCCCTTGTTTCCAATCTACTGAATTCTCATTAATAGTACTTGCAACTTTCCTAGGAAAACTCCCATCGAAATCAACAGCATCAACAACCAATAAAACAATCGACTGTGCCCCACTTGCCGAAACCAATTTCCTACCAATTGTATGATCAAAATCAAAAGCCGGTAACAAATTCTCCACAGTAGCATCGTTCACTCTCCTGCGATAACGTAACGAATGACATCTAGCACAAACAACCGGTTTTGAATCAAATTCAGTAGCTTTTGGGAGTCCTAATTTTTCTTTTTCAGGCTCACCAACTTCATCAAGATTGCCCCTTTTAATAGAATCTGATATCTCAGTTTCAGCGTCATCAATTTCACCAAGGTTGCCCATTTTAATTGAATTTGTGATCTCACATGTGAGTTCTCTATTTAACTTCATTATAAAATCTGGCTTCTTCTCCGAGGGTTTCAGGAAGTAACCTGGTAATTTTGGGTCTAATCCTTGCATATGAACACCACAACCAGGGCAAACAAGATGATTTTGAGATGTATTTACATCGAAATTTCCTTCTCTTATGAATTTTAAACATGTTTGTGATTCAGAAGTGAAAAATCTTGGAAGATTTGAAGGAGATTGGTGTGGGTACTGGTTATAAGTGGTTGAATTGAAATTGGAAAGCAAGTGAGAGTTCAAAGATTGAAACTTGCTTACCTGTGAAGAAGAAGTGATGAAGGCGAGGCGAAACCCATGCTTGAATTTGAAAGGTGAGAGCTTTCGAGCTAACATTTCTGGGTTTTGATTTTTTATCTCTCGGTGGTGATCAAAGGGTTTAGTCAGGGGTTTAGGTTTTACAGGGGATGGTTAATTGGAATTTTAGAGGAGGGGGCGGAGCAGGCCTATTTGGCCTTTTCGTGCCTACGGCAGCCTGTTTGGCTTATTCGGGCCTCTGTGGTACAAATAGTAAATTGAACCGACACACAAAGTACTAATACAGTACAACCAAAACATGCCATTTATGCTTTTAAAAGGTGCCATTTTTGAAAATTTAACCAGGTAAAGTCCAACCAATCTTCTTACAAAATTTAAGGAACCCTTGCGCATTATTACCGGCAATAGTAAAATCTCCCAAATTCTTTTGTCTTAATTGAAATCATATATGGAAATTTATTGCCAACACTGACATATATACACATCCATGCATGCAATGTTCTAACTAAACTCAAACTCTTATTTTCTCCACTTTTTACAACTATGGTGATGAACAAAAAAGATAGAAAACCAAGTCAAGGTAGGAAAAAGATCCCAATACAAAAGATCGAAAGCGAATCAAACAGACAAGTCACCTTTTCAAAACGTCGCAATGGCTTATTCAAAAAAGTATGTGAACTATGTGTATTGTGTGGTGCTGAAGTTGCTGTTGTTGCTTTCTCTCCGGCCGGAAAAGCATACTCTTTTGGTAACCCACATGTCGATTCCACCATAAGTCGATTCTTAAACTCACAAGGAAATAGTCATATTAATAATCTCCAACTGGCGGTTCGACCAGCTGATATTCATCGACATGGATTTTCAGCGCATGAGCAACAGCAAGAACAGTATATGAAGGTAGCTCATCACCTAGATGTTGAGAAAAAGAGAGGAGCATTGGTAGAGAAATTGAAGAGGATTAATACCGCAACAACTACTAGTAATGATGGTAATAAGTTTTGGTGGGAAATACCCAATGATGGGTTGAGTTTGAATGAATTAGAACAAATGAAATCAGCTATGGAAGAATTGAAAAAACTGTCGCTAAGAGAATCGAGGACTTGGTGATAAATGGAGCTGTTTCATCTACTTCTCCAGTGATGATGCCTACGCTGCACTTGAACGTGAAACCAATCGGTATGAATTTATATGCTGCTGGTGATACTGGCCAAACAGCAAAATGCAGTACTGCTACTAGTACTACAACTGCTATTGTCCCTTTTGATAATTATAATCACTGATTTTGTAGGTTAAACTTTTTTATTTATTTTTAAAAAATTTTAGGTTGATTTGCTTGCAATATCTGCGCTATTTACAATTCAATTTTTATAAATAAAAAAATTTCTATGTTTGTTTCATGCACTTCTTTTTTACGATGAGAAGGCAAGCAGCCTATAGAATCGGTTTAAGCTGAAGTGATTTTTTGTGTAAGAAGCAAACCATGGAGCTCCAATTTTTTAAGATCGTATATGTGTAGTTACCCTTTCCTTTTCCTATTTTAGTTAGGATGGGCGAATAAGCGAAATACTTATTTTGAGACAATTATAAGATATTAAATGTGCACACAGGGACAATAAATATACATAATTGAGGGTTTGCCTATGGAGGTAAACTTTAGAGACGGATATCATACAGACGATGTGCCGATGTTAATACGTTTTCTTTTCCAATTAGGCTTTTGTCTGTTCCAGTTTGAGTGCAAATTATTTGTAATCGCTGACAAGTGTTTCCGTAGACACTGTTATTTTGTAGTTGTAACTTAATAATACAGTATATATCAATGTACTGGCACATGACACAAACTAATCCTTATTATGACATGAGTAAGTCTGCTAAAGTAATAGTTGCGAAGGACTTCGGTAACGATGTGTTGCTTTGAGCTGATGATGATAGCTCCGCTGCTACTTCTTTCATAGTTGGACGAGTAAGTGGATCACCACGTAAACATGTCAATCCAACTTTCACAATACCCATTATTTCATTCTGAACAACATCCGGTGGTGCTCCAATACATTGGTCTAAGATATCTATCAACCTTATGTTTTTCCCCACATTACTCAAAGACGAAGACGGAAGAAGAATTTGCGAGATTAATGTGAGGATTTCAAATGGATGCCTTCCCATTAGTACTTCCAATATGATCACCCCAAAGCTATAGACATCACACTTCTCGGTCACCTTCATTGTATAAGCAAGTTCTGTAATTGAAAAATATATATGAAATTTTAACTCCAGAAAATGGCAGCAAGCACAATAAATTACAACAACTTCAGCTGGATTATATATACCTGGAGCAACATATCCGTAGGTTCCTGCAAGTGAAGTCCAATTGGATGAATCTGGTTTCAAAATTCTCGCTGTACCAAAGTCAGAAACTCGAGCATCGTATTCAGAATCCAACAAAATATTGTTGCTAGATATGTCCCTGTGAACTATTGCTGGAACGCAATCATGGTGCATGTAAGCAAGTGCATTAGCTGTTCCCTTGATGAATCTTATCCTCTTTATCCAATTGAACTCCATTGCTTGTTTCCCATCGCGTAAAACATTTTTCAAACTTCCTCTTTCCACGATTTTTTTTTTTTTGATCAGTAAATTAACTTTATTAAGATAAAAGGGAAAGGCTCACAAAACGTGAACGCACAAATACTATAAGAACCGACCAAAAAAGGAAGGGAACAACACAAGAAACAACAACTGCTACGAAAACAAACTTAAGACTCCTTATACATGACAGGTGAAATTCAAGGAGGTTCAAACACCACTAATTTCCATTGGAGCATGAAGTACCGAAGAGATATTCCTTGAAACTGAGGTTGCTTGTGAAGCCAATACGCCACTGTAAACTTAATTTCTTTAATAAGTTTAGCTTTTTCAAGAGATTTATCGTCAAAGGCACGATGATTCCTCTCATTCCACAAATTCCATAAGATGGCTGCAGGGATTGTCTTGATGACAATGGCTTTTCTTGATTTAGCTGTTGATTGAGGCCAATATTGGATGGCAGCATCGATTGTATGAGGAATAGTCCAAATGAGGTTGAATTCCTGGATGAAAAAGTGCCAAATACTGCTAGCATACGGACAATGGAGAAGCAAGTGTAATGAAGTTTCTGCATCATTGATACATAAGTAGCGGTGATTGACCCACTCTCTCCATTTTCTTTTTACTAGCTGGTCTTGAGTT
Source organism: Papaver atlanticum (assembly GCA_023531105.1). NCBI lineage: Eukaryota > Viridiplantae > Streptophyta > Magnoliopsida > Ranunculales > Papaveraceae > Papaver > Papaver atlanticum. The sequence continues at coordinate 544,440 of JAJJMB010014829.1, forward strand.
AGGATTTTTTGCTTAGCAGCCAACCAAAGGAAGAAGCTTACCTTAGGGGCCCAACACTTGTTCCAGATCTTCTTTGGATTTATGTGCTCGGCTTCCGCATAAGCCTCGTTGAGCTGAACTAACCACCTATAACATTTCTTCACCGAAAATTCACCAACAGCGTCGCCATCTATCCAAACTCTTTTATCTTCAAGGTTTGTGAAGACAATATTATTATCATCCAGCACATAGAGGAGACCAGCTACATCGTTTATCACATGGTCTTGAATTCTTCTCGTTATTCCTAAAGGCCAACTCTGCGTAGCAGTATTGAACATTTGAGCTATGGTGCTGTCTTTATTCGAAGATGCCTCGAAAGCAAGAGGAAATTGTGTGGCTAAGGTAGAATTTCCAAACCAAATATGTTTCCAGAAGTAAATCCTTTCACCGGTACCTAGAATGAACTTGCAATTTGAGTTGAACTCTTCGCAAAGATTTTGAACACCTTTCCAAATGCTGCATCCATACGCATTTTTAGGATTTCTTTCAACATTAGAACAGAAATGAGATTTTCCTTTCAGTGCATGAACTTACCCACGAATTCATAAACTAAAAATGAGATTTTCCTTTCAACATTAGAACAGAAACCAAAAAGTTTCACAATGTTCCGGTGTCGGATTTCTGTCAGTGCATGAACTTCATTTTCAAATGACTTGAGATCAAATGTCTCCGAATCTTCATCTGATGGATGAAGTTTCTTTACCGCAACAACTTGGCCTGTTGACAACTCTGCTTTGTAAACGCTCCCATATCCTCCCGTTCCAATGCAGTATGTAGTATCAAAATCCTTGGTTGCTTCAAGTATATCTTCGAACACTATTTTCCCATCGTAATTCCAAATTGAAAATATATTTCTTCCAGTATTGGTAGTTGTTGTATCGTTTGTAGGCATGTCATTTCGTACCGATCTTTTCCGAAAGCGAAACAGAACAACAGAAAGTATGAATAAAAGAAACAACGAACCAGTCAAAGGAAGCAGGATTACGAGCAAAAGTTTATGCTTGTCCTATTTTCTTCCAATCACAACGAATGAATTACATGGTTTCAAACCTCTAGAGTTATTACCACATAACCCTTTGTTGTTCATCAATGCATCAACTGGAGCATCCTTAAATGCCTTGATATTTGGAATAGGACCACTCAAATCATTATAAGAAAGCATTTGACTGAATGAAGATGGAACTGAACCGAAAAGCTTGTTATGGGATAAATTTAAAGTTTCCAGCTTGCTTAATTCACCGAGAGCTGATGGTATTTCTCCGGTTAACTCATTTTGACTAAGATCCAACGAGATTTTTAGTGAGTCCAATCTTCCAATTTGAAAAGGACTTTCATTAAAATTGTGTATGCTCAAATTCAAATATAGTAAATTTGAACATTCCCCAATTTGTTTGGGTATCGCTCCAGTGAAATTATTGGCAGATAAATCAAGATGTTGCAAGTTATATAACATTCCAACTGTGGAGGACAACCCTCCATTAAGCTTGTTATTTCCGAGGTTTAACTTGATCAACGAAGACAAATTCAACAACTCATTTGGAATTTCCCCTACAAAATGATTTGAACTAAGAGAAAGTTCGCTTAAAATTTTCAACCTGCCCATTTCAATTGGTATACTACCGGTGATATTGTTCAAAGACAAAGTTAAGTATGTCAAATTTCGACAATGCCCCCAATCTTTTGAGAGTTCACCATACAACATATTATCATCCACAACAAACCAATCTAGATGTGGATACACGTGAAACGCCTCTGTTATATTATCTACCAGTTTATTATTTTCAAGCCCGAGTACTCTTAAGTTGGTGCAATTTCTAAGGCTTCTTGGTATACGCCCCATGAAATGGTTATTCCCTGCCAGAAATTCTTCAAGCCTTCCACTTTGACATATGTTTTGAGGTAAATAACCAGAAAACTTGTTCTCACTCAAAGACAATATTTTCAACTGTGTTAGATTGTTGATTTCTACTGGCAACGAACCATTTAATTTATTTTCAAAAATAAATAAATAATTTAAATTTCTCAAATTACTTATTGATTCGGGGATTGAACCAGTGAGTTGGTTCATGGACAAATACAAGTCAGTTAAAGCCATTAACTTTCCTATATCGTGTGGAATTGCACCTGTAAGTTGATTTTTAGCAACTGCGAAATAAGTGAGGCGGGCCAAGTGGCATATAGAAGTTGGGATTGAACCAGTGAAATTGTTTGTGGACAAAGTCAAGCTCGTAAGTAAGCGTAGTCTTCCTATATCTTGAGGAATGGTGCCAGAAAGTTGGTTAAGATGTAGGTGAACACCGATCAAGCTACTCAAATTGGTTAAAGAAATGGGGATTGAACCACTGAGATTGTTGCGAGACAACATTAAGAGGGTAAGAGAACTTAGCCTTCCGATATCTCGAGGAATGATACCTGAGATTTGATTTCCGTATACTGATAAACGGATCAAATTAGTCAGGTTGCATATAGAAGCAGGGATTGAACCAGCAAAATTGTTTGTGAACAACCCTAGAGAAGTAAGAGAACGTAAATTGTCAATTTGTTTAGGGATGGATCCACTAATTTGATTTTCAAAAAGGTCTAAATATTGCAGACCTGTAAGAGAGACTATTTCTTGGGGAATATGTCCAGAAAATTTGTTTCTGTAAAGAACAAGATGGGTAAGTTTTGAAAGATTACAGATCTGGGATGGAATGGTTCCAAAGAGTTCGTTCTCGCTCAAGTCAATACTAACCATGTTTGAGAAAGACGAGAAGTTGAACTTATGGAGCGTACCTTTTAAACTCAAACCATTTACATTCAGTTCAGCAACGCTTCCCTCGTTGTTACAATAGATTCCATACCACTTGCATGGACTCGTCGTACTTGCAGTAGAATTCCTATTCCAAGAAAGGAGGAGAGATTGAGTATGGTTAAGGGTTGATTTCCATTTCAGAAGCGCATCTACTTCTTCTTCTTTTTGTGAGTTAAAGAAAAAGAAGAGCCATATGCAAAAAGAACAACACTACAAGATGAAACTAACAGTAATGCTAACACTAGTAAAGTACCGGCGGAAACTTTTACGCGTTGTGACATTTTGAAAGAAGAGGAGTTTTGGTTTTTGACTGATGACAAACTGATTAAGTTGAGGGGGATTTATAAGATTTGGAAGGCTTAGTTAATCTCCAATCAACTGATTTTCTTTTTAATTTTAAAATAATGCAGCCTCAACTGGCGGCTATCTGGGAAGGTGTCTTGGATGGGTATCTGTATGGTCTACAAACACACACGATAAAGCTTGGTGTAGTTGAGTGCAATAATTATCAAAGACTTTGAGTGCGTAATTACCCTACAACTATTACTTTCAGTCTTTCGGACTTCAAAATTTGATTAGATCGATCCATTAAACGGAAAAAAATTTGAACTCGCAGTGGGAGTTCAAAAATGAATTCGCGGCTTCACATCCGTCGGATTATGGAGATTAGACACCAGCAAACTGGGTACTTGACCACAGTTAAGTTGCTGGATTTTGAAAAATACGGTGTATCTTCAGAGAATATATTTCATGTATCTACTAGTACCAGAATTCCCCACGCAGTATAACTTCATTGTTTGGCGCCAAGGGTGGATCTTTATCAGGGAGTATTTCCCGACCATAGCTATATAAGACGGAGGGATATTTCCAACTGATAGAATATTTTGTGCCTGACTTTCCATAGCTGAAAGTGAAGCTCATTTTAATTGTATTGATGTGTTAACAGAGACGCAATGATCTTGCACCTACACAGGAAAGATTGAGAAATGATAACTAAATAATTAACTATCAATCAATAATTAGCAAAAAGCCAGCATGCTTAACACTGCTATCTTTCGGTGCTAATCGCAACAAGTAGTCCGAGCAGTGACAGGTCTCAAGAAGAGATGAAATAAAACGAATAGTTCACTTCTTTGTAGAATTTACAGCAGTTCGTTAGAACAAGAGATCAATAACTAAGATAATAAAAAAAGAAATCATCATCTAAGATTATAAAACGTGAATCGTCCTTCCTAACTGTATTTTTTTTTTTTTTTCGTTTGTCTTTGATTGTCGCATCATTGATAGGAACAGACAATGCTGTAGTGTGTATGTATATCCCAGTGATTCGATAGAGGCTTATGCATTACTATACAATCATTAACCCACTATTATTATCCTGGTATACTAATCTATCAGAAAACAAAACGTGATTTTCATATGACTCTACATGAAGAATCAGTGTTTATACTTGAGTTTGATTTGGAGGAAGATAGGACTTCTGCCATGGAATTGGGGTACCTATTTGTGTCAAGTAAATTATTTTTAATTCGCCCATGGCAACTCTTTATTGAACAAGATATTCAAGAAATGAAAACATTACCAATTTGGTTGAAGATGAGGAACATTCCGATTCATTTATGGAATGCTAAGGGTATTAGTATGATAGCTAGTCTGGTCGGTACTCCCTTGCTTACCGATAAACATACTCTAGCTAGAACAAGAATGAGCTATGCTAGGGTATGTGTGGAAATTGAAGCAACTAGTGATTTTCCGGACTCCATTCCAGTCTCCTTTAAAGGTAAAGAGTTTAACATTTTAGTAGAATATTCTTGGAAGCCTACGAGATGCCTATCTTGCTCTTCTTTTGGGCATTCAAGTGCTAAATGTAACAGGGACTCTGCAAACAAGGTTCTTAAGAAGGGATGGATGCCTAAAGTGGATAATGGTGGTAAGGAAGATTTTGGGCAGATGGTAGAGACTCAAGGGACAAGGAAGGTGCAATTGTTAATGGGTACAAGGAAACAAGTGAAAAGGTGGAAACATAAATGGCTAGAGTAGAGTTTGCGTACGATAAAGGAAGCTCTAAGATGGCTAAAGATTTTGAGGTTACTAGTGTTGCGGTTCAGAATTTGAAGAAAAAAAAAATATCTAGGAAAAACCAAGAAACTCTTTTGGTTGAGGAGATTCAAGAAGGTATTAAGATGGATTTAAATCCTCAACCGGTTATGGAAGGGACAAGCTCTTCATCTTCTGATCCGTTCGTTCCCCCTGGCTTTGAAAACCACAATCGATTCCATGCTTTCGAAGAAGCTGAGGAGGTCGCCACTTCGCAATTAGGTTTGGAAGATATATAAATAAGCTTTTCAAAGACGACTTCGTCCGAGCTAGTTCCAGTAAAAAGAAAGAAAGTGGAATCAAAAGCAAAAATGACAGGTATGTTTCCATCTGGTACTTTAAGTACAAAAAAGAAACTTCCCAAAAACCTAAAGCTCCTAATAAGATATCAAAAACTAAACTTGTGGAATTTGGTTTTCAATTGGGTTTAGACTTCTCCCCTGTGGAGGTACATCGTGAAGACATGTTTAACAATCTTGAGAAAAATCATGATGATTTAACCATAGGGGAGGTTGACGAGTCTTCTACTTGATAATAAGTTATGTTTCTTCTTTTGTTTGCAAGTTGCTTTTTGAAAATCAGGTACGTCAAGATGTGTTTTCAACTGCTAATCTTCCTTGTGTACTTAGAATTTGTCTATCTTTAGTTCTAGCCTTGTTCTATTTGTTTTCCTTTGGGGTTGTACTCATCTTTATTTGTATCTGCCTGCACACGGCTTGTGTGCCCTATAATCTATTCTATTTGATCGATCAAAAAAAAGAAAGAAAAGAAAACGTGATTGAAATCAAGATATATTTGTTATCAATTACCTGTACTACTAGGTTTGCGAGATTCTTGAGAATTGTTTCTGTGATATTCTTTCTGCAAGCAAGAGTTCGTATATATGTCGGATTTATGGAGTAAGATTCTAGGTTTTCCAAAAAGAATAAAAGATAAAGATCATCCACCCTTGGAACCAAAAATAAATATTGCGTGGATACATGAAATATATTCTTTCTTTTTTTGTGAATAAAGTATTTCATTAAAAACTAAGACTCAAAGTGAGTCGACATTACAATAGGAGTAGAGCCATCTACGATAGCTAACAAATTAAAGATATTACAAGGAAAATAAATGAGAAAACCACCGAAAGGTATTGGACACGCATATGTTGCCTAGTTAAAAACCTTGACAAAGAAAACCCATAACCAAAGGGATAAAACCTTGACAAAGGAAAAGAGCACAACGGGATGAGTCCTAAAGAAGATTCAAAAACTAAAACTGCAAAGATAACCAAAAAATTTGTAAATCTTCATTAACCTAGGAAGCATTCGTTCTCCATCGGTACCCAATGAGTAGTCTTCTAATACTGGCAGTATGTATAGTTTCACAAACGAGATGTGAAGAATGAGCTTAATTGCTCGCGATAACACTATCAAAAAGGTTTCCTGAGCCCTTTTATCACGAACGAGTCTGATAAAAGTGTCACGACAGCCTGTACAGGAATGGGATCTCTTCTTAATGATTGAGGATGACGGTATAGCCTTTTCCACAATCGAAGATTTTGTTGATGAGAGTTGCATCTTCGAAAAAATGCATCCATTTAAACATAGCCAGTATTGATTTCAGCATCATGTTGTTTCACATGAGCATTCATTTTCCTATTCCAAGAAGAAACACAAAAATAGGTTAAACTACATACCAACCTTACACAGACACAATACATATTAAAAGGGAAAGCTACTAAACAGAAATTAACCCAAGTTGTAACTAACACCAATTGAAAATTAAAGTATCTGATTATTGAAACCAAAAACTAATAAAACTGTACAAGATGAGAGCCAATTAAAAAGCCTAGTTTACTGTTGTTGAGGGGTGAATTCAGTTTTGGTTCTACCCGTCCTAGCTACACCAAGTGACCTCACTTTACCAGGAATAGTATGAGAGAGAGTTGTTTTTCCATTATACCTTCTCCTTCTTTATATAGACTTTCCCAAAAGTCCCTCCTTTTATGACATTATGACACATGTCCTAAACCTCCTTAATTACTCCTAATGTCATTCCTTAATATAACCTCCTCCTTATTTGTTAATCCCTTCCTTGTCTTTCTTACCTCATGGGTATTTTCTCATTGGACTTGGGCCTAGTCCCCATGTCTCATACTATGCTTATCTACCCTCTTAGGGGCACCCTGAACCCATTTAAGGGGTATCATTTTTCATGTATCAACATTAGTCCCCTGACTATTGGGTTATTTGTAAAATAACCCGGTAGTCATAGGATTTTGAACACCCCCCTCTTTTTTTAGGAAGCAAGGAACGGAAACTTCTTTCCTCTTTATTGACTCCATAATCGTGGGCGACGTTTGATCTTCTTTTATCGTGCAAACCTTCTCTCTTCTTTTCAGTTTTTGACGGTTACTATTCCCCTTGCATAACCGCCACGTTCATGCCTTGGGGCTCCCTATATATAGACCTGTTAATTTATTTTTCCCTTTAATTTTATTCTTCCTTTCTTCCTTTTAAATACACACATACACTCGCCATGTCCAGTAGTTCCACCAGCAGTTCGTCTGAAGAATCTGGCGAGTCTGAGGAAGCCATGAGCGGAGGTTCTGAGGAGACTGAGTACCTGGAACAAGATGAAATCCTACTACCTCCCCCAACGGATGGCAAGTCATATACGCTTGCAGAGTTTACTAGCGGTCCCGATCTAAAGCGTGCGCTGAAGCTGAGGGAGCTCCGCGGAGGTAAGCGCGTTTTTCCTATTGATGATATCTTGGTCCCTCGCCTTCTAAATCCTCCTGTTTTACCCTATCCTTCTTCCCCTGGGTGGCTCATGCAACCCGAATCGGAAGTCATGGACGCTTTCGCTTTTAAATCGGTGTCGCGGATGGTTATTCACCGCGGCGACTACGATCTTCCTGTTATCGATATTCGCTCTAAGTTAAAAACCCATCCGATATGGCCGCACTGGACATCCTATATATGTTCCAAACCTGGTCACGCGGCCACTCTTCGTAGAGTAGGTATTGACGAGGCTATAAATTCATCTCTCAAACGGGAAGTGAAGAGGTGTAGGCGCGACATAACACGGCTCTTTTGTCGCTGGGCTCCTCATGTTCACACCATTCTTATAGCGTGGGGGGAAGCAACCATTGTTCTGGAGGATGTAGTCGCTCTTAAGGGGTTACCTATCCACGATAGTCACTCGTATGACGAGGAGGCTGTTTATGGAGCGCTGAACGACGAGGATAAAGAGTTATGTACTTATCTGCTGAATTGTAAAGATGCTTCCCGACGTGAATTAGTGCGGAAGGACCAGACGCCATCAAAATAAGTCGGGGATAAGAAGATTGCTGGTGCGGGTAAGAAAGAGGCGTCGTCATCTTCCGCAAAGAGGAAAGCCAAATGGGTTGAGGAGAAGAAGACTTCTTCAGCGCGCCCGATGGGTGAGCGATTGCTTGCTAGCTCTATTCGTGCACACGAAGCGATCCATGGATCGTCAGCTCCTTCAGCAGAGGCCGGTCCCGAGTGGGTTACCAAGACCAACCGCCGCGCTTCCTTTCCTCTTTGGATCGAGTATTGGGCTCCGCGGTTAGTAGACGGAAAAGTTCTTCCCCCAAAACGGAAAGAGGAGAACTCTCGTGCGGAGTTGGCCGCTTACATCCTGTTCTGGATTTGTCATGATGTGTTTGAGTATAGTCCTCAAGATACTATCATGAGTGAACTTGTGCCAATGGCAGTGTTGCTATCTCGCGTCATTTCGTTCCCGCTTGCGCCGATGTTCTTAGGCGGCTTGTATCGTCATCTGGATTTGTTCTGTCTTGACCTTCAGACGGTGGGTTCATCTCATAAGATCGAGACTTACATCCCAGCCTCTTTTATGCAAGCTTGGTATTGGGAGCATGTTCCTCCATGCGCGCCTGATCCTAATGAACTAGCGATTCATCGTGAAGAAGATATTAGGAAAGAGGACGGCTCGGTTAAGAGGACACCGGTTGTTTACGGCTACCCTCGGATAGCTCTTTGGCACCTAAAGGGGGAGGTTCCTAAGAGCAATATTGCCAAGCATCTGGATGTGGCTAAATACTTCGTACCATTTCCTTATCAAGACAGTCGATCGGGTCCAGCGCATTATGACTTTACCGCGCCTTTTGACACGGAGCTGGACTCGTCTAAGCTTTTGGCAGAGGAAGATTTTGATTCGGTAATGGCTGTGTTACCTGGTTATATCCCTGGTTTCTATGCCAGTAAGTTTATCGCCATGTCTTACAACCCAGATCGTGCAGCTCGGCAAGTTGGGTTTGACCAAGGGGTTCCTCGTAGATTTCCTCCTCGGGGAAGCTCGGATATCGGGGATATAGTCGCCAGTTTTAATCGCTTTGTCTTCAAGGGACCAACGCATTTGTCTGATTGAGGAATCAATTTTTCATTCAAACAGCCTCTCCCTGAGCGCTCTTTGGCGGTTACTGAGGGGGGTCACGAGTACCATGACTTCATACGTCGTCGGGCTTTGAATTTCCTTTTGCGCGAATCGTCTCCTCCCCGCGACCTATCCGTTCAGGACCTTCGAGCGCTTCATGCATCCGGCCGGATTAAGCTTGATGATGTCGTGGCTACTGTGCATCGTCTCGTTCCAGCTACCAAAGGTCGCCCCTTGGAGCCTATAGTAACTTCTTGGGCTCCTCCCGAGGGTCTCGAGCCCATAAAACCAAAAAAGGGTCAAAGTCATGTTCCGATCGTAAGCCCCTGCGGATAGAGGTAGTAAGATCATCTGCCAATCTTTTGGCAACACAGGTACTTGCTGTTTCCTTAGCTTTTCATTCATCTGTTATTTATCGTCGCCTCCTTTCTTTTGATAAAATGAACGGCGGGGATTGCATTCTAAGGAAGTTCCTCATTCCAATCGCGTGGGGTGGAAGGCCCCTTCTTATGTAATGGAAGAGTACTTGAACATGACCGAGTGTGGTTGGACTGAGAAGAGCCTTGCAAAGAAGGCTAGGCAAGAGGCAGCTAAGTTGTTTGCTCCGCGCCCTTGTTCTTCCGCTAATTTCTCGTCCTTACAGTCTCAGCAGAGTCGTCGGAGGAGCGCGTCACAACCTCTCGGGAGCGAAAGCAGCAGTCCGACTCCCTCGTTTGAAGACCAGTTGAGAGACCTTGGGATCAAACTTCCCTCGTGGACCGGTTGTGTCTCTCCACACCTTCACATATCATCAGTTCATCCTCTTCGGGCTGAGACTGTTCGTGCTAGGGGTGGACCTCCGGTGTTCCCAAGTGCCGTTCTGCAATCAATGAGCCCATCTGGGTCTAGTCGATCAGTTTTTGGTGGGTCCTCATCCCACGTGGCATTAACCGTTAATGATCCTGCGGGTAACTTCCTATTTAATACGTGTCTTCGTTCTTATCATTCTTCTTTCCTCTCTCTTTCTCCTTTTTTTTTATAAATCCAAGTTATTTTCCGCAATGGTGCTCATCTCTCATTTTTCAGGCTTTTCTAGTGATTCTGAGTCGTCTGCTAGTTCTTCCGCGTCTCGTCCTGAGCCCGCTGACATCCCTTTTGATTCATCGATTCCTGAGGTTAATTTCTTGTCCCTTTTTGCTTCTTCTTCTTTCTTTTTTTCTTTTTTTTTGTTTGCTAAAGTTTCGTCATTGGCGCTAGGATATGGGTAAAAAGCGTAAAGAGACTGGGAAACCTGATACAGATGGCGTGCGGCGCGTAGTCCCCAGTGGCGATGGGTCTACTAATCGTTCCCGGATGGATGGTAGTGGTTCTTCTTCTCCTACGAAGAAGCAAACTAATGTTCATGTTCCTGACGTACCAGTCGTCCCTGTTGTGCCAGCAAATCCTGAGGACGCGCAGCTTCGTTTCCCGTTGGTGGTGAGTGCTGCCGAGGATGGAGTTCCCACCGTTCATGCCGCTGCTTATAGAGACATTGTGGAGCATGGTGGTGGTCATATGGTGAAGGAAGGTCTCTTGGATGTTCGCATTTTGTGCTACATGACTAAAAACCTCTTGGAGATTGCCGGCCAACTCACGCGCGTAGGGGACGATCCTGTGGATGCGGCGAATATGCGTAGCTGGGAGACTGCCATTCGGTCAGCGGTCAATGTCCACTTCCCTATACAGTGGTTGGAGGAATTGTTGTTGAAGGTGAAGAGTCGTAATGACCCTCACGTCCGACTTACAAATCAGATTTCTAAGGTAGAGAAGGAGTTGGAGAAACGCTCTGAGGCAACTGCTAGTAAGAAGGAGGTGCTGAATCAATTGCTCGCTGACATTGGGGTGGCTAACGATGAGGTGCTACGTGCTGAGACCGCAAAAGCAACAGTTCGTGCGGAGGTTGAGGAGAAACAGCGAGAGTTTACTAAGCTTTAGTCTGCTCAACGTGTTTCCTCTTTGTGTTATCTTTCCCTTTGTTTTTCTTTGGTTGGTTATGTTGGACCTTTGTCTCTCGGATGATTTATTTGTTGTGTTTTTATCTTTTTATGACTTGTGGGATATTGGTGTGGTGTATTTTAACTATTAATTCATTGTTGGTGTTTCTTGTTTATTCATGATTCCATGAAATATTAAATGTTCATGGTTCTCTTTTTTTTTTTGGGAGAATATACGAGGTTGGGTGAGCGTTTTTATACCACGCCTACTCCCCTCTCTCTTTTTTTTAGAAGGATGCGGTGGGATGGGTGGGCGTTGATAGAATGCGCCTACTCCCCCTTTCTTTTTATCAGAAGGATGCGGTGGATGGGTTGGCGTTGATGAAACACGCCTACTCCCCCTTTCTTTTTATCAGAAGGATGCGGTGGGATGGGTGGGCGTTGATAGAATGCGCCTACTCCCCTCCCTTTCTTTTTATCAGAAGGATGCGGTGGGATGGGTGAGCGTTGATAGAATGCGCCTACTCCCCCTTTCTTTTTATCAGAAGGATGCGGTGGGATGGGAGGGCGTTGATGAAACGCGCCTATTCCCTCTTTCTTTTTATCAGAAGGATGCGGTGGGATGGGTGGGCGTTGATGAAACGCGCATGTTCCCTCTTTCTTTTTATCAGAAGGATGTGGTGGGATGGGTGGGCGTTGATAAAACGCACCTACTCCCCTCCTTTCTTTTTATCAGAAGGATGCGGTGGGATGGATGGGCGTTGATGAAACGCGCCTACTCCCCCTTTGTGCACTCCTATAGCCTGTTGTAGATTTGTCGGCTGATCAAGCGCCTTTGGCGTTCCCGTATCCTGGATATCATCCTATTGGGTGCCTTTGGCATTCCCATTGCCTTTTGTAGATTTGTCAGCCGACCATGCGCCTTTGGCGTTCCCGTAGCCTTTTGTGAATTTGTCATCCTATTGGGCGCCTTTGGCATTCCCATGTCCTTTTGTAGATTTGTCAGCCGACCGGGCGCCTTTGGAGTTCCCGTAACCTTTTGTGAATTTGTCATCCTACCGGGCGCCTTTGGCATTCCCGCAGCCTTTTGTGAATTTGTCAGCCTATTGGGCGCCTTTAGCATTCCCATGGCCTTTTGTAGATTTGTTAGCCGACCGGGCGCCTTTGGCGTTCCCGTAACCTTTTGTGAATTTGTCAGCCTACCGAGCGCCTTTGGCATTCCCGCATCCTTTTGTGAATTTGTCAGCTTATTTGTGCGCCTTTGGCATTCCCATGGCCTTTTGTAGATTTGTCAGCCGACCGGGCGCCTTTGGCGTTCTCGTAGACTTTTGTGAATTTGTCAGCCTATTGGGCGCCTTCGGCATTCCCATGGCCTTTTGTAGATTTGTCAGCCGACCGGGCGCCTTTGGCGTTCCCGTAGCCTTTTGTGAATTTGTCAGCCTATTTTGGCGCCTTTGGCATTCTCATGGCCTTTTGTAGATTTGTCAGCCGACCGGGCGCCTTTGGCGTTCCCGTAGCCTTTTGTGAATGTCAGCCGACCGGGAGCCTTTAGCATTCCCGCAGCCTTTTGAAGATTCGTCAACTAGGTGCCTTTGGCATTCCTGTGACCTTTTCACATCATGTTACTCACGAATTCCAAAAAGATTATTCTTACCATAAAAAGGGGATGTTTACAATTGGTAGTCTTTTTCTTCCGTGTTCTTTCCATCCCCCACTTTCTTTTTATTTAGTGACGAGGAAAGGGGTCGTATTCGATCGCTTGCTTAGTTCCCTCAAGCTCCCCAGATGCGCGCTTGCGTTCAAATATGCTCCTTATGGAAAAGCATTCTTCTGTCGGGTGTCCCAACCTTCGATGGTAGTGGTAGTACTTAGCGGAGTTCTTATCCATTTTATTGACGTCTACTACTATCGGGAGTAGCTGGATTTCCTTTCTAATGACCCATTGGTTTAGTAATTCGAATGCGTGCTCTCTGCTGCAGGGTAGTTGGGGTGGTGGGGTGAAGTCGCGCCTGGTCCATCCGTTTTTTCCCTGGTTTCCGCTGACGGTTTGGAACTGGTCTCTTCTCTCCTTATTGGTGTTGGGTCTTACGTTGCGTGGTGTCTCTGATACGGTGTTAACTGTGTGACGCCAAGCAGGGTCTATAGGTGTTTCTTCCACGCAGTCAGCAATCCTCTCGGCTGCTTCTTCTAGCTCAACAAAATTCTGGAATCTGAAATTAATCAAACCCCCTTTGAAAGCTGGGATCATTCCTCGCACACAAATTTCAACAAGTGTTCCTTCATTGATGTCTTTGTGACAGTCTAGTGCTAAGCGCTTGAACCGCAGGATGTACTTTCCTATCTCATCTCTTATCCGTTGTCCGCTCTTACTCAAGTCTATTACCGTGATTTTCCTCTTGGCTGAATATAATTTCCCAAGGAAGAGCGTGGACATAGTTGGCCAAGAATCCACACATTCCGCTTTTAAGTTATCATACCAGGTGAATGTCGTGCCTATGAGCGACTTGGGGAATTCCCTTAGACACAGTTTTCCATCGGAAGCCCTATCGTTCATTGCTGACAGGAATCGGCTAAGATGTTCTCGCGCGTTACCTTGTCCATCGAATGTCTTGAATTTTTGGAGAAGTGTAGTTCTCAGGGTATTGGTATTCTCGGATGTTTGCTGGGTATGGATTGCTTACGAGGAAGTGATTGTCTTGTTTTATCACGTGATAATTTTGCTCCAAGTATTTTGCAATTTCTTTCTATAACGTCGCCGTTGTCCTGTCATTTTTGTGCCCTTCGTCCTTTGTCGTTCCTTCAGTAGCGCTTTATCCCGCTATTACTGCTTGTGCTATCCAGTCTTCAAGCTCCTGCCTTCTTTGTAAGCGCTTTTCTAGTTCTTTCTGCATGTCTTGCAGGGCTGGCGATGGGGGTTTCAGTAGCTGGCTCGCTCGCGTGTTCTTCCCTTGTGTTGTTATTACCTCTCTGTTTTGAGATCTATTTCTCTTTGATTGTTTGACAGCATCCTGGGCCAGTGTTTCCTCTTCACTATCATCGTCTTCCAGTGTTACCTCATCGATGTTAATTGGCCGATTAGTCACTTGGTTTTCTACCGCGCCTGGATTAGCGCTTCCTAGGTGTGTCATGATGAGCTAGGCACGAGCCTCCGGGTGTAGTCGCCAAATGTTGAGGGGTGAATTCATTTTTGGTTCTACCCGTCCTAGCTACACCAAGTGACCTCATTTTACCAGGAATAGTATGAGAGAGAGTTTTTTTTCCATTGTACCTTGTCCTTCTTTATATAGACTTTCCCAAAAGTCCCTCCTTTTATGACATTATGACACATGTCCTAAACCTCCTTAATTACTCCTAATGTCATTCCTTAATATAACCTCCTCCTTATTTGTTAATCCCTTCCTTGTCCTTCTTACCTCATGGGTATTTTCTCATTGGACTTGGGCCTAGTCCCCAAGTCCCAATGTCTCATACTAGGCTTATCTACCCTCTTAGAGGCAACCTGAACCCATTTAAGGGGTATCATTTTTCATGTATCAACAACTGTCCAGTCTCAATTGTTACTGTGATAAAGTTGCAGATAACCTCAAACTAATAAAAGGAAGGAACAATCAGAATATCCCAAAGCGTAAAAACTGGAGACAACTAAATGTTAAGTTCTTAATAAAGCTACAAAACTTAATGGGTTATAAGAAATTTCAGAAGCTATTGAACCTGAATAATATGCATCTTAATAATACAACATAGGCCAAGAGTTTAACAAATAAAAAGGAAATAAATTAAAGGAGAAGAGTGAAAGAAAAAGGCCCCTGTAAAGCCAACCCAAACCAACTGTAAAGACTCAGACACTTGTTCTTGCAGAGAGATAACGAGCCTAGACAGACAAAGAATTCCAGATGCAATCCCCTGAGCTAAAATTGATTCACTATAACTGCCAGAAATCTTGGAGAGAAAATTGACTTTGATGACAAAGAGAAAAGGAGCGAACAGTTAGTATTAAAAGGATAACAGCAAACAAGGTATTGACGTAGGATTTACCTGGGGGTTGATTTAGGATAAGCGGAGTTAGGGTCAGGGTCTACGGAAACAACCTTTTTTTTTCCTTATAAGCCACAAATAGGAATTACATAGAAAATCTAAGCGAAAACTCATCGATCATAGAAAAACGAAATGAAGGCATACGATTCAATCAGGAAAAATTATTGAGATCAATTTCAAAAAGACCAAGAGGAAGACAGAATAGAGCCAACAGACCAACAAAATCAACAAATTAAAATCCATACAACAAAAATTGGATCCATTCCTTAAGAAGAAGAAGAAGAAAAAACGTACAATTTTTTAATTCAAGCCTTTAAAAAAGCCAATCCCAAAAAAAAACTAGTCGAGATAAACAAAACCCATCTCTGTTCTCGGAAAAAATTAGATAAGTCCATTTAAGAAGAAAAGAAGCCACCCTAGATCAGAGAATACAAAGAGATAGAGAAATAGCTTCTAAGAAACCCATAATCACTGAGGAATATTAAAGATTTAATTCACAAAAATTACTTTTTAAATTTCAAGACAAACCAAGATGTTTTTAAGAAGCAAAGGGTCTACCTCCCTTAAATGAAAGGCCAAACCCAGAATTTTTCTTTTTCCATGTTCAAAATACAGAAAGATCCAAGAGAAGAAACATAAAATGTTTGATTAAAAGGAAAAGCAAAGTTTGGAAAAATAGAAGAGCCCGAAGAAAGGAAGACATACATTTTTGAGAACCATAGACGGGAGGAGTAAAGTTGATGGTCCAATCTAAAACTATTTTGATTTTTAAATTCATTTGTGAAAAATATAAGAAACGTCTTTTAGCAAGAAACGTCCAGAGAAGAGGGATACAATGGTTTTTCCTTCAAAGGCTTATAGAAAAATCAATTAAAAATTTCATTCAACATTTCTGAGAGATTGTCTTTTCTTTTTTTTTATGATTAGACCAGGGAAGAAGCATATGAAAAATTAGACCAGAAGGCAAGAAAATAGAAAGAGAGATAGATCACCACACAATAGATTACAGAGAGACAGATTTAGTCAAAAGAGTAAAACCTAACAGATAAAGAGAGAAACATTAGAAGAGACATAGATCTAAATCAGAAGAAGAAGTTTGAGAAGAGAAGATAATAATCCAGATCCATCAGAAGAGTTACAGAGAACCCAAAGAAAAAGAGAAAGAAGTACATGATTCAACAGATCCAAAGAGAATAAGGAAAGAAAGATCAAGGAACATATCAGATACTCTTCAAAAGAAAGAAAATCAAAGATAAAGTAAACAAAGGTTTCAAAAATTTAAGAAGAAAAATAAATAAAAACCATCATGTGTTGCCTATAATCAACAGAACATCTAAACTATTCATCTTTATTAAAGTTGATTCCCATTACCATCACCTAACTAATGATCTGCTAAGCCCCCTAGCTTATCCTAAAAAAATTACTCCATAATCAGAAAGGAGAAAGAGAGAAGAGAGAGAAAGAAAATCTACTTAGCTTCTGATTGACATGAAATATATTCAGATAAGTATTTTTGAAAATTTAGCAATGTAACTGTGGTTAAGTACCCAGTTTGCTGATATCACATCTCCATCATCCGACGGATGTGAAGCCGCGAATTCATTTTTCTTGGAGGAAAATTAATGGACCTCCAATATTTATTACTGACAAGTTCGTTTGTTCTTTAAGATATCTATAATTTGTTATTGATAGCGCACCCCAGCCCTACAGGACTGTAGATAACAAAATATGCTTCGCCACGTGGCACGATATTAATGGTAGAGTACATTAATAGGTTACTACCGGGTACACAACATACATGTGTGTGCCCGATTAGGTACCATTTTTATAAGTCGTGAGTGCCCTTGTGATAAAACTTGTGCTTAACCATGCATAATCTATGATCGGTAGTTGTAAAAGGTTTTTAGAGTGGGGAGGTTTTTGGTTAAGATTCATGAAAATGGAGGTGTTAATCATATATATTTATATGGCAAAAAAAGAAAGAGAGTCGTTTTTGAGTGTTTTCAGAAGTATAGTTGAGACATCGGTGGAAACTAATAATAAATGAAAAATAGAGACATACTTTTGAAAACTAAGAAGATATACCTTCACTGATGATTACCAGCAATGAATTCTTGAATACGTACCTGCCTCATGGAACTGCTGGAAATGGAGAAGGAGAGTAAGAGGATCCAAAGCTAGAGAAAACTGGGTTTGTTTGAAAATATAATCAATTCATTAGAGTAGTAATCAAATATTTCTTTTCTTTTTTGGAAAAATTTGAAATTCCACATTCTCTTCAAACTGCCGAGTTTTAAATTAATAGAAGGGCCGATGTTTTGATAACCCGTTCATCAGTTTTGTTCTGTAGATATTTTACTAGGTTGTTAATCTCAATAAAATCAGCGATAATCTTAAAATCACTTTTATCTATTATTCTAATCTAAGTCGATTAATTGGTTGTAATGCACAAGTCTTGCATCCTTGGCTAGAGATGATCAACTCAATGAAAATAAAGGTTAAAGGGGGTTAATTCCTTTCAACATTTTTACTTGTAAAAATAAATTTGTACATTTTTGAACCTAACACTTTCTACAAGGTCCAATAAAAATTAAGCCCTAAATATAATGACTTTCTCAATGTGTCCGATGCTTTCTGATTTTGCATTTGATGGTGAAAAATCAAATCAGTAGATGATAAATGTTGTAGAATACATAATTTTCACTTACATTGCAGAAAAGAAAAAAAAATGGTAGTTTTGCTATTGTAAAAATGCCCTCTGCAAAATACTATTTCTGTTTATTTCTTCAAAAAATATAATACCATCTTTTTATTTTAGGCCATTCTTTTTTTCTCGGTAAATAGAAAGATATATTAAGAATGAAGGCAATTTACAAAAATTGCATAAAGCAAGCCACCAAACAGAAGAACAAAACAAGAACAGAAAACAAAGAAACCCTGAAAGCCTAAAGACTACTAAGGAGGGTCAAAAAGCAAGACTTTCCAGTTAACCATAACGTCCTGGAGGTAGAAACTCCTTAAACTACCATAGGCAGAAGCCCAATGAAAAGAGCTGACTTTGGCATCAATAATCACATCTTCCACCCTCCTTTTCTTACTGTTAAAGCAGTGAGCATTTCTTTCAAGCCAGACATTCCAACAAATGCTAGCAGGTAAACATTTCCAAACTGCTTTACCGCTAGTCGAGCCGTCATAGGAAGGCCAACTCTTGAGTAAATCAAGCAAGTTGGTGAAAAGAGGAACCTGAACATTAGCTTGAGCGCAGAAGAAATCCCGAATCTGCTTAGTATAAGTGCACTCCCAGAATAGATGAGCACAAGTTTCAGGCAAGATATTACACAAGGAGCAAAGAGTTGTAGATGGATTACCCCCATAAACAGCAACTGCACAATTCCGCTTCAGCAAATTATCGATAATTGGTAACTTGTTAAGCACCAATTGCCAAAGAAAGAACCCACCTTTATGTGGCCAAGCCTTAACAATGCGTCCATTGGAAGGAGGAGCTGTTAATTTTATTCATGTGCAATCATTTACCCAGTTGTTATATATTTGAGAAGACGTGTGCACATCGGTTGGAACACAAAATATACGAGAAGATTTTTTTTTTTTTTTTTTTTTGAAGCAATACGAGAAGATATATACGTCCATCCAGCACTACCATTTATTTTCTAACAAGAGCACTGGGCACGCGCTATGCGCATGCAAAAATGAAAAATTATTGACAGGTACCAACTATTATTATCAAATAAATACGCTATAGATGTCAACTACGGAGGATTCAAGAATCAAGCGGAGTTTACATAAATCCTCGTGTATCAACATCTTAACATAGTATTCTACTTATTACCATGTAATCAACAGATTTATTATAACTGAACCTGATTTCATTAGATATTATTCATTTTCAGCCGTCCGATCCAGGGTGGACGGTTTACCTCCTCTTGGCCATATTTGAAGAAAGTTTGTATCTGATTCAGGTATTCATGAGTTACAAAATAATATCACCTTTTATTAGCCTGGTCAGATTGGGGTATACTTACTTTGTTCCCAACCAAGACAGCGGGCTAAAGGGTGTCTAATGTGTGTAAAGTTCAATTACCCTTTCCCAGATAATAACTAAAACTAAATCTTTTTGGTTTTAGATCAAAACCTTATTCTTTTCCTTCTCCTTCATCATCAATCTAAAGATCAATTCCTTTCTCCTTCTCTATATTTCATCGTTTTCAAATGAAAAAATTCGTCGTATATACTTTTTTTTTTTTGTCAATTAATTCTTTCAAACTCTATCTAGTACTTTGTTTTGTTATTTGAATGGCAAATTAGATCAAAAAAATTGAAATTGTTGAATTGCAGTTATACAGTCGTCATGGTATTTTTTGCTCAAGCATGACGACTTTTCATATTTATTTTCAGTCGCCAAGATTATATGATGAATAGCGTGACGACTTTTTAAAGAGTTTTATTTCTGAAAGTAACATTCATAGGGTCATCATGGTCTTCATCCATAAACCTTGACGACTAGTGATGTAGTATGAATGGTCGTTAGGTTTTGGATAGCTAAACCTTGACGATTAATAACTCCCAGAAAACAAGTTTTCTTGTGAACAATTTTGTTATTGGTCGTCATGGTTTTGTAAAAGTAAGATGACGACTAATAGATAGTCGTCAGTGTGACGCATTTTCGACCATGACGACTACAAATGCGAAAAGCCAATGTTCTGTCGGCATGTTTTTATTCAGTTGAGCATGCCTGCCAAATTTGGTCGGGACTTTTCATGCATTAAATTCTGAAAGTGCTTAGTCGACGTGCTCTTTTTCAGTCGAGCATGCCGACTTTTCATAAATTGAATTATGAAAATTTGAATTCCTGCGATCATTTGAAGAATTAAACCGAAAAAACCTTAATCGATTCCATCTTGAGAAGTGTTTGATTAGAGTGATTTATTTTCGTTACAAAATTCTCAAAAACCAATTTTTTTTAACAAGATTCATAAGTTGAATCTAACAAATTGTTTCGTTAGATTTAAATTTTTCCATTTAGATTCATTAGTTTAAATTAGTGTCAATCACTTAGAGGTAATTTAGCCATTTTGAAAAATTCCTATATTTGTGCCATGCACTTCTTTTTTTAATGATGAGAAATTGGGCAAGAAGCGTGATTCCTGTAGAATAGTATTGAGCTGAAGTGATTTTTTTGTTCACGATGGCATATGGCAGCAAACTAACAACTCTGGATTTTACTATTTATGGCTTTCTGTTGTATTGTGTGGAGCTCCATTTTTTTAAGATCGTACATGTGTATACCCGATCAGGTACCATTTTTTGAAAGTCGTGAGTGCCGTTGTAATAAAACTTGTGCTTCACCATGCATAATAGACGATATGTAGTTGTATGGGTTTTTAAAGGGAGGAATTGGTTAAGATTCATGAAAATGGTGGTGTAACATTTTTCATGTTTGCAACAAAAATATGACAGAAAACAAAAATATATAAAGAGTTAGTTTCAGAGACGGATTCTAGAGTGTTGTTTCCGCAGGTTTTACCTAGTATTTTCACCGACTCATCGTCTCACTACCTATATCTCTCAATCATTCTAATAGCCGGAATTCAATATTTTCAATTAGAATGATAAGTCCGTCCTTATTTGTGTTTACATTTTCTTCTTGACCAAAATATTTGAGATGTTGAAGGAAACTAAAGAGAAATGAACATTAGAGGGACATTTTCGAAAACTAAGAAATTGTACCTTGATTTCCGGTTACCAGCATTGAATTCTCGATGACGTATTTACCTTGTGGAATTGCTGAAAATTACAGAGGAAAAAGCGAAGTCAAGAGGATGAACGAACCTTTGTTTATTTCAAAAATAATCAATTCAAATCCAGAAAATGGGCCAAATACCCGAAAAACTCTCTGGGTGGAATGGACGATTTTTTTATTATTAAACAACTGACTATTATGCCCTTACCTATATTCTTTCTTTTTATTAGACCACCTTGAAAATTTGATTCTCCTCAACAAACAGAAAATTTACTCCATCTCAAAACCTTTACCTTTTCCACATCAAACTTTTTCATTGATACCACCGATACTATTTCTGCCACCACAAGTACCAACACCACCATCGATATAATCATCTTCCTTCATTACCATCATCTACACCAAACACCACCAACACGGTCATCAATGACGACTTGTTTTTCCGAGCGCCCTAATTTAATTTTAATTTCCCCAATCATAAACTAAGAGAAATAAGGAATGCTAAATCAAATGAAGAACATGCTCAAAATTGTTATGTTTCGAGCCCTGATTATTTTTTAATCAGATTTAATTTCAAATTGGCTTCATTTTTGTTGAAAATTTGATGCACCCCGGTGTAGATATAGTTTAGATATGTTTGTTTCATCCTTGATTTAACTAAAAATGGTTTAAAATAGTTTTGTAACCCTAGTTTTTTTTCTTTTGATTTAATTCTAATTCTCTTGATGAGCCTGTGTACATACTAGTTTACACTTTTTTGAATTTATGTGCATCTCGCTCTGGAATCGTGTTCAATTTTTGTACATCCTTATTTACCTTTTATTGGATTTGTTTCATATTATTGTACGCTATGATGCACCTGGGTACATAATATACGTGGTCACAAGATGCACCTTATTTAATTTATCATGATAAATTTAAGCATCTTGGTTCGATTTGCTTAAATTTGATTTTCTTCTTTTGATGTATCCAAGTGCATTTGTTTTATTGCTTGATCACTGTAGTCAATCTCGGCTGTCTCGGCAAAGATTCCGGCGATTTCCCCATTCTCGCTCATACAACAACCGAGTTTCAAGTTCTTGGAGATATGAGACCTCACCGAGTTTCTCCAGAATTCTCTTATTATCGCCTGAATCGGTCTAATTTTGGCCGAGATTGTCGCTAATTTTCATCACTGTTGTGGAATTTCTTCATGAATATAAATCAGTGATGTCTATTACTTCTCATCTTCAATATTTTTACATATAATTAATATCAAGTTACATCAACAGAAAGAGAAAGGAAAATGGAGAAAAGGGTTTAGGAAATCATATCTTTCACTATTAAATCAACCATGGTATCCAATTCTATGAAATCCCAAATTAAGGAAAACCTAGACCGATACATATACCATATAATTATATGTAAAAATAAGAAGAACAATATAATCATATAATCATAAAATACCATATAATCAATTAACATTTTTCTCATCAGAAAAAAAAACGATCAAAAAGAGTAACCCTCGGTTTACTGATAGACGATGATGTACAGTAGGAAAGAAATAAAACTCTTCAGTTCCTACTTACGAAATTAAAAAAAAATCAAAATAATTAAAACTTTGCATGAGACACGTGCTTGGTAATTACGTAAGTTAAAATTTTAGATTACATTTGTCATATGATACAATTGTTCTTTTCTTATTCATAAAAAATTTCACATATATATGCAAAATACTTGGGATATATGTTATAGGTATAAATTTTATAAGCAAGGATTTCGGAAAGTTATTCCGAGATTTGAATGAGAGTTTTCCCGAAATAATATTGTCTCGGTTCTCGGTCCCGACTGAGAAACCGAAATCCAAGATTAACTACATTGTGCTTGATCATTGTTGATTACTGAAATTGAAATAAGAATAACATTTGCAACACTGGATGTATCCAGGTGCATCACATATTGATTTTTGAAACTGGAGTAAGTATAACAATAGTAACACTTGATGTATCTAGGTGCATCATGTGTTATTGCTTGATGTATCTGAGTGCATCATGTGTTATTGCTTGATGTATTTGAGTGCAACTTTTGTTGATTACTGAAACTAAAATAAGAATAACCTTAGTAACACTAGATGTTTCTGGGTGCATCTTGTGTTATTACTTGATGTATCAAGGCGCATCTTGTGTTATTACTTGACGTATCCAGCTTCATCTTGTGTTATTGCTTGTGTTTGTGCTTTTGGAAACTAAACAAACATATTCTTACTCTCTCATTCTTTCAAATTTTAATCTACTTAAGTCCCTTGTGGATTAAATATCTGGTGGATGCAGATAGTTCCATCTATTGTTATTGGTTCCACAAAATATCTGGTGGATGCAGATAGTTTTTTATTTTTATTTCACGCATTAATCTAGCTATAAGTTCTCAATTGCTGAGAAGGGTTAGCTTCTTACATTCCATAAACAATATTAGTTTTCTATTTTTTCTTTCACTCACTGGATTAATAGAAGGCACAATGTTTTGATAATCCATTCATCAACACTTGTCTTAGTATCATTATAATCTAAGTCAAGTGGTTGTAGTTCTAAAATAATACTAAGACATGTAAGGTGGGTTATTCCATTTAAAAATTCTTGGAAGAGAGCCAAAATAATTCTCCTCAAATCATCCACCCTCACAACCTAACTAAAAAAATGGAACCTTCCTGTTTTCGTTCCGAAGGTAGGGCCCACTTGGTATCTTCTACGGTTTTAAGGAGTTCAAATGGACAGTCTGTCCAGAACTATTGGTTTTTAATAATAACTCTTGAAAACATATTGTGTTAGTGCTGCTCGAGCATTTTTTTATCTAGCAGATATCACAACCAACCAATTAACAAGCGGATGGTTGTGGTTATACTTGCAAAAGTAATTATTTAATAATAAACTTGTCCAAATTAATCAGATTGATTAAATGATGTCCATATCTTAAGATGGTTGGTTGTGATATCTGCTAGATCTTTGTTGTTCAATTTGATAATTTGGTCTTAGTGTTTATACTTGTTAAGTAGATTTTTAAAAACTTTTCCAATGATATATAGAATATAAAAATTTCTCGTTTCTAGTTAGAGAGATGTGTCACTTTTAAGTTTGAGAGATGTGTCACTTTTAAGCTTTTTTAGATTGATAGGTGTAAGGGCACCAATTAGGAATTTTGAACCTAATTTTTTATGTAGGAAATTCCAATTAGTCCCAATAATAATATATTAGAGTTAGTTTGGTCTAGTTGACATAGTCAACTGTTTGTTTGGTCCTTTTTTAAAAAATATATTTCCGTTTGGTCCTAGATATTATTATTTGGTCCTAAGATGGACAATACTCACGCGGGATGACGTCATGGATGATGCAATTTTCTTTTTATAGTGGCAAAAATACCCTTTAATTTGGGACCATATATATAAAAACAAATCCGTAGAAAATATTTTATTTCCAGATTCACTTTGCCTCCATTCTTCAGTTTTAGATCTAATTTCTCTCTTTTCTCCATTTTTATTTTTCTATTACTGATGATGAAGATGATGATGAACGACGAAGGTTTTGGTTTTTTCTATTATGTTGTTGTTGTTGTTGTTGAAGATGATGATGAAGACGATGAAGATTTTGTGTTTCTTCGTCACTGTTTTGTTGATGTTGCTGCTGTTGAATATGATGAAGACGATGATGATTTTGTGTTTTCTTCTTCTCTGCTGCTGTTGCTGTTAAAGATGATGAAGACGATGAAGATGATGAAGTTCATTGATTAGAATGAACTATGTTTCTTCTTCTTTGCTCGGTTTCATTGATTATGAAGATTTGATTTATAGAGATTAATTTGATTTTCTGGTGAGTTTCATTTAATCTTTGTAAATCATCTTTTTGTTCTTTGATTTTTGTTGATCTGTGTTTTTGATTAGGTGTTCATTCGAAAAATGAACTCTGTTTTTTTCTTCATAATAATAAAAGCTTTGTTATGTGTTCATTCGAAAAAATGAACTCTGTTTTTTGTTATGTATTCATTTTTAAGAATAACTCTATTTTAGACTTAATTTAGTTTGTTTTTATTAGGTGTTCATTTGAAAGAATGAACTCTGTTTTTTGTTCATAATAATGAACTTTGATTAGGTGTTCATTTGAAAGAATGAACTCTATTAATTTTGGTTTTTATTAGGTGTTCATATGAAAGAATGAACTCTGTTTTTTGTTAATAATAATGGAAGTTTTGTTGTGTGTTCATTAGAAAGAATGAACTCTATTTTTTGTCATAAATAGTGGAAGTTTTGTTGGGTGTTCACTTTAAAGAATGAACTCTGTTTTTTGTCACAAATAGTAGAAGTTTTGTTGGGTGTTCACTTTAAAGAATGAACCCTATTATTTCCCCTTTTTAAAAGTTGTTTCATCAAACAAAATGAATTCAGATCTACATAATTATGACTTACGCCTGATAGTTCATCAAAGAGGATGAACTCCTGTACGAAAATAAGAGGAAGTTCAGAGTTCATCAGAGAACATGAACTCAAATAATTATTGGAATAGAAGAGTATGAAAATTAAAGCTGAAACAGTACGGAAGGATATTTTTGTCCACTTAATATTTTTAAATAATTATGGATCAAACAGGAAACGACTTTTCCCGCTGGACCAAATAGTCGTGGGGCCACCTAAAAAAGGACCAAATGATTATTTCCCCATTCTTTACAGGCTCTAATGAGGACCAACTACGCCCTACATAAAATGACTTTCTCATTGTTTACGATGCTTTTTGATTTTGTATTTTCGACGGCAGAAAACCAAATCAATAGATGATAAATAAAGTTATACATTGTAGTACATTATTTTTCGTGAAAGAATAGTGCATAACTAGAAAATCACTTCATGGATCTCTATTAGACATTCAAAAAAAAAACTGGTTTTGATAGCATAAGAAAGCCCCTCAAAAATAATATTTAACTGATCTAGCAATATAAAGCAACAAACATCGAATTATAAGTTTTGTAGCTTTTTTCTTAGATTTTTCCATTAATTGTTTTTTTTCTTGTCCCTTTAGTCTCCAAAAGTGATTCAAGTTTCTTGTTTGTTTTTGTTATTTGTCTTACATAAGTCATTGATTTAAATTTCTTACATAATTCAAGTCCGTTAGTAAAAAAGTATACTTATGGTGAATATTTCTATTATGAAGAAAAAAATGAATAGTGAAATAGTGTCCGTATGAACATGTCAATGGGGTTTCGGTTGGTAATGATGTCTGATCAATTAAAAAACAAATAAAAAGCACACATAATATAAAAAAATGCTGAAAGTTATCTTCTAAGTTTTTAAAAAATTGGTTTGTTTTCTGTGTAATTTGTATATAATACCAGCTTATTTCCTTGAAATTAATGGGGGAAAGTTTATAGATTTTCTTTTTCCTCGATGCTTTAGCTGTGGAATTAATTTGTTTTGTTGTCTTTCTTATTAAATATCGTACTGGTATCTTAGGTTACCCATTAATTTTGACTTCACAGTCCAATTTCAAACAAAGAACAAAACATTGTGTTTGTAAACTTTTGTTTTTGTTATTATAGGGTTGAAAAAGAAGAAAAAAATTGTGTCTTTTTAGTAAAAATACGCCTTGTTTTGCCGGGGTCCTTATAGGGTCAGAGGCGGTAGTTGGTTAGGTTTCCTGGTGTCCATAAATCATGCGAAATTAAAAAAAAAAGTAGTTTGAAAATGGTGCCGGAACAATTTCATGTTTGCAGGGAGGAGAAAGTCACACTTTTGTTCTCAAACCATCTCACGCTTTGGAGACTTTTTTCTTTCTTTTCTTTTAATAAAACCTAGACGGTAAAGGGTTTGAAGTTAAGATTTTGGGAATATGTTCCTATTACAGGACTCTATATACTTAAAAGAATGAGCGTGTTTCGAAATTTGAATCTGCACTATCTACCAATGATTATCTTAACAGTTGCAAATTCATTGATTTTCAAATTAAATGCTGATTTTCAAAGTAGTAGATGGTGGTGCGGTACGTCTCCGAATGTGCTTATGTTTTTTGGGTTGTTGATATATAAAGCTTTGCAAGATGAACACATTCCCAAAATATTAGCTTTGAACCCTTTATGTTTTAGGTTTTACTCCAAAAAATGATATCTAAAT
The DNA here is from genome assembly GCA_023531105.1 of Papaver atlanticum. NCBI lineage: Eukaryota > Viridiplantae > Streptophyta > Magnoliopsida > Ranunculales > Papaveraceae > Papaver > Papaver atlanticum. The sequence goes on from JAJJMB010014829.1 coordinate 571,646, forward strand.
AGTGTGAGAATTATCGTATGAGTGACATAATCTATTATTAAATTTTGTTTTCACCTGTAATATTGGAATATCATTATGGATCTTTTATATCGGATAAAACTTAATAGTATTGTGCAGTGGTGACAACCTTGAAGCAGTTTTTGTATTGCTTGTTTTCAAGCTTTAAGCTCTTTGTTAGTATTATTAGCGAGTTCATACTTCACTCATAAACTTATGATGAAATTTGAGCTAAATTGTTGGGTTAATACATGAGCTTCTAACAAATATTTGAGTTGAATCTGAGTTATTATCACAAGATGTTTTCTTTTCTCTTGCTTAGTAATGACTTTTTTTCCCATAGCGATAAACAATGGCTTTTGGGCTACTTCCTTAATTCTTAAATAAAGCCCCGTTTGGGGTTGCTTTTTTTCCCATCAAAAGCACTTTGTAACAAACTTTTACCAAAAATTGTGTTTGGTAAATTTTTTTCAAAGTGCTTTTGGACAGAAGCACTTCCATTTTAGGCCTGCTTTTAAAAGCTACTCAGCACTAGCTTTTAAAAGCTGGAATAGCATAAGTTGTGGACCCGCATAATTTGATTTAATTGATTCTCTATTTTGACCTTGTTATATTTTTTATAAAGACAAAATTTTAGCCTAGAATATTGTACACTTATAATTATATTTATAACTTTTATTTGTTCCTCTATTTTCATTTTTTGTTTTAAAATAATAAATAATAATAATAATTAAAATATAAATATAATTTTTTTTGAAGCATGCTATAATTAAAATTCTTTATTAAGTGATAAAAATAATTATAAAAAATTAGAATATTATTACAAAAAAAAATTACAAAAAAATTAAAATTAAAAAATTATTATAAAAAATTTAAAAATTAAAAATTATCTAAATTCTGTCTCGTGTGCCAACTAATTTCTTGAAAGAGTCTGACTTAGAGTGATGTTTGAAAATAAAAATAAATTTTGGTATGAATGAATAAATAAATGATATTTTATTAAATATATTAGAATGAAAAATTTAATTATCATAATCATAGTATATTTAAAACTAATTTTTAAAACATGTCTATTTTCGTCATTAACTACATCATCAGCACTTTAAAATAGCAATTTACCAAACAAAATTTACAGTTTGTTAATTTCACAGCGCTTTTTAAATTATAGTTTACCAAACGTTATGTTGCTTTATTTTCGTAGCACAAAACAGCAACACACAACAGAAAAGCACTTTTCTAAAATCCACAGCAATACCAAACTAGCCTTAAATGTACAAGATTTAAACTAAAAATCCAATTTCCAATGGATACCTCCCAAGCAACACATCCCAGACGAACAACATTTTGATAACTACACATAGGAATGAGAAAAAACCTCTTTTATATATATTCACAAGCCACGCACACACTCAAACACAACGGTACAAGAAAACATTTACAAAAAATAAATGGTTACATTTGGTAATCACATGTCCAAGTTAGAACTACAAAATGAGAGAAAAAGGTTTGGAAGTTAAGAGGAAGAAACATATCGTGATGGGTTTGGAAATTTATTAAGCAGTACTAAGGCACGAAAATGGGTGGTTGAAGGCTATAATTAAAGGGACCGACGACTACCGGCTGCGCATATGTTGGTAACTTTCTTGGAATTTTTCTAAAAATTATGACGGTGCAAGTACTCACTTCTTTATCACCAGCACAATTGTTTGATGTATAAACATAAACCTAGATGACATTTTACAATTTCACATCTGTTGTATATTAAGTAATATTTTTGGTCCTTCAGCTTGACGTTTGTTTCTTTCTTGTTTATTTGGCCGAACAAACGAAGCGAGAGAGGACCTTATATATAGTGACTTTGTGTCAATGTGAAGCATGATTTTTTTTTCCAATTTGACACAAAAAGATTGGATTTGGAGTTTGTAACAAAAAAAATTCAATCAACAATGAAAGGACTAACTTGTCCCTCCTTTTTAGTCTAATTACTATAATTTCTTAAGTATCATATTCTTTTAGGGTATAATTGGCAACCAAACTTTAATATAACATATCTAAAAATCCGTGCCTTGGAATTTTACAAATTTTATCTCGTTGGAATGGTTTTAAAAAAAATTTACGCAATGAGTACAAACAAAAATATCAAATTTAGAATTTTTACGAAAAATTCGGAGGTGTTTATCATTTTTGGCACACAATTTTTGAAAATTAAATGTATGTGCATTATGCAAACCACCACAAAGGATACATGCTTCAAAAAAACCCCACAAAGGATACATAATACTTTATGTAGCCATATTTTGGTTTGTGCATCAACTAATAAAACGATGTACTCCCTCTGTTTCAAGAAAAATGATACATTCACTTTAGGCACAATTTTCGAAAATTGAATGCATAGTCATTATGCAAACCACCACAAATGATGCATAACACATTATGCAGCCATTTTTTGGTTTATGCATCGACTAATTTTCTGTTTCAGGAAAAGTGATACTTTCACCCCGTGTCAGGAAAAATGATACTTTCACCTCGAGTCAGGAAAAATGATACTTTCAATACTTTTGCGTCGTGTCAGGAAAAATGATATTTTCACGTCGTGTCAGGAAAAATGATACTTTCGCGCTTATTTCTTCGGTCAGCCGTCCGACCGTGGCAACGGTCATCTAGTTACTATGGTCGCACTAAAAAGAAATCTAAGAAGGTTGATATCACCGGTGTAGGTGCCAAATATATGCGGGGCTCGAACCTTATACGACGCTATAAAATCACAACATTTATTGAAAGTTTAATGCCCGTTAATAAAGCAAAATAGGGAGCACCGCTATGTTCCCTCACTGCCTCACTGCCTGAAATGCAGCATCACACAGAACAAAAGTTAGAGCTTCAGAGATAGCTGTATTAATTACTACGCTGCCAACCCGGAGAGAAATGTGGACAGTGTTTATGAGCAGATGGAAATTTATTTGTAAGACAAGAGATGCTAGCGTCATTGACCAAATTCTGCGGAGTTATAACAACAATCTTTGTTTGTTCCCTTAGTCTGAGTACTTTTATCATAATTGAATCTATTATTTTTATAAATAGAAAATAGTTGTTTTTAAAACTTATTATGATTAATTATTTCTCTAAAAAAATTGAATTGATTTTTTTTTCTTTTTTCTGAAAAATCAAGCACTAGTGGAAAATGAGGTTTCTATGACCCACATTTGAGACCCTCATTTCATCCATTTGTGTAATTTTAAACAGAGTGGATAAAATGAATGAATGTTGAATTCTCAGATTGAGTTTTAATTTGAAGTTTCATTTCAATTTGAGTTTGGGTGTCATTTGACTTTGATTTGAATTACATTTGACTTGACTTGAATTTGAGTTTCATTTGATTTAAATTTGACTTAAATTTGAGTTTCATTTGATGCAGTCAGATTATTTCTGATTCAGCCATTCAGGCATTTCAGCATATCTGAATCATTTTTTTTTTTTTACATTATGCTTTAAATCTACGACCGATATAATGGGTCGGCACCTAGTTACGATTCAAACCGGTCGTTAGTCAGAGATCCACGGCTTAGGGTCGTACAAAAAAAAGATGCTTTATCAGCGACCCCATCAGAGACCGTTAAAACAACTCGTTTAACTCTTATATATGACCTGTCCTGACGGTCGTGGAACTTCTATTTTCCACTAGTGAAGAGAGAGGCAAAAACACAATAGAAGACTAAAAAATTATCCTGGATCATTTTTCTTTCCTCTTCTTTCTAAAAGCATTATTCTAAGATAATCAATTATATGAAGAAAGAAATGTTTGTGAAAATTTATTATAAAAGTGATTATAGCAAAAATCATTTATCAATTTATTATTATAGATAATCATAAATTTTACCAAATAGGGCCTATAGGATCACGTATGGTATTACATTGTTTGGGATGGGGCAAGAAAAGAAGAAGGCTAGCTCATGTTGATTTTCTCCAAAGAAAAAGAAAAAGAATGCAATCAAATCCTCCCATCCTGACTGGTTCGGTGATTAATTGTTGGCCTGGTCAAACGCCGTAGAGTCAGATCAACAACTTTTGTATGAACCGTGAAAAAAACAAGTTAAAAACCGTATTCTCCAAAATACCCCAAAATGGGGAATAGTAAATATTTCCGGCGGTTTTAATGATGTTTTTATCATGGTGGAGTCTTGTAATTTATGATCCGGAAAAATAGGGACCCAAACCAAAATGGAAAATATATTACTACATGATATATTACAGATTTTTGTTATAGGAAAAGCCAAATTGTTTATGGGGAAAGCTGACTTTGGTCATATATCTTTGACTTTTAGTCGATTTGGGGGGGAATATCAAATATGAAAAGACTTTCTTCTTCTTCCATCTTTAACATTTCTCCATCAGTAAGATGAATTTCATCTCATGCCTCTCACGTTTCATTAATGATTAATGTAATTTGGCTAGTTTAAGATCGATAGGATACTTAGTCATTCATCATCGAAAAAATAATCCTAATTTGACCTGCGTAATTTTCTTCATCACCATCGCAAATACAACCCTAATTTCATGAACCATAAAAGATTGAGAAAAATGATTAAGATAATAAAACGAATAAGAAAGAAACTAGATCATTGAAGAGTATGTAGGAAAAAAACAGTGAATGAAGATTAGAACATGTGATTAGATAGAAATAGAAACATCACTAAGTTAAAAGAGAATGACGAGAACCAGATCATACGAAGAATTGAATCGAAACTCGACTAACTCCTTTGTAGTTTGTATGTCTCGTAATTATTCTGTATGGTTTTACTTGTCCAAAATCCCAATAATGCCAGTGGACCTTATTTTATCGTATATTAATAATCAATTGTCGCCACCGTCCATTGTAGTGTTGTAACAAATTGAAATGGTTTCGTACACAAAGAAAACATCAAATGCAGGTTTAAGTAACGGTATCTTTCAAAGTAACAAAAATACAAATAAATATAGCTCATGTCGACGAGTTTATCAGTGTCGATACTTTGCAATGGTGGTGGTAGTTTGAACCAAATCTTAGGGACGACATTGTGTTTTTTCTATTTCCCCCCCTTATTGACTACCAGTCAACTTTCTTAGACCGAATTCAGCTTTCCCCTCAAATTTTTGGCTTTCCCTATAACAAAAATCATATTACATGTGTTATCTTTCAACTTTCATAAGGAGCACCTACTTGAGAGCAAGCACTGTCGTGACAACTTATGTGGTTTTATCTCTGGAATATGGAGATTATAAGATCATAGTTATGGCTTAGCCTTATTAAACCATCGAAAACTATCTTTCTGCCCGAGATAGAAATTCAGTGAACCCTGTTTTGGGGCATACTGAAAAATTTCAGGGCATACAGATTTGTTTCCCAACTAAGGTGTGTTTATAAGGGGTGTCTAATGGGTATGCAATGTCTTATATACCCTTAAACGGTGGATATTACTAAATTTCCCTTATCCTTGGTTTAAAAACAAAAATCAAAGTTAGTTTTAAACTTAAACATCTTCTCTACCCGATCCCCACTCGTGAAACCGTCGACAAAAAATTTGATCGTCGATTCGTGAAAATTTGATCGTCGATCAAACACAACTACCAAAATGGCTCACACAGGGAAACCCGCAATAGGTAATCATTCTAAATCTTCTTCTTATCCACCAAATGAAGAACAAGAAGAAGTTGAATGATTGGAAGAAGAAATTCAACTGAATGAAGAACCAACTCCTAAAATGAGGATTGAAATATATTTTCTACAAACCATCCCTTATAAGACTGTTTTTTATTGATAGAATAGGATTAATTTATTAAAAAAACTAGAGCTTTTTGCGGTTACAGAATGAAGTTCGGATTATTAGCGAGACGAATTATCAGCCGAATTGTTCATTGTTCTTTGTACTGAAAGTGCTTATGAACAGTTCGGTTGATAATTTATTTCTAAACGTTAGCCGAAATTTCTAGTATTTATATATAAATCATTGAAGTTGTGAAGTTCGGCTGATTCGAGAGTTGAATTATTAGCCGAACCTGACATTATTTCTCCAGGTTCTATAAATAAGTCAGGTTCGGCAGATTCGATAGATTATTTATAAGCCGAACTTGTAATTTATCAAGCTAGTTCGTTATTTGGTTTATAGGTCGAACCTCTAACTTGATTTTTCTTCTCAAAATTGATGTGTGTCGTTTTAGTCTTTGGATGTCTTCTTTATGATGTGGAAGATAATATGAATGATAGAATGTGGTGTAGAGAGATGATAAAGATTGAAAGATCTCTTCTTAGGGCTTTGGATGTCTTCTTATATAAATCTCTTAAAGTTAGGCTTTATAATCCTTTTGGGACCGTATTTCCTTGAGATAGAAGTCCATTTCGCGTCCAAATATGTGGCGGAACAGTGTCAGGTTCGGCTAATACCTTCACAACCTTTCCCTACCGAACCTGAGAAGTGAAATTCACCCTAGGTGGTTGTCAGGTTCGGCTGACTCGATTAGATCACTTTCAAGCCGAACGTCTCTCTCTGATACTTCGAAAATCTTGATTTATGGGCTCCAGGTTCAGCTGGCTCATGTTGATGAATTGTCAGCCGAACTTCTCAATGTAGACTCAAGTCTTTCGATCTTGTTTTAGCCATAACTTCTTTGTCCGTTGTCGGAATGACCTCATTTTTTTTTTTTCGTTGTCTTCGTTTTTTCACTCTTGGAGATGAAGATAAGATCTCCTTGATTTGAATGAGTTGAATTTGGACCTTGGTATTCTCCATCAGTAGACTTCACTTTCTTAACACTTTTAGTCATTTCCACTTCTTTTGCTTGATTCATCCTAAGAAAGGCTTCACAATTGAAAAAATGCGTAATAAAAAGCCTATCCCCTAAATGTGTATGAAGTTAAGTGTTTTCTGAAAAATCAGTAACATGTTCGGCTGATACGATTTTTTTGAATATGAGTCGAACTTGGAAAGATATATGGTTCGGCTGATACGATATTTAGAGTAAAAAGCGTATTGTTAGCATTGGGTTTCTTATCGATGTATTCATCTTCTGGATTTGGCTCATAAAAATCATCATTAGGAGTTTTACTTTAAGTTTGGGTAAAATCATTTTCATAATCTAAGAAATCAACCATCTTCAGATCATAGTTGTAGTTGATGTGTATTTTCCGAGCTCTTTCAGATGAAGATTGTCCCTCCTCATCCATTGAGATTACTTGAATCAAAATACAAGTTTTTTCCTCACTTTCCCTTCTCCTTCTCAAAAAAAAACCAAACTTTTTTTTTCTTCCCCCAAATTTAAGTTTTATAACTTAATAATCCTAATCACTAATTGTTAAAGTTAATCACTAATCAAAATTATTAACAACTAATCATTATTATTAACACTAATACCGAAAGGAAAGATTTGTCATTACAAAAAATTTTTATATAAGGGCCTTTTAGATTTACTATCTAAAACTCTATTTTATCATTACTTGATGTGTCCTGAAATTTTTAAATATGCCCGAAAATAGAGTTGAAGTTCATCAAACAAATTGTTTGGCCCCATTTTTACACATAAATAAAAAATTAATAATTTTGAAGTCAGTATCCAGTTTCGAACCCCACATAACAACCACCTCTCATGTGGCAGGTTTCTTTTCCCGTAGCCTAGGCTCACCGTAGTGCTTGTTCTTAGTGTTTAAGATTGAAAACCCTCATGCCTTAACCAATATGACAAGACCACGTGAAGGACTACAACAAAGCAATTATTTCAAGTTGGTGATGACAAGCGCAAGTGTCATCTTCCTCTGACAGAACCCCCTATTTTCAGAAATCACGTAACGTCATCCTACGATCATGAGCTAGCTAGCTATCTATAAAAATATATGGCTACTCCCTCCTCCTTGAAAAGGCTTTTCAACTATTAATACCTTTATCAGGGTACGTATAGACACCATATGTTGTACAAACTAGCTATGATAGGTTAACATAGCTTACGGTATATGCAGAAAGTGTGAATTATTGATACAGTGTTGGTCATCAGTGTCACCTGTCAAGTACGTAGGGTGGTGGATACTGGATACCTCATCACTTCTCTCAAAAGGGACTTCGCCCTTAGTAATAAATCTGTGCTTAACCATGCACATTCCATGACCAGAGCAGTTGGGTAGGTCGCCTGAGGAAAGGCATTTCTCTTTCATTTTTCGTCATTATCATGCATATCCTAATCTGGTTTATAGCCATGTTAGTTACATTCTTTATACTAAAGCGCCAACTGATTGAAGTCCCAAAACTTGTGTTTAACCGCATCATGCACAATCGATGATCAAAGTAGTTGTGAAGACAAGGCACAAATTAATATGGGTATGGTCATGTTTTTTTGAAGTGCGTGTTGAGTAAAGACAACATCTATTATTAATGCATTCATTCATACAATCACCGAATCACGTGTAACTTTTGTCACCAAATTTGGATCATTTATAAATCTCTCTTCTTCTGCATCGGATTGTTAAAGTTGTTCTGAAACAAGAGGGGAAGGAAAGAAAGATCATCGATTGTAATAATATTGTGTTATCATCATCCGCAGTACCTACTTAATTATCTTTTAATGGGAGAAATTCAAGAAGTGCAACTCCAAATCAAATGTAAGTTATAGTCTTATCATTTCATTACTAGCTAATCCTCTTTTCCTAAAGACAATTACCAAATGTAACTTATTTTAGATTAGATTAGTTTGTAAGCTTTTGGGTGTTATGCCTGTTTTCTTACAAACTTTGGTGTAATTTTGCTATTAATTAATACAATTTTGGACTTACCAAAAAAAATCTTATCCAGAAGACAAGTTATAAAGTCTTGAAGATATATAGCGTTTTAACAACTCGTGTGTTTTTCTTCCATCAGGTCAAGAATCAAAAGAGGTATCGGCAAAAAGTGGTAGTGATGAGTCAGAATCTACGTCGCCCATGAAAGGCAGCAAACGCTATAATTGGTGGCTCAGGGTGACGGTCTATGCATTTCTGCTTATATCTGGTCAATCAGTAGCCACTCTTTTGGGTGAGTTATACTATGATAAAGGCGGGAATAGCAAATGGATGGCGACATTGGTACAATCAGCTGGGTTTCCATTCCTCTTTATCCCTTTAATCGTTGTCAAGGTATATTTGTCACCGCCAACCAGTTCCACCACCACCATAACCACCGAACACTCAGCATCAATATCGACATTAGCACTCCTTTACATTTCTCTTGGAGTGCTAATAGCAGGAAATGGCATGTTGTACTCCTATGGTCTCTTATACCTTCCTGTCTCTACGTACTCATTATTATGTGCAACTCAATTAGTTTTTAATGCAACATTCTCCTTCTTTATAAACTCACAGAAATTCTCCGCTTTCATTTTCAATTCTTTGATTCTCCTCACCATGTCAGTGGTGCTCCTAGCTATTGATCCCGACGGTTCTTCAAACTCAACAACAATTCCTGAAGGTAAAAACGTTATTGGATTCATATGCACACTTAGTGCCTCGGCAGGTTACTCCTTGTTGCTTTCACTAACAGAACTCATATTTCGGAAAGTAATAAAAAACGAAACCATTCTGGCCATACTAGAAATGTCAATCTCTACATCGGTAGTCTCTACTTGTACTTGTTTAGTCGGGTTATTTGCTAGTGGAGATTGGAGGCGATTGAAAAACGAGATTAACGAGTATGGAGAAGGTGGTGTTTCGTACGTGATGACTTTGGTGTGGATTGCAGTAACTTGGCAAGTATCTTATGTTGGTCTACTTGGGTTAGTATTTGAAGCTTCTTCACTTTTTTGCAATGTCATTAGCACATTAGGTTTACCCATTGTTCCAATTTTCTCCGTTATATTTTTTCACGACAAATTAGATGGGGTAAAGATAGTGGCAATGTTGTTATCGCTTTGGGGTTTCGTTTCTTATATCTATCAGCATTATCTTGATGACTGTAAGGCAAAAGAAACAAGGACAGTTCATGATCAAAATGAAGAGAAACGCTAAATCATCTGAACTGTGAGCCTTTTCCATTGAATAGTACCGATTGGAGTTCCGATAGAACATTTTCATTGACTTCTTCTTTAAAATCACTGTCTTCCTTTTTATAATGAGTGCAGAAGAGAAGAAAAATAATAGAACGATACAAAATCTTTTATCAACTTGTATATGTTAACAACACTCTGACGTGCAGAATGAATCTCTCCACTCTGACAAATGAATCAATTTGTATATGTTTCTATAAATTTATTTTCATAACGCCAAGGATTATTCAATACTCTTGTGCTAGTTGAGATTGATCTTGAATTTTGCAATATAGTTTACCCCAAAACCCTCCTGAAGTTGCTTGAAAGGCGAATCACAGCTTCCTGCATCCTTTAACTGGCTTAATTGTTCTCGTAAGTTCTTCCCCTAATTCTTTCAATGATACCAAAGTGTTCTTGTGCGGGAATACTCGATAAACCGATTCCTTAAAATCAACAAGCCTTTTCGAGGTTGAAGCTTTTGTGTCGTAAAGGTTGACATAGTCTTCAAATTTAGAGTAAGTTAAAACAACGCCACTCTTCGTAATGGCTAATAATTCGTTTTTATCAACCCTCAACTCTTTACTCCAGCCCAATGACTTATATTCCTCTCCTTCTTTGTTGTGGTGATTATCACTGTTTTCTTTTAATATCCATTTGTCACAACAATCATTAACATTGTCATATATAGCAATATACAAAAACCCATCCAAAACCCCTATGGTATGGTTTAGTAATTTAGTGTTTGGTGGCATAGGAGGAGGTGCAAGATGTTCGTAGAACGTTTCCTCGATCAAATCGAAGGTCATGATCTCCCTGCCAATCCAATAAATAGCTCCATTGGTAAACTTTCCATGTTCATATCCAATACCACGTGCAGGGCTGAATTCAGGATTGAACTTTCCAAGATCTCTCCATCCATTTCCACGGCCTAATGTGTATATGTGAACTTCTACATACTTGCTTAGCAGCGACACATATATTCGTACAACTTTGTACTCATTTGTTAAAGAAATGAATCCAAATCCAAACGACCAAAAATCATCATCATCAGTATTCTTCCTGATTTGAGGAAGCTGGACATATTGTTTGGTGAAAGGGTTACATATAGAAACAGGTCTATCAGGTTCATCCTCCTGAACAATACAGATCAAACCATTACACGAGCCAACAAAATTATCCTCGGGATTTTGTGTAGAAATAACTTTTCTAATTCTCTCAGTGGGTGTCGTTAACTCTAGATTCTGATTATATTCAAAATAGTAAAATAGTTGATTCTCAGTCAAAGCAAGAAAACCCAACGTACCAGAATCATTGGAAGGATAATTAAGATGATGATGGCAGTGCATCTGATTGAATGATGGATCATGAGAAACAATATTTCTCCAATATGTACATACTAATTTGCAATCAAGAGCCGATTCAGCTGGTACACGAGTTAATATCTCTAATGTAACCTCGTATGGTAGAAACTTGAAATAATCCATGAAAATCTTATACAGAGAAACAGCAACTTGTTAGGGTTTATGGGGTTTTATTTTGTGGAAAAAGATAGGGTTTAAGGCTGAGTATGAGAGGCAGTGCAAACAAGATGGTAATAGTAAGAGAGAAGGTCAAAGAGAAGTTAGGGTTTAAGGCTGAGTACGTAAGACTAGTAAGGCTGCCATTCCGAGCTCCACTAACCCAAGCCTGTAGAGCGAAAGACTAACATTCACCCTTCTGATGCCACGAAACATGTATATCCATAACCTACTTCCCCAGGTGCTTAACTCTATTGCTCTTTGTTTCTCTTTCCTGTTTTTAGAGCTTCCAGCTTTATTTGATGAAGAACGTTTATTCTGAGAACCTTATTTGAGATGAACCTCGCTCTTTGGGCATGTTGTCCGTATCAGGTTCGTGCATCTCATTCCTCGAGCTCGTGGCTTGGGGGCGAGACCAGGACGTGCACACATGCATTCCTCGTGGGTGCATACTAGTTTGGCACCTTTTTGCGTTGGCAAGTTTCCTTGAATTTGGTAGTAAATCCTGTAGACCGAATATCCAGCACATAACAGTTTGGTCTTCTGCGTTTTTAAGGTTGATCTGGTTCACGCTCCTTGCAGCTTCCGACCTTGACTGACAATCGGCGGTTATAGCAGCAGAAGTTTTTAACTGCATCAAGAGATATATAACAACATCGGTTAAATCCTCCATCTTCTAGACTAACTCCTTCCAACAACAGATGATCTTATTGCCAAGTGCCTAACTTCTGTTCCCAAGTTGGGGTTCGGTTCATCTCAAGTCATAGAGGTACTTAAAGACTTAAGATAATAGCTATATGTTCTTTTAGCTCGTTCACGACAAATTTTAGTGGTTAATATATGTACTTCATGGCGAGTTTTTGCCTCATAGTACCATGCCACATTTTTTGCCATCAGTAGCGGAGCCACATCAATACAAGTTGTGAGTGTCCATGGTCACCCCAAAATTTACGATATTATACAGAGATATAGGTAAATTAATTTGATCCATATTGTCAAAATTTGTACTTTATGGCCCCTCATGAAATTTTAGGAAGAGATTTTCCATTTTAAAAATGCAATAAGTTATACATTTGAAAACATTCCAGGAATAGATCAGATAATCATCAGTTGTAAACTGCACATTATCATCTATTTTATTACTATGGTCGGACAAAAAAAGAATTTAGGAAAGAAGAAGCTGGCATCAGAAGTTGGCCAAATATATGCCGAGCTTGAACCTGATGAGAAGCTATAAAATCAGAACATTTATTGAAAACCTAATGCCCGTTGGAAAAGCAAAGTAGGATTTAGGAAAGCAAAAGTTCATATATATTCTTATTTCGATCGATTACTATTGCGTAGACCTACCTCATTACTTGTGCATTGATATAAATTTCTTTGGCTTGGGATATATTATAGTTTTTTCTTTCTTTTTGACCTAAGGATATCTTATGGTTGATTCACTTTGAACGTCTATTTATTTTTTCTTTGGCAAGGTAGATTTGGAATGCATTGTGACTTGAGAGTACGTATAAATCGTTTGGAAATGTTTATAGTGTTGATTTTATTTCATGGATTAATTATCTCAGGGCAAGAAAATCCATTTTGGTTTTACATTCGTAATCATGTTTTTGTCAAATGGATAAGCCTGAAATGCAGTATCACATAGAAGTTCAGACTCAGAGCTTCAGAGGTTGCTATATTATGCAGCTAACCCGGAGAAGAATGTGGACAGTGCGTGTCTATGAGGAGATGAAAAATCATCTGTGAGCGGCTGAGCAAATCGCGAAGGATGCTAGCGTCATTGACCAGATTCTGCAGAGTCCAATTCGCAAGCATAGGGACATTGCAAAAGAGATAAAGGTATAACAGTTTTTCCTTGCTATGGGTATTACCTATTTGAAGTTTTGAACTACATGTACCGCCTATTTGAACTACACCAAAAGTTTTAAATCAAACAAACACCTTCATCTTCTATTTTGTTTTCTTCTGCAATATATTAAATGAGAAGATTACTAGATTCTTCAGACAAACAGAACCCATGAATTTTACTCTGGCTACTCCCTCCGATATATCCTTGAACTTGAAGTACCTTTTGTAAGGGTACGTATAAACTTAATATGTATAAGTCCTCTTTTATGTTAACAAAGCATACTCTAAGTGAATTATTGGTACTAGAGTCCACTGTTGTTCATCAGTGTCATCTGTCAAGTATACATGATAGGTGCAAGTGGTAGTTTAAAGATGGAGACAATAAGGAAAACTTTAAAGAACAATTCACTGTGTACATATATGAGGATCCAGGACATGTCAAATCTCTCTCACCATCTCCAACTCTCTTTCTCAAATTCTTTCTTAATTTGATTCAAGCTATAGTAGACTATACATCTTTTCTTTCTTCCTGCGCTAAAAGTTGAATGCCCGGTTTAATTCTTTTCTCTTGTTTTTAGTTAGAACACAAATATTCTATTAAAATAAGTTTTCTGTTCTGTAGACGTTCAGAAGAAGCACAGTCCCCTTAATTAGCCGTCGATAAAAGAAGATACGGCAATGTCGACTGGCCGTTTAATATGTGGTGGCTAATTAAAACCAAAAGCGAGCGAGACATCATTCGAAGAAATCCCCAGAGATTTCATGGTTTATTAGAAAGACGGAAAGCTGTTTATATTTTACAAAACTTGTCCTTTGAACTTTCTTCATCCATCCTCTCTCATTCTTTTTGCTTAAGGTGGATGATAGTGGGGTCATCACTGAAGAGATTGATTTGATTGATAACGAAAGAAAAACTGTTAGGGGGACTGATTCTCAGAGACACAAATCCAAAAACCTAAAAGAGAAAAAGAACTTGTTTCAGACTTGACTGACTGACTGAATTAAAACCCCATACGCCATACTTATTGCTTCTACCAGCTGCTACTACTTGTTTCCTATGGGGCCATTCTGCTCTTGTTGCCCCCCAAGTATTCCAAAATTAATACTATATATTTATATATATCACAAATAGGCCCCCACCCACCTAAGATTTGTTCTTCGATCATCATCACTAAATCCAGAAAAGGAAGAAAAAACTGAGTAAGGACAAGTTAAGATTTTTTTTTTAAGATATGTTTTGCGCGTGAATCCCTATGAGGAGGTAAATATGGGAATTGTTTGTCTCTTGTTTTTACTGGTTGCAGGGGTCAGGTTCTGGAAGGGAAGTAACATATGTTAGGATTTCAGAGGTGCTGCTCTCTGAGCTAAAATGAAACCGCCGCCACCAAAATACTTAATAGAATTACTACTCTCAAGGCTCAAAAATCCCTATATGAAAGAAACTAGATTGCAGTAAATTTAGTGGTATGGCAGAGATGGACTGTATAGGTTCTTTTAAGTTTTATCTGTCTTTTTTGTTCTTTGTTAGTTTGTGAGACAGGGATATAAATCACCTACAGTAAACCTTAAAGTTACAACTTTGAATACAGTAGATGATCATCTTATGGTGAGGGTTCCTCCCTACGTGAAGAGTACTGGACCCCTGTAACTGTCTTCTCTTCTGCTAGCTGCTAGTTGATGCATGGCGAGAAAACGACTTTATCTGGGAGATAGAGAAGGTGGGGGAAGCGACAGAGATTGAGATAGATATCTCTACAGCAGAAACAAAAGAAGATGAGATTTCATGAGGGCTTTTATTTAATGATCTGAAAACCTGTGAGGTGAAAACTGCTGGATCGGTGTGAATATATATTTAGGAAAAACGAATGTGAATGAGAGATTATGAGACGATGACTAGCTAGTGGTAGTTTAAAGATGGAGACAATAAGGGAAGCTCTAAAGAACAATTCACAATACATATAAGAGGGGATCCATGACAGGTCAAATCTCTCTCTCACCCTCACTGACTCGCTTTCCCAAATTCTTTCTTAATTTGCTTTATTAAATGATTCAAGCTATAGTAGACTACGTGTTTTCTTTCTTCCTGCGGCAAAAGTTGAATGCCCAGTTTAATTCTTTTCTCTTTTTTAGGTAGAACACAACTCTAAAGATACTTTGTTACTTTACCACTTCCAGCCTAAACAAATGCATATATATGCACGTTACATATGCTTTCATAATCACAAATATGTATAACATATATGTGTGACTGCATGCCCGAGCCCGAGAGTAGATCCAAGTAGCCAAAACTTTTAGTAACATATATACCCATGTGCTAGTCGTAGCTAGTACTCCATGTTTTTGGTGCTAATATTCATGTGGTCAAGTGAGATGTATAGTAAAGTCCCAGTACTATGGTAATACACACCGAGTCGCCGACACCACCAATTTTACAAACCATCTAAAGGCAGAGTGAGAGAAAAGAGTGGGTTCCACAATTTTGAATGAATGTTGGAGTAGGTAATATACAAAATGCATGCCATTAATAATTCACAGTACTACTAGGCTACTAGCTAGCTAGTTAATATAGCTATATACACATGGAAGAAGAAGACAGTGGAGAAGAAGAAGCTAGCTCTTGATGTGGATACTATTAGAAAGGGAACATGCATCTCAGTGCTTACTATTTCAGATAGTGAAGCACTGTACTGAATCAATATGGCTGTGAAGCAACTGTATATATATATATATATACAGTAAAAGATCGGACTTCAAAAAAAAAAAAAAAGTCAACAAGTTAACAGTTCCAGTATCACTGTAGACAAGAAAGAACGAAATCACAGGCAGCAGGTATTTCATTATCTGCATCTCTGGGTATTCGAACTTACAAGCATGCAAGCAGGTATTTCATTATCTGCAAATTGAGTGCTTGCCAAGCACTCAATTTGCCTCCGCAGTAGTAATTGTAAGTAATACTCTTATGCGTACATATATACAAGCAGCGCACTGTGTTTGTATCTTGATTGTTCATGCTTTATGGACTTCCCTTTTTAATAAATTCCTTCTACCGATCAAAATAAATAAAATATAAGCACTGTAATGTTTTCCTTTGTGTTAATTCCCATAGAGAGATTTTCTACAGATCCTACGACATGCAGTTGTGACTGGTTAAACCTGCATATGTTAAACTACTGGTCTGATAGAATATATGGCAACCAGAAAAATGTATTTTGGAAATAAATAAAGAACCAATTAAACAATTTCTCCTTCCGTGTTGTCTTAATCCCAATATGTTAAATATGAAGAGTTATAAATAGCGTACGAGTGCATAACAAAACACTAAACATGCGCATCAAGCTATCACATTGCAAATCTATTTATGTGCATCTCTATAATAGCAAAGGTTTGTGTTCCCATGATCGCACCAGTCAAATATTAAAATGGTATACACTTATACTTCATGCTATAGAATGATAAATAAGCACACAGCAAGCTGTTACTAGAGAAAATAAAAAATAATCAGAACACAACTAATACTAGTAAATTGAGATTCTTATACTTCATACTATAGAATGATAAATAAGCACGCAGCAAGTGGTGTCACTAGACTAGAGAAAATAACTACAACACAACTAATAGTAAATTAAGGCAGTTTTATGGATGGGTAGAATCCATCAAATATTGGCATCTTAGTCAAATAACCTACGGGTGAACTCTACATACCAACGGGAAGAATATCCGCTGATATAGTACAAAGGAAATTACCACAGGCAGGGTATGACTAATACACTCCATGGACATAGGTCAAGTTTCTAGAATCTGTAGCCCTTTATCATTTAAAAGTATAACAAAAGCATTGACATAGTTTTGGTTAAGAATCAGTAGCCCTTTATCATTCAAAAGAATAACAAAAGCATAGACATATTTTTTGTTAAGAATATATAGTCTATATGAGAGCTAGGACTAAACCAAACATAGGCTTTACATAAGAGAATTAATCCTCTCTAAAGTTGATTTCAAATACTAAAAAAATTAAACAGAATTTGATTTTACGAATGAATATTATAAAGAACATAAGCATATTTTGAAGTCAAACACTTAATTAACCCACTTGCCATGAGCTTCATGACCCAATCTAATATTCAAGAACTGATGCTCTAGCTAGAAATATTGAAGTACTCCATGTTGCAGATAGAATTAGTACTACTCCTAATTCAACATTAAAGCATTAACACAGACCGTTCATCACATAATAATTAACATATTCTACTAGGTTTTCTAACAATTCACGAAATACGACAACCCTAGATGCATTTTGAGTCTGCCTCATTCTCAAGATATCCCCAATTTCTTAAATATTATATCTCACATGTCTGCTCCTCCTCCTCCAACACCACCACCACCTCCTCTTTCATGGATGTTTCCTGAGGGACCATCAAGCCATAAAGGAGGAAAAGGAAGAAGCAAACCTGAAGTATTCTGATAGAAAGAACCTCCATCAGTTTCCATCCTAACATTAATTGGCCTTTGCTGAGGGTTGGTGACCATTGGGGGAATGTTAGTTGTCCCAGATTGTAGTGTCGTGTTTAGAGTTGTCGGAATTTCATTGCAGGCATAGCGGATAAGATCAGCATTCGCAGCATCAAGATCCTTTTGGAGTCTATGAACCTCTCTTTGAAGAAACGAGATAGCCCCCACACAACCGTACACTGGATCCTTAACCCTGGCCTCGGCTTCATAAGCAAGAGAGTTCACTGCATCTTCTCTTTGGTGAGGGAGCAGTTCATTAAGGAGCTTCGTTACATTGCTTGCACCAAATATCTTGTGAACATTAGCAAATTTCTGAGGTTCTTCAGGTGGGAAGTAGGGTGAAAAAATGCAACCCGGCATGCATTTTCTCCTCAAGAACTTGCACGCAGCACAAGGAGAGTTTGAAGAACTTGATGTTGCCATTATATCTTCTTACTGCAAAAGATGAATTTACCCACTAAACCGTTGCTAAAACTCCAATGAATACTTCTAAATTTTTAGTAAACAATTCAAGTTCAATAGAATTAAGATTTCATGTGGAATAGAATTATAGACCAAACGAAGATATACTAAACTCTAAATCTGGGGGCCTCACTATGACTTCATTGGACAACACTAAGGTATGCGTACATAGAAACAACCCTAACTTATTGAACCATTCTTTAGGGTTTGGTTTAGTTTGCAAGAACAACATAACACATTCCCTTTATATTTTTCTTGAATTGAAGGCTTAATTTCTTTAGTATTTCTGTAACTCTTTCTAATACTTTCACCCTAGCCACCATGACTAGAGTTTGTGTACGTCTTCCCCATTATTAGATATCTGCACATTTTTCTTGAATTTATTGGACACTAATTTTTGTTTTGAAAGTCTTTATGTTTCTTATTAAATGAACTACTCTCCCTCCCCTAAGACTTTACATGATTTTGTAGGTTTCATACATAAGTTCCACCAATTTGCTACTTATATAGTAATTGGATCCCTACATTTACATGAAGTATCCCCTAATTATTTGAGCTGCCTCTGAGATCTACTTATTAGATGCAACATAGTGCGATTTTTTTTCTTTAATTTTAATGTTCTTTCTTTTTAGGTTAATCTCTAGTAAGCTGACATCAATTTATATCACAACATTTATATGAGCCTGCTGGCTACATGAAGTAAATAAGAAGAGAATTAGAACAAAATAAGAAGAAAGGAGAGAGAAAAGGGGAATGAAAAGACTGCTATTGCTACATGAGTTACCTGTTACTGATCAGGGCTTCTATCTTTGATCAGAAGAAAAAGAAGGGCAGTACCTTTTTTTCTTTTTCTTTACTTATTTTCTTTCTCTTGAGTGGAAATCTTAGCAACCCTTCAACTACAATCAAAAATACTATTACCTGCGCTTTGGGTTTTCCAAGATCAAGAAATTGGCACTGCTGATCATTGAGAGATCATGATCACTATATAAGCTACTTGTATAGTGTATATATTTTTGTAGCTAGGGTGATGAGTTCTCAAAGAGGAAACCCTAATGGAAAAGAAAGCAGTGCCCCTGCAAATTAAGGGAGGAAGATAGAGAGTGAGCAAAAGCAAGGAAAGAACATTAAGCTTATAAAGAGAAAAGAAATAGATATAGAAAACTGAAAAGACAAAGAGGAAAGTGTAATAAATGAAAGGTACACTATTATAAAAGGATGACTAAGACATTCCACTTATAATATCATCTATCTCGGTCTCTCAATTCGCATTTAGTAGTGTACGCTTCATCCCGTTTTCTTCTATATCATGTTACAAACTTTTCCATCCGTTTTTTTCAGTAAATGTCTGGCAGACAAAATTCAAAAGGCAAGTCAAAGAAAAAGTGGCACTGTGTCAAAAAAATAAATAATTGGACTCTGAAGGACTAAACTACCCTTACTACATATCAAATTCCTGCTCAACCAAAATTGAACTGTGCCGATCTACTTTACCCAACGGACATATACATATTGAACTGTTCCGATCTACTTTACCCAACTGACATATACATATCAAAATCTTGTCAAACCAGAAAGAAAAAAACTGCCCAGATCAACGTTTTGTGAAGGACATATTTCTTCCTCAACTGTCATTGTAGTTTAAGAACCCCAACTGCTCTTAGCTTATCCATTATGGAACAAACAGATGGGCTTCATTGGTGGAAGAGGTGCAGTATCACCATCAAGTAGCAAAAAGGTTTCTTTGTAGATACTTTGGAGGCATCTCCACAAGGGTTCTATAACTGTAAACTAAGTTCAGCTAAAGAAAAAAAAAAGTAAACTAGCAATAGAAGTATTTAGTGTTGTGCAGGGTAATTTGCTAAGTTCTGAGAAAGATGGGCATGAAGAAACATACCATGTAATGGCAATATGGCATGAGAAAATTGGTACTGTCCACAAGTGGTGAAAATGCTGGAAATTAGTTTCTTCACTTTCTTGGCCACCAATACCCGAATTGCAATTACTAAGAGTAGTTTAAAACTACCTCCAACCCTCTAAAAGCAGTGCAAGTCCAGCTGAAATTACTCAAATTAGAAGTTGTCCACTGAATAAAACTAGGTGCAGCAAAACCAAATACTGTAAATAATAGGAAAGTTCTACTTGCATCAGTGCTCAAACCAACACAAAGACATTGTTTACCTTATGGGAAGGCTTATGCACAAGGAAATTGTTTACTTGAGATGTGTATACCACAGCTTCAACCTGAGAAGCTTTTGTACTAGCTGCATTCGAGAACTCATCCTCATTCTCATCATCACAAGTTGCTTTTAACTTCCACTAATAACTTCCAGCAGCTACATTAATTGTCTCCTACACTTGCCTGACTGTCGAATATCTACAAAGCTATATATAAGTAAGCAGGATGAAAACCAGACTGATCAATCGGCCTTTTACAACTAGCTTTCTGCTTTTCATCCTGCTTACTTACAGCTTTGTTGATCAGTCTAGGAATCTTCCTCGGAGTAGGCTTGAATACAAGATTCTGTGGTGTAACAAAACTCTTGTTAGGTACCGGACTTGTAACCTTTGGACCTGAAGTATTTCCTATGACAGAAGTACTACAAAATTCATGACCACACACAATGTTCATCCTTAGATTAACAAAACCATTATATGTCAGACCCTCATCCCACATCTTAAAAAAATCAGCATCACATAGTAAATTAATGGACCTATTATCATCCATCCACCAAACAAGGTCAACAGCTTCGTTGTTGTCAAGGTTCAACCCAAGATGAATCCTCTTAGACAGTCTACTACCGAATTATTAGTCCGAAAGTAAAATGATAAATGAACATCATAGAACGTTTAGTAAGACAACATATCCAATTTGGTTTCCTAAACAAATCGTTTCACACAGTAAAATGACATTAGAAATGGCACGTCTCGATATTCATTCAGATGTATAAACAGCTTTTCTAAACTGATCTTTTGACACAATCAAATGATTAGGTCTTACCAAACCAAGAAAATCAGCAATAATATCAGGAGTAATTTTATGTATTTACCCTCAATAAAACGTCTGTAACGATTGTTGTTTTTCAGAAAACGAATGTATTTGAGAGTAAAACAAACATTTCAGAATTGGGAAATGATTCATAATAAATAAATTTAAACACTTGTTGTGGATTCCGTTGTAAACTGGATTAAGAAAGAGTGATGGCGACGGGGATGGTGATTTTGCTGCAACTCTCTTACTTGTACGAACCATTACTGATCAAATAAGATGAATATTTTTGATGATAATCTTTAATACATGCATGAAAGAAATCCCTAACCTCAAAAAAAAAAAAAAAAAAAAAAAAAAAAAAAAAAAATTTAACAAACAGCAGAATCTCGATTCAGGATATTACTAAAGCAAAAGATTCAGAAGGAAAAAAAAACCCTATTAAACTACTGAAATATCAAATGAAAAGAAACATTGGAGTGGGAACTGAGATGATACCTGTGATGATGATGATGAATGGTGTTTCTGGCTTTCGATGAAATTGAAGGAATTGCAGAAGTTAAAAGAAAAAATAGAGAATAAGAAGTTGAGAAAAAAGAAACGGGTACAAACGAAGACATGCGTGGGGGTGGAAGCAGGGGAAAGATGTTCTTCTCATTTCATTAGTAGCTAGATCTCGATCGTCGATTATTGGATTTCACGCTAGCAGATTAACTCGAGGACAAAATGCGTCATTTTGATATGCGAAAGCTGGAGAGAGGCCCCTACCCGAAACCAGCCAGTTGGACTGGCCCCAATGCCTGACCCCACCGCTTAACCCACTATACAACTAATTTATTATAAACCTTTACGGCGGCGAGGATTGAACCCTTGACTTTCTCCTTAATGGAGTTGATGGGATACCACTGAGCTATGCTCTTGGAACCATCACACCATTCCATTTATCATCTCATTTCTTGTGGGATTTTAAGTTTTTAACCTTTAAAAAAGAATGGGAGATCAAACGGTGAGTGGACTTTTTTTTTTTAATGGGTTAGTACAATGGTTAGTTGTGGCCGCTAAATACTACTAACATTTTTTGCGGGATTTTAAGTTTTTAACCTTTAGGTCGTGTTTGGCACCTTTGACAACATAAAACTTAGTTAGGTTAGAGTTTTTTCTTACATAATTAGGATTACCATGAAATAGTTAAGCAAAATTGTTGTTTCTTTTGCCATCAATCCGTACGGGTGTATGTTATATTTTGTTTGTCTAGTATTAAATTTTATTAGAAAAGATTTAATTTACTTCTTAGCATAAAGGGAAAATATAGGATAATTAAAAAAAAAGTAAAAAATGGGTGACGTGAGAAAAGTTTTAGGATAATTACCTATTTTAAAGGCAAAATAACTACCTATTCTTGGTTGGGATTTTGGTATCCTGGATACTTGGGAGAATATTGTAACCTTACTTTTTTAGCTAACTAAAATTAGAGAAGGTTATGCTATACCCGTCCAAACTTAGAATAAAAAGAAGATAAACACGTTTTGACGGTTATTTTGGAGATAACCCAACCTATGATAGGATATCAAAGGTGCCAAACGCGACCTTAAAAAATAATTGAAAGATCAAACAACGGACGCTTTGTTTTCTTTTTGATGAGTTAGTACAGTGGTTAGTTGTTGTCCCTAAATACTACTAGCAATTATAAGGTCCAGGGTTCGAACCCTAACCTCATCCAAAAAAGGGAGCATCGGGCCACTTGATGGTTCTCGTCAGTGGACGTTTCAGTTAACAGAAAACAGTTATTTGTATAGGGGTATTATCCAAAATAGTAACACTTTCTTAATCCGGATTATAAAAAAGTCCCATTGTTATAACCTCTCTACAAAATGGTCATTTGTCCATTAACCGTACGGTTATGTCACTATTTCCAGTTAATTTTGGCCCTACCTAATTGTTCATAAAGATTTACATGGCATTTACTCTCTAGAGTTAACCGTTTTTCCTCTAATGTTTAACGAACTTCAACCTAGATCGTTACATGGCATTTACTGTTACATGGCATTTACTGTTGGAAAAATTATATGTGTTTTCGGTTTCTCGGAAATGACTTTCATGCTACAAACAAAATATTAACAAGGATAGAGTTAGAAAGACTTATCGGATTGGTTGATCGAGGCGAGGTAATCCTCTTTCCTTAAAGACAATTCATCCCCGCATATGGTGCTCACGGTTCTACGGATGTCGCCTTCCAAGATACAACGATCACGCCTTATAGTAAGTAGCACTACAATACTATTAGGCCAGCGAATGTTGACAATTAATGTGCTCTTAAATGACTCTGACTCTTGACATAAAAACTTGTTTTCTGCTTCTCAAAATCTTGTGAAAACCCATGCAAAACTAAAACAATAGATGAGTATTTATAGAATCAATAGTGACTCTACAAAGTGTCTTTTCACCAATAGGTGACTCACCATGGCCAATGGTGACTCTCCATAACATCTATTCATAACTAGATGTCTTATGATGAAAAGGTATAATCCAAACACATCTCTTGGAGTTTGAAATTCAAAATCAATTTTCACTCACACAAATATTTTACCCAAAATTCCAACATTTACTCTCTAGGATCCGCTCTTCTTCTAAGAGGTTTAGCGAAGCTTCCATCGCCTTTTCCACTTTACTCAAGTTAAGTGAGGGAAGGTATTTTAGAAAAAATAATACCGTTTTTTTTCTTTTTTGAAAAGTGTTAAATTAGATTAAAAATTATCATGCTGCAGACACTAAATAATAATACGACCATTTCCTAAAACCAATTAGGAGAGTTTGGCCATTCTATAAACCCTATCTTGTTTTAACTTATATATAGGCATGTTAGGCGACGGGCCCTTCGAATAAGGGCATCTTTGTTAATGTTCCTATTTTACTTTGAAAAGTTCATACACAAATTAATAATATATCTCAAATTTGCTTTTGCGCTAGAAACACAAGTTTTCACTAGATCTTGTATACTAGATTTAGGTATTTTGCTTTTCGATAGTGCAAATACTGGTTCAATGAGTCGATCTATTTAAAATTTGATTGACATATTCTAATCAAAAGATTTCTATAGGCAATCATAAGCAAGAATCATCTAATCATGATGATCAATGATTTGCAATCTTTTTGAATAATTTTCAAGGAATACATTTTTTTTCCTACTAGCTCATATACATGGTGTACATGTTACATAGATACATGAATCTATACGTTTTATACTTCTTTTTCTAATGCTTAATAATTTATTATATATACATACTTTTAATTATGAATTTCTCTTTATTATATTTCTATTATTGCTTTAATTGGCTAATAATGCTCCCAAAGAATAAATCAATACTTATATATTTGATTAAATTAACATATATTTATTATCCAAATCTTTTACTTTAGTGATGGTGATTATATTCATTCTTATTTTATTTTTTGAGAACATAATGATTATATTCACGGCATAATAGTGATGTGATAACAAGCTAGTGACATGATAGTGATATTCATGAAACATCAACTTAAATCTAGCTATCTAGCCATAGTATTATTAATATGCACCAAATGAGTGTTTAGATATATATTTGATCGGCCATCACTACATGTATTAGAGAAAGCTACTTTTAGCTCAAGAATTTGTAAGACATTCTTTCATGACTATTAACATAATTTTAAATGTTTGATTCATTTCATTTAGGGTCTTATTAGTTCATTCGGAGGGCAAGTAGAAATTTCGTTAAATAATCTGCGATAAATTAATAATTTGACTAAAACAATACCTTTTTACCGGTCTCGATTTGAACAAGTATACTAATACCAACAAACAAAATTAGTCTATTTTTTTGTCAACATAGCTTGCAGCATAAATAAAAAATGTGAATCACCGGTAATATTAGAGTCCCAAGTTGGTCATAGGGTATTTGGTGTCTATCGGTTTCCAATACGCCCTTCCACCCTCCCCGAGTGGATTGTGCGTGCCACGACTATGAGTACTGTGTGTCCATAGTGGAAGCTGGGCCGTGCTGGCTAACCGGTTAAGGCTATGGATCCGTCTAACTCAAATAATAATATCAATAAGAACATAAAAAAAAGTCTCTTTTTCAATGAAGCAAAACTGGTATTTTTGGTTATATATAATACTCTCTCCGTTCCATTTTAGATGATGTTTTAGGGTTGTTTTCTTGTTCCACAATACTTGAATGTTTTCATATTTATCCAAAAAAACTATCAATTATACCCTAACATTTTGTCTTGAAACTATAATTTTATTTTTAAATGCACTAATAGCAATTATTGTTTGAAGACTTTTCTTAAGGATATAGATGAAAAATATTTATATCTCTCTTCATTTCTTAATCTGCGTGAAAACTCCAAAAACATCATCTAAAATGGAACGGAGGGAATAGTATTTTGCTTGGTAAAAGTAATTTTATATATAATAGTAATAGTATAAAAGAAATGTTGTGTACAAAGAAAATACCCCACGTACGGTCTACATAGATACCGACTCTCATGTAAGAAACACGCCTCACAAACTAACCAACATTGCTAATAGGGGTACCAAATTGCGTGTACCAATCCCTTGCCAAAATATATTTTGTCCTATATATATTTTGGTACGCCCCCACGCAATTTGGTACCCCTATTAGCATCCTTGAACCTAACCGAATATCCGAACCTTGTGCTTAACCATGCATAATTCATGCCCAAAACCAAAGGTCATCTTGGGGACCTGCCCCGATTTTCCAGATTTGGGAAAAATGTCGAAATCTTTAAGTTTTCCAACCAAACCAGTTAAGTCACATGTGTGAGATAATACATGCTTGACGGTTCACGGTTTAATTTTCAGGCATAGTTTAGTTTTTATGTTTCATTTAAATTTTTTAAAAAAATTATTTTAATTATTTTACCTTTATTTTATTTTTTGAAAATTTAATCTCTTTTACCTTATAAATTTATTTTGTAATTTTATTTTTCTTTAAAATTTATTTATATAAAAAGTGAAAATATAAAAGGAGTTAAACCCGCCAAAAAATTAAACCTTGAACCCTAAAATAGAAAGAGAGTACGATCAATTGAGACACTCTTATCCCGTTGACCGATCAAATGCCCAGGTGGGCATTCCCGATTTGCCCCTGGGGTCCGCGATTGCTCATCGGTTATTAGGTGTCTATATCACTGCTTTATTACTCCCTTTTGAGACAATTTTATCTTATTGAAGAAGACAATAAAGAAGAAAAATTCTTCAAATCAAAATGGCAGAATCTTAATTCACAGGCCATCCCTCAAATATCATCAAATTCGTTGGTGAAATTCATGTTTTTTTAGTATGTATGATGTATTACAATTTACTTGTAATTGTGATATAAACCATTTGTATTCAATCATGTTTTTCACTTTTGATGTATCAGTACTTGATGCAAGCAATCTTAATTAGGTTTGCCTGTTCCTAAAAAAAAAACCTAATTAAATTTTGAGGTTCGCCTCTTCCTCAAAAAGAAAAAAAAGAAAAAAAAAACACACGCTAGTACGCCCTTACACCCTCCCCATGGACAAAAAAAGACTAGTACGCCCTTACACCCTCCCCCATGGACGAGGACACAATTATATACATCATAGGTGCAAGTGGATTGTGTGGGAGTGGTGTGTTTGCGTGGTGAAGGCTGGGCCTGAGCCGGCGAACTGGTTGGACCTATGGATCCGTCTGACGCAAATGCCGAAAGGAAAAAGACTGTATCAGTGTAGTGAAACTTGTGCTTTTGGATTTTTTGCTTGGCAAAAATTATATTATATATATATATATATATATATATAATTATCTATTCTATCTATTGTATAAAGGGAACTACCCTTATGTAGCTAGGTGAAGCTGTAATTTTTATTTTCCAATTTTGCCCTAGTTTCATTTCATTTTTAAAGACATTAAATAAATATTTAGGGGTATTAATATAATTTGAAAATTTAAAGACCATTTTTCCCTACTGAATCTTTGAATTGTTCTTAGGTCCTTCTAATTAGTTCTTCGGTTCTTCTGATTAATACTAATATCACCTTTGTTGATCAGATCACATCATTGAACATTTGTTATATTTCAATTAATTAAATCAATGAACAATCAATCAGAACATAAATTCTTAGATGCATCAAATAATGGGTACCTAATAGAACAAAAATATAATATATGATTCTGTTATCATAGACTGATTCCTTAACAAAGATAAGAAGGGGATAAAATGCCATCACATAGATGGAAAGAGAAAGAATGATCACGGCCAAAGCACAGGGAGAGAGGGAAAAAAGAGAGGAAGAAGGTAGTGGAGGCGTGTAGCAGATGGAGAAGAAACAAGACTAATAAGGGTTTACGTTTAGGTGATTAAACAAGTAAAATCCACGCCTAAAGATGGGCTGTAGCACGTGCAAGGCACGTGCGGGTGATCTTGTCACAGTACAAAAAGAAGTGCTACGTAAAAAAATGTAGATACAAACTCTCATATAAGAAATACCCTTATTGAAGGCCCGAAACTTGTGCTCAACCATGCATAATCGATGATAGAGCAGTTGGGTAGGTTGCCAGAAGAAGGGCATTTGGTTAAGGTTCATGAAGAAAATGGTGATGTAACATTTTTAATGTTTGCAACAAGTATTCATTGTTTATAAACGTCAAGTGAATTTCATTATAATATACCAGAACAACGAACTGATCTCTGTTAAGAGTTAACATCAGAATGCGCTCTTGCTTTTCTATTTCCCGGGATTTCTTTGGCTTGTAGTTTTACAATTAGCTACTAAATATCTCAGTAGTGAGTGTCATATCTCAGTAGTGACTGTTATATTCTGTAGTGAGTGTTGAGTAAAGACAACATCATCAAGATATGGTTTCGTTTTTTTGAAGTGCGTGTTGAGTAAAGAAAATATCTATGATATCACCATTCATTCAATCAATCACGTGTAATTTTTGTCATCAAATTTGCATCATAAAGCTTCATCTATAAATCTCTCTTCTTGTGCATAAGATTGTTAAACTTGTTCTGAAACAAGAATTTCTGAGGAAAAAGAAGAAGAATGGGAGAAATTCAAGAAGTACAACTCCAGATCAAATGTAAGTTATAGTCTCACTTCATTACTAGCTCAAGGACTATAAGTGGTGGCATTTTACTAATTCGTGTGTTTTTCTTCCATCAGGTCAAGAATCAAAAGAAGTATCGGCGGCAAAAACTGGTAGTGAAGAACCAACATCTACGTCGCCAACCAAAGCAAGCAAAGACTATAATTGGTGGCTCAGGGTGACGGTTTATGCATTTTTGCTTATATCTGGTCAATCAGTAGCTACTCTTTTGGGCGAGTTATATTACGATAAAGGCGGGAATAGTAAATGGATGGCAACATTCGTACAATCTGCTGGGTTTCCAGTGCTCTTTATCCCGCTAATTGTTGTCAGGGTATACTTAACACCACCCACCAGTTCCACCACCACCATAACCACCAAATATTCACCATCAGTATCTACACTAGCACTCCTTTACCTCTCTCTTGGAGTGCTAATAGCAGGAAACGGCATGTTGTACTCCTACGGGCTCTTGTATCTTCCGGTGTCTACATACTCGTTATTATGTGCAACTCAATTAGTTTTCAACGCAATATTCTCCTTCTTTATCAACTCACAAAAATTCACCGCTTTCATATTCAACTCTTTGATTCTCCTCACCCTTGCTGTGGTGCTCCTAGCAGTCAATACTGACCCTTCAGACTCAAAAACGGTTTCTGGAGGTAAATATGCTATCGGGTTCATATGCACACTTAGTGCCTCGGCCGGTTACTCCTTGTTGCTTTCACTAACACAGCTCAGCTTTGAGAAGGTGATAAAAAAAGAAACCATATCTGCCGTACTGGAAATGTCAATCTCTACATCGGTCGTCTCTACTTGTACTTGTTTAGTCGGATTATTTGCTAGTGGAGATTGGAGGCGATTGAAGAACGAACTTAACGAGTATGGAGAAGGTGGCGTTTCGTATGTGATGACTTTGGTGTGGATTGCAGTAACTTGGCAGGTATCTTCTGTTGGTATACTTGGGTTGGTATTTGAAGCATCTTCACTCTTTTCCAATGTCATTAGCACATTGGGTTTACCCATTGTTCCAATTTTTTCTGTCATATTTTTCCATGACACACTAAATGGGGTAAAGATAGTGGCAATGTTGTTATCGCTTTGGGGTTTCGTTTCTTATATTTATCAGCATTATCTTGATGATTGTAAGGCAAAAGAAACAAACAAACACAGTTGATAAAAATGAAGAGAAATGCTAAATCATCTGAAGTGTCTCCTTTTTTCCATTCATTAGTACTAATTGGAGTTAGAAATGTTGCTTTCCATTGATTAGCACACTAGTGCAATTAGTTTTCTATGAACTTGAAACCGCAGAAAATCTTCATCGGATTTTTCACAAAAATAACTCTCTTCCTTTCTAATAATGAGTGCAGAAAGGAAAGACAGAAAAAGAATGATACAAAATCTTAGCTACAGAATCTTTAATCAATCTGTATATGTTAACAACATTCTGTCGTGCATAATGAATCTCTCCACTCTGACAAATGAATTGTTCATTCCTTTTGTGCTAGTTGAGCTTGATCTTGAATTCTGCATTAGAAATAAGAGTAAAATATATGGCAATAAGTTTTCAAAGAAGATGCAAAATATGCTTAAGCTGATTATTGGGCAAGAAATAGCAGTTCAGCAACAATCAATATTCAATTTAAGAGGAAATACGAAGGTCGGAAGACTGACCTCAAAATGTGTAAGCTTAAAATCTTTCTTCCCAATTCGGTCCTCCTCAGTCTGTCGTAACCTTCAGCATCCTTTACACAAATACATGAAAGAAGGGATATACAAGTGAGGAAACAAACTTGGAAATCCAAAAAATGAATGCAGACGTGAAATCCGGAAACATACCTGTAATATGAGAGTTTCTACATGAGGGAATTCAGCATGGTTGAAGTTGCTTCATTATCGATCTGGTACTGACCATCTCTCCTACGGGCATACGAAGAAACAACATACACGAAAGAGTTACTCTCGCCTCGGTTTTCATTTTTTCTTGATATCAAGGATACATTATAAGAGACCAATATATATCAGAACTTGGTGACAAGATACAGTAACCTCGATCATATAAAGAAAATGAAAAAAGAAACTTAATGCAAGGAAACACTCCACCTCCAATACGAACCATCCAGAGAAATTTAGAAGTTTATTTATATCATCGCTAGGGTATCCGACAATACTTGAATATCAGAAATTTAGACTCAATTTAGAGCATTCAGATGTTGAATTCTAAGACTGGTCCACAATTATTAACCTACTAACCTCAAAGACGACAAGAACATTATTACATCCAAGAGACGGCAGGTGGGTTCCAACAATCCCATGATGAATCCCTATAATAAAACAAAGTGACCAAACACGTTGAATTACTTTAATAGAAGGCCTTCGTCAGGAATATATGTTTCTATAACAATAACAAGGAATTGAACGGTCATATCTCCAAATCGAAACTGCAATACTCAGATATGTCTACAGTAATCAAAGACTCCGGGATATTTAAGAAAAATTGAGTTGGAGAGTTACCTTCACATGTAGACAAGTACGTCATCCTTTGTTTCTCAGTTATTATTCTCCTCGGTTGACCACGTTAAGTTGTTCACAGATATCTCAGCCCAAACATCATACCCAACATAAACAAAATTAATTGCCACCGTAAGATTACTTACAAATTAATTCACAGCACTTCTGTAAAAACACCTTTCAAACACAAAACACTCAACTGTAGAAAAGTGTTTCAAACAAACCAAAACAATGCAATCTTAGCTCTCCTCACACTAGAACACATTAAAGAGAGACAAATCAAAATTTTGAAAAATTATACCTCTTGGCACGCTTTGGGACAACAAGTGCAAGCTCAGAAAGCTTAACAGCAGAAACAGCAATCTTAGCTTCATTTGAAAGAGGATCACAAATCAGTTTTATAAAAGTAGAACCATCCATTGAAACACTAATGTAGATGAGTACCTCTCATCCATTTCTTGAACCACCACCGGCTGATTACTAAACTCTCAGAATTCAACGAATTCATCGATGTCTGTTCAACATCTCTACCACAAGTAGTATTCTCAATTGATGTTGCTGAAGTAAATTTATCCATATCGTTATACATTGAAAAAATCTCATCTCCAGTCTCATCAGAAGGACAACCATTACCAGAATCGCAACACCTAATTCACTAGTATCAAAACATATATCTCTAGTAAACTTAGATTCTCTGGATGTGCTCTTCTATGCCCTAGCTTTTTTCTGGTAAATCCGACATGCCATTTATCATTACAAAAATTATGATGATGACCCAATTTTTTTTATTGGGGCTGAAACTGATGATGGTTATGTGATGCACAAGAAGAAGAAGGAAATGCAGTGTGATGAGTCAATAATGGAGGTGGCATATAGACAGCATTACTACAGTGATCACAAGTACCAGAGGCTATATATGCAGGCCAGAAAACAGGGAAAGGCTATTATTGTGTATCTCCTCCGACAGCTTCAACAGCTTTTTCACCTGGAAGCTGACCGTCGATAAAACAAGCAAAGCATGGCCAGCTGATAACAGTGTGAGTTAAGGAGACTTTACCAGATGTAGCAGAGCTTTATATGCATGCTGAAAACAGCCTAAGGTTTAACAATAGTGTAAAGCTGTCAGTTCTGTATCTCCTCAAAAGCTTTTTCACGTGAGGGCTGACATTGATAAAAAGCGAGCAAAGCCCAGCTGATAACACTAAGCATTTCGGATATCTCGAGATGCAAACAACGGGAAAACGAAAATGGTACTGATGGATAAGAATGAGATATCAATAAAAGTTCTAGTAGTAGTGAATATTTACAGAGCTAATACAACTGAGCTAGTGTTGGCTACTGAATAAACCTTAGATACGTACATATATATGCCATTGTTATCATCAGATTGAAATTATGCAACTTGATATCTAATTGAATCAGAGTTAAAACATGGAAATTGATATAGCTGTGGAATAGGCATGAAGTGCGTGAATAACCAAATTTAAGTGCAAATTCATCCATTTAGAGGAAAATGCCAAAATCCTCGCTGCCTAAGAACTCATAGTTCTGAATCCTTGTTGTAGCCTGCAAGGTAACTAGCTCATTGATCCTTCCAGTGGAGGCGGAAAAGTAGCTCGTTGGCGATAAGCAATTAGGTCGGTTTTAGTAAATGACAGAATGGAAGCATAAAGATAGTTAGTTATCACAGAGAACTGTGCCTGATTGACTAACTGTTCTATGAAATTTATTGACGGACGGATATAAATTTCAGTGCAGTTTCCTACTCAAATTTATGATTTTACCAGCATATGCGTATTCGACCACCATGTATAAACGAAATAAGCCACTACAGTGTACATCATACCATCTAGATAAGTTCGAGTCACTAACAAAATGCACAATTTACTAAGCAATATAGTTTAACGCTAAATAGAAAACTCTGCCAAAAAGTTGGATCAACGATATAAAGACAGAATACAAGAAAATCATTATATATATATCACCCACTAACACACAAAGGTTGCTTGTTAATGAAACTCATAAGTCTACAGAATGGTATGAATATTACTTCCGAAACTCAATGAAGATTACCAGTTTATAAGTATGTATTTTGGGTTTGAATCTTCCTGCAGCTGCTTGAAGGGCGAATCACGGCTCTCTGTCTCCTGTCTCCTTCAACTGACTACAATCACTACATTATGCAGGCATCTATTTCCCCTAATTCTTTCATCGAAACAAAGGTATTCTTGTGAGGGAATACTCGAATAATCCATTCCTCAAAATCCACAAGTCTTTTCAAAGTTGAAGCTTTTGTATCATAAATGTTGAGAGCGTACTCACTATCAGTGTAAGTTAAAACACCGCCACTCTTTGTAACAGCTAATGAATGGCTCTCATTAACCCTAAACTCTTTACTCCAACCCAATGACTGATGTTCCTCTCCCTCTTTCTTGTCTTGACTATCATTCTTCGTCTTTAATAGCCATATATCAAAACATTCATCTCCTTCATCATATACAGCAATATACAAAAACCGATCCAAAATACCTAATGTGTCAATTCGAAAATCAGTGTTTGGTGGCAATGGAGGAGGTGCAAGATGCTGGGAGAACTTTTCCTCAATCAAGTCAAAGGTCAAGATCGTATTTACCTTAGCATTAACCCAGTAAATAGCTCCATTAGCAAAGCTACCATGTTCAGAATAAGGCTTAGGGCTGAATTCAATATTTAACTTTCCAAGGTCTCTCCATCCTTTGCCACTTCCTAGAGTGTATATGTAAACTTCTATAAACTTGGTCTTTCGGGACACATAAATTCCTACAACTTTGTACTCATTTGTTGCAGAAAGGTAACCAAATCCGAAAGACCAAGTGCCATGCTCATCATATTCATCTGTCCCCCTGATTTCTGGAAGCAGGAGATGTTCTTTGGTGAAAGGGTTAAATATCCAAACAGGATAATCAGGCATATCAGGATGACCTATAGCAAGACAGATTAAACCATTAAACGAACCAATTAAGAAACCCCCGTAAATTGGTTGTGGATTAATCTGTCTAATTCTCTCAATGGGTGTTGTTAACTCCCGATTCTGATCATATTCAAAAAAGTATAATTCATCTAAGGATGAAGCGAGAAACACCAACTTACAGGAATCTTTAGCAGCAGTAGATGGATGATTGAGATGATGTAGATGCTTCTGAGAGAACGATCGATCATTAGAAACAATATGAACAGTATATTTCCAAGATTTGCAGACTAATTTGCAATCGAGTATAGATTGAGCTGGAATACGACTTAATATCTCTAATTTGATTTCCACGGGGAGATTATTGAAATCCGCCATGAAGGATGAAATTTGTTAGGGTTTTGAGAATGGAAAGAAAACGCAGGTACTTTTGGTTTGTGGAAAGAGGTTGGCGTGATTCTTTATATTTTTGAGGAGAGACGGTTTTTATCTTGACACGCGTTAATATGTAGCGGTACATATCGGACCAGGCTCAGTATTTAAGATGTGTGGGTAATTAAACAGGTTTTTACTTACTGGGTGATAATGGGTTAGATGTTGCGTTGGGTTAGGCTGAGTCTAGCGGTGGAGGGAAGGGGTAGTTCCAATGTAGTTAATATCGGATATCGGTTTATCTCGGCCGGGACTGATACACTGGTACAACTTTATATCGGAAATATTATCGTTGAAATATTGGTGTAATATCGGTTCCAAATTTTAAGACAAATATAATAGTAACACAATCACCAAATGGCTATAGTAGAATTACAACTTTCAGTGGTAAAGCCAAACTAAGTTAGATGGGCAAAACTAAACATACATAAAACTATCCCTAATTCGCTTAAGCCACAATTACTATATGAACAACTCCGTTAACAAAACAATCAAGATTCAGGACAACGGAACAACATCAATCACACAAATTTGTCCTCTGCAATCAACATCAACAGATGGCCTTTCCTATAGGCTAGGAAACTGTAACTTAAACATACAAATTGCCTGTATAGGCTGGGAAAGGGCTGTTACCCATACAAATCAACCATTAATCACACAAAAAAAAAACATAATCAAAGCAAAAAAAAGAGAATAATTATCAAAAGATTCAAAACCCCAACCCATTTTGTTAGCCAATAATCTCTGAATTTTAGATGAAGAAGATCAATAATCAAAAGTTCCTTCCTTAGAATGAGATTCTCATTGATGAGATTGAAAAGAAGAACATGATCCGTTGAACTACATATCTGAAGAACATTGACCTCTTTTCCTTTCAATTCAGTTTTTCGGCTCAAGAACTATATCTTGGATCGAGTTTTAGGGATTTATCCCTTCCCTTTTATGAAACACCTTAAGCACCCTTCTTCTTTACCGAAAACAACTAAAATAACCAATACCGGATTATCGGGAAAATTTCGTATCTGTGCATATCGGCCGATATTATCGGGTAGATATCGTATCGCCGATATATTGCTTATCGTATCGCTCCAAGAGCGATATCCGAAATTTCGCCGATATATCGGCCGATATGACCAATATTGACTACATAGGGTAGTTCCATAATGTCGCCACGTCTACTAGGAGGAAGGCCTGAGTGTAGTGCAGAAATTTTTAGTATAAGCGAGGATTGTTTCCTCGCTAATATTTTTAAATATCTTTTAAATAAAGAAATGATCATATACTTTTTATAAACAAAAACTATAATATAGAAATTCATGATTTATAAAGAGGGATATGATGCGTGTCGTAACCACAACAAATTAATCGAGATATTTTCCACTAATTAACTAGTAATATAGCGGTAGTAAGGATCGTTCCCACAGAGAGCTGTGTAATTGATAGGTTATTTATATTAGCAAAATAAGACAAAGGGGGGTTGGATTAAAGTAAATAAAAAGAAAAAAAATAAGAAAAAGATGATCAAGGAATCCTTCGCCGTTACCAAGCGATAACTGGATTAATATATTTATCTATCTTCGTTAGAACCATTCATCACCAACCGTAGGAAAGCAGCTAGAGCAGTGCTATCCCCAAAGTCCCTTATGTAACCGGATACCGAAGCGCTCGCATATCAAGTTCTATCCAACTGAATCACCAAGTAGTAGCGCACTCAAGGTGTAACCCAACCGGAAGCTTTAAGTTATGTGAACTTAGGTTGATCCTAGAAGTTAGACTCTTAGCGCAAGGTCCACTTACTAGTGTTGTATTCACACACGATTGCTCCACAGAATCCCTCTGCGAGGTCTCACGTTCTCTACTCGTGTAAGGATTATTCAACAATTACACGGATATCCTAACCCTTTACTAGCAATAGAATGATCAATATAATAATTCAATTGTACACTTGAACAATCTAGAAATCAATCATAAACCCTAATTATAGTGAAAACAAACGATAAGATGATAAAACTCCGAATAGATTTGTATAATAATAAAGCTTCATGCTAGAACATTGAATTCATCCTAAATCAATCAAAGGTTTAGCTACTCATAATTACAAGAAGAATGGGTTCCCCTAAAGGGGTAAACCCTAGGTTTTGATATGAAAGATGTAATATGGGAGGTAGAATTGTGTCTCCCAAGGTATGGTCTCTCTTCTTAAGGCTCTGGATGTCTTCTTATATAGAACTCTCAAAGTTAGGCTTTAGAATCCTTCCGGGACCGTGTTTCCTTGAGTTAGAAGTCAATTTCGCATCCAAATATGTCCCATGAAGTTGTCAGGTTCGGCTCATAACATTCCGACCTTTCCCGGACGAACCTGACAAGTGAAATTCTCTCCAGGCGAGTGTTAGTTTCGGCTCACTTGATTAGATTACTTTTGAGCCGAACACTCTCCTGTATACTCTTCGAAAATATTGATTTTTAAGCTCCAGGTTCGGATGACTCGAGCTGATGAAGTTATTAGCCGAACCTCTCTCTGTAACTTCAAGTTTCAATCTTGTTTTGCCTATAATTTCTTCGTCCGAACTCGGAATGACCTCATTCTTTTTGCGTTCACTTTGTATTCTCGTTCTCTTCAAGATGATATTAAGAACTCCTGGAGTTCAATGAGTTGAATTTCGTCCTTGGCCTTCCTTCATTGATAGACTCCACTTCCTTGTTCATTTAAGCACTTTAAGCTCCTTTTTGGATGATTCACCTGATATGACACATAGACTAGAAAATAATCATAATAACAAGTAATATGCAAGAATTATAGCTAAAACAAGTACGGAATTGACATTCTAAACATATAAATTAAGCACTTATCAAATTCCCTCACACTTAGCTTTTGCTAGTCCTTGAGCAAACTACCTAAAATACAACAACTCCATGTCGTCGAAGATACAGATGCACTTAGCTAATGCAACATGACTTTAAACCCCTAGGTGTCCCTAGTGGACGAGTTATAGTCTCGTGAGGAGATATACCCACAAAACCTACTCTAACTTCAAAGCATTCCAGCTTCCCAAGCATCCAAACAGCTATGAGGACATAGAGTTTCTGCATGCTAGTAATAAGAAGTTAGAAACACCAAAGAACATATTCTCATTCTTAAATGTTGAGTGAGAAATAACCACACCATAATGAGAGAACGCGTGTTTGAGAGTGATCAATAAGCATTTCGCCTCGACTTCTGCCCCACATAAAAGGATTTTATGATAATTGCACTCAATAAGACGGCTTTTTTATGGGTCTCACATGTGTGCAGGTAGGAATGAAGAGAGAAATCCTACACACGTTGAATGGTGGGAAGGAAACCTTCCGAATTATTTCTGGAGACCCCTCAAGATCGTGGGAAATAAAAGACTTTTTATGATGATCTCTAAGAAAGGAAATCAACCATTATTGCGAGGATGAGAGTACTTACCACCTTCACATTCGATTGCAATGATGATAACACCACTCTCACAACATCAATAGAAACGCTTTCCTTCCTTCGGCTCGTCTTCTTCATCTTCTTGGTCTTCGGTCTTCTTTAACGGTTGATGATAAACTCTTGAACTTGGTAAATCCTTGACAATTTGTAACTATTTTCCTCAATTTCCTTGTTGCTTGAAACTTCTTTATATATTTTTTCTTCCCCTTGGCCTTATTAAATAAATAAATAAAAACAAAATAACAAAATTTTCTCGTTTTTTTTTTCTTTTTTTCTTTTTTCTTTTTTTCTTTTTTTTTTAATTTTTTTAAGACAAGAAAAATAATACAAAAATAACAATGAAAATGGCCATGGTGAAGTACTTTACCGCTTGATACTTCACAACTTGTATTGTCTCGTATCATAAACTTCAACAACTCTCATCTTTTGATTTTCTTCGCTCTTGTACTTAGTCTTCCACTTTGATATAGAATTCCGCTCCTTATGTGTAAGTCTTCAACATGTATATAAAAATCTGCTCATTGTATGTTGCTTTACTTGGATATGAAATTTGCTCTTCCTTGAATTGTTGCTTTTAAACCTCAAACGTCTTCAACTTTCCTTGTAGATTTTGATGTCGCTCCACTTGTTGATGATGATGGTGTTTCTATGGACCTGTTGTTGGCGAGAGAGAGAATGGTGCTAACTGCAAATCAAACTACAAGAAGGTGGCTTTCATCTATGGACGTCACCTTCATGATTGAAAAAATTATCACTCAAGATATCAAAGAGTAGTGCTTCTATTGGTGGGAGGTTGGGTAGCTCACCATTCTACCCGGAATTAACGTACAGTGACACACACTCAAAAGAAAGCTCTTTAGTCAACTACAAAAAATCTGGTCTGGTGCCTCAGTTGATATGAAAATAGGTAGTCTCCACTAATGATTGATCAGCAACTCTAATAATGCATTTCTCTCTGCTCCTCATTTGCATCACCGGCATGATTAAATCCATTATTTAACACTCTAACAAACAAGAAATCCAACGTAATTCCCTAACACTTCCAAGTTCAGTTATGTCGGTCAGAATCTCTATGTAAACATACCTAAAAGTATGCTAGTGACTCTTAAATCTCTACAAGTTGGAGGTTTTTATGCAAAAATTTACAAATTTTGAAAAATTCTATATGCAAAAAATCCAAACACTCCCCCACACTTAAACTTTACATTGTCCTCAATGTAATTGACTCGTCCTAAGTAAAATCAAGATGGGAAATCCTAATATGATATGCAAAAGAAGAAAACTAAAAACAAAAAGGATAGAAAATACAAAACCTATGGGTTGCCTCCCATTCAGCGCTTAGTTTAACGTCCTCAGCCTGACCTTCTTGTTATCGTCCGTAGACCAATAATCTAAAAATCTGGTAGTCCTTCCAGATAATAATCTGCAATTCTAATAACAGCTTCACAAAAATATTAGCACAAGATATAAATATTAAAGCTATAATTTTATTGAAGTTTCCCCCACACTTTGTCCTTTCTACACTCGAAAGTGGATATAGAGCATAAAGGATGCGTATTTCAAAAGGTTCTTCAGCATGGCGAACCTGCAAACTATTAAAATCAAAGACATCAAGTGGTAGATACTCAGAAGTAAAATAATCCGTTAAAACTTTGGAAGCACACAACTCCAATCCTTAGTGATGTATATCAAAAGATTTAGAAATATGCAAAGGAATAGACAAACCTTCCACAATCTCTTTTATTACGGGATCCTCATCATTCTTAAAGAATTGCAATGAATTATTTACCTCGTTTGTATCGTGGTCCTCTATCAAACTATTTAGCCATTCTTCGTCTGCTTCAACCGAAATCTTAGCATCATTATAATCCTTGGCAAGCTCAATTGGGTCTTCCATGACTTTAATCAATTTGGTTTCATTCTCAATCTCAATCTCTTCAACAACCTCGTCATCAGAATCGGAATCCTCTCCCAAAAAGTCTAGTTCATTGGTGCAAATCCTAAAATCTTCACTTGTGTACGTTACACCATTTATAACAACGGTTATGTCATGTCCATTCTCCTCATTTTGAATAGGCGAGTGATCGTTATTATGATCCGGAGTTGGAATAACTTTACCATTATTGCAAGGACTTTCCAAAGGTTGCTCATTTTCAAGATACTCATGAATCGTATATCCATTATTGATCATGGGAACGTCGGAATTGATTTGGTTTTGAGGCCAAACTTCTTCCTCTGTTATTTCCTTCTTCATTTGATCCATCTCTCTTCTTAGGTTGTCAATAACCTCATGAAGTTCTTGAAGTGTATCTTCAGTCTTTTTGTTGTACTCATCCATAGTTTGACGGTACTTTTTTATTGTTTGGTTATCCCGATCCAAATTATCCATAAATTGGTGCATTAGATCTGCAAGACTAGAAGAATTATCATTAGAAGCATAACTATCCTCCCATCCTTGTGGTTGTTCACTTACATGCCCGTCATAAGGTTGTTGACATGTATGAGAATATCAATAAGGTTCCGTGGGATACTGATCATAGCCAAAATATTGGTATTGATTATACCCATAGGATGGTTGGTAGTTTTCATATGAATGAGATTGAAAACCATATTGATTACCACTGTCATATGTCTGATCTTTTGCTTCGTACATGTTATTTTAAGGAAACATGATGACTCACAAGAAATAGAAAATCAAAACAAAAATCTAAAGACAAAAATAAAAACAAGCTAAACAAATAACAAAACAATTAACAACTGCTACCCGGCAGCGGCACCAAAATTTGATGCGTGTCGTAACCACAAAAAATTAATCGAGATATTTCCCACTAATTAACTAGTAATATAGCAGTAGTAAGGATCGTTCCCACAGAGAGCTGTGTAATTGATAGGTTATTTATATTAGCAAAATAAGACAAAGGGGGGTAGGATTAAAGTAAATAAAAAGAAACAAATAAGAAAAAGATGATCAAGGAATCCTTCACCGTTACCAAGCGATAACTGGATTAGTATACTTATCTATCTTCATTAGAACCATTCATCACCAACCGTAGGAAAGCATCTAGAGCAGTGTTATTCCCAAAGTCCCTTATGTAACCGGATACCGAAGCGCTCGCATATCAAGTTCTATCCAACTGAATCACCAAGTAGTAGCGCACTCAAGGTGTAACCCAACCGGAAGCTTTAAGTTATGTGAACTTAGGTTGATCCTAGCAGTTAGACTCTTAGCGCAAGGTCCACTTACTAGTGTTGTATTCACACACGATTGCTCCACAGAATCCCTCTGCGAGGTCTCACGTTCTCTACTTGTGTAAGGATTATTCAACAGTTACACGGATATCCTAACCCTTTACTAGCAATAGAATGATCAATATAATAATTCAATTGTACACTTGAACAATCTAGAAATCAATCATAAACCCTAATTATAGTGAAAACAAACGATAAGATGATAAAACTCCGAATAGATTTGTATAATAATAAAGCTTCACGCTAGAACATTGAATTCATCCTCAATCAATCAAAGGTTTAGCTACTCATAATTACAAGAAGAATGGGTTCCCCCTAAAGGGGTAAACCCTAGGTTTTGATATGAAAGATGTAATATGGGAGGTAGAATTGTGTCTCCCAAGGTATGGTCTCTCTTCTTAAGGCTCTGGATGTCTTCTTATATAGAACTCTCAAAGTTAGGCTTTAGAATCCTTCCGGGACCGTGTTTTCTTGAGTTAGAAGTCAATTTCGCATCCAAATATGTCCCAGGATTTTGTCAGGTTCGGCTCATAACATTCCGATCCAGGACAAACCTGACAAGTGAAATTCTCTCCAGGCGAGTGTTAGGTTCGGCTCACTTGATTAGATTACTTTTGATCCGAACACTCTCCTGTATACTTTTCGAAAATATTGATTTTTAAGCTCTGGGTTCGGATGACTCGAGCCGATGAAGTTATCAGCCGAACCTCTCTCTGTAACTTCAAGTTTCAATCTTGTTTTTCCTATAACTTCTTTGTCCGAACTCGGAATGACCTCATTCTTTTTGCGTTCACTTTGTATTCTCGTTCTCTTCAAGTTGATATAAAGAAATCCTGGAGTTTAATTAGTTGAATTTGGTCCTTGGCCTTCCTTCATTGATAGACTCCACTTCCTTGTTCATTTAAGCACTTTATAGCTCCTTTTTGGATGATTCACCTGATATGACACATAAACTAGAAAATAATCATAATAACAAGTAATATGCAAGAATTATAGCTAAAACAAGTATGGAATTGACATTCTAAACATATAAATTAAGCACTTATCAGGATACTAGTATTAGCGGGGATGATACCAATTGAGCGATCCGACGGTCAGGATCTGTTAATATTTGTTTGTCCTATATTGAATGGTATCACCCCCAAGTAATACTGGTATCCCTCTTTATAAATCGTGTAGAAATGGGTCCCTTTCTAGATTTTTTGTAACATTATATTAAATAACTAGGTATCACCGGGGCCTTAGAGCATCTCCAATGCAAAGGGTCAAGATCATCCTATGTGGATGTCTTATTAACACATTCTTATGTGTGGGTCATTATTAAATGACAAAAAAAGATAAATGTAAAACTTTTTACCTTAAGTTGATCTCCAACCCCCAAGGTATTATCTAACAAATTTTATTTGAATTTAGAGACAAAATGATGATGTGGCTTTAAGACCCAAGGTCATAGAGAAAGTCTTATTTAGACTTTCTCCATTACCCCCACTTAGCCATGTCATCTATCTCTATGACCTTGACCCTTGTGTTGGAGATGGAAATTTGGTGCAAAAAGTCTTAAATCCTAGGTTTCATTCAATTTTAAGACCTTTACCCCTTGCATTGGAGATGCTCTTACAGCCACGGATCAACCTCTCCTTTATTATTTTAGTCTCAAGTGTGCATACTTTATTCTTATGGTACATGCTTTCAACAATACATGAAAAATGCTACAACTTAGTGCACTATACAGTAGATAATTTATACAGTAAGCATCTAATAACATCAATACTAATAAAATCAGTTTATATTTAGGCACACAGTTCCACCAAAAATATATATATCTTGAAAAAAATATCAATCACTTGATTTTATTGTATCAATATTTGTCCATGATTACTTTTAAAATCAATCATTGTTACTTAAGACCGAAATAGAGAAACCAAAAGAACATATGAACAGTACAGAACAGAAGTTCTCATATTGGAACAACTCAATGAACAATCAAATTAACGGTGCTTTACTTTGAAAGTATCGAAAATACAATGTGGTAGTATTTTTAGCAAAATAGATACAATTTACTTAACATGTGATTGTTAGCATAATCTGATCAAGCTAAGGAGAGACTACACAAAGGACATGCAGTATAGTACAGGGACTAAAAAACGTGACAC
Source organism: Papaver atlanticum (assembly GCA_023531105.1). Taxonomy (NCBI): domain Eukaryota; kingdom Viridiplantae; phylum Streptophyta; class Magnoliopsida; order Ranunculales; family Papaveraceae; genus Papaver; species Papaver atlanticum. Next base: position 614,866 of record JAJJMB010014829.1, read on the forward strand.
TAATGAATCAATACGTTTTTGTTCCCAGTTTAGCTAAAAACGATTGACCTGCTCAATTTGGAACTTAAACGCGGTTCCAAATTATAAACAATTGTCATTGGTTAAAAGAGGACATAAATACTTAGACCTCAATGATCTTCATATATTATTGTTAATTTATCAAAGATATTATTCTTTGTGAATTTATGATGCTCGTCGATCATGAAAACGCATATTAAAAAACCATTGATTATGCAGTGCATTTCAGAAAATACACATCGATAAGAGAAAATAATGTAATATTCTCATTAAATACCTAAAATACATCTGCATTAAAGGAATAAAAAGTATTTCCTATAATATATGCTTAAAGAAAGAAAAGAATGGTATAGTAGTTCAAACCGAAAGAATTAGGTCAGTTTTTTAAAGGAAAAGAGAAGATTATTGCGTACTTAAAAGTATATATGATATCCTTTTAACAGACAGGTGTTCAAAGGCTTGATATTAACAAAACAATATGACAACAAATAACCAACAAAAAAACTCATCGAGTGATATGATTCTATATAAAACTTTTTAGGAACTCATTAACAAAAATACAGACGAAAAACTATAACCTTATAAAAGAGTAAAATAATAATCCCAAAAAAAAGAGGTTAAAATCCCTATATAGGAACATATTCATACCTATTATAATCTGCATTGGTACATATATCACGTTCAACCAAAATAAGAAAGCAGTAATATATGTATTAAAAAACGACATGAAAACAACCATAAAGTTTAATGTAAAACATAGCATGATATTACCTTTTAATTCTATTTGATTTCTGCTAGGAATTTAACCTGAAACCAAATCTATATGTCTTTGAATTGCGCTCGACTCCGTATATTCTTTCTTCAGTTTTATACACTATAAGACCTTCTTTGCAAATTTTCATTCTTTCTCGATCCAAACTTTATCCATGTTACTTTGAATGTTAATATCCTATGTTCTTGTTTATTTTTTTAACTTTTTGTTCATATTTATTATAATATTTTCTAGATTCTTCTATCTGCTCTTCAGATATGTCTATTCTGCCACTTGTTGTGCTCATCTAAAATGCTAGTGATGTTTTTTTAATCATCAAATTCAGCTATATGAAGTAGAGAGAGGAGATTCAAATTCAGATTTATTCAAAATCATAGAAGATTTAAAAATAAAAACTCATATGTTGTCATCAACGCTTTTGGAATCCAATCATGTACACATATTTAATGGAGCAACTTAATGATAGGTGTCATAAACACCTTAATATTTATCTATTGTTTATGCTTTCTTTGCTATTTTTCGGGTGAATTATGTAACTTATGTTTGATTTTAAGTATTAGTTTCAGTACCCGGAGACAAGTTCAGGTAGCCAGAGACAGTTTCACAGTGACCGGATTCCAACGAGGGTGACCGGATTCTGGTGATGATGTCAGCAATCCGGCGACCCAGTTTTGGACCCAGAATTTCCATAAGAGATGTTTTAACGCATGGGCTTGGTGGACTACTTGGAGATGGGTTTTGAGAAGACCTAATTTTGGAAAGAGTATCCTTTTGGAATTGGAGAAGCATATAAATTGAAATGTCTTTCTCTAAATGGGACATCTCCATGAGGGAGCTCTTCTTCTACTTTTTGTTCTAGGGTTTAGAAACATGAAAGCTTTTCTTTTTCTTCTTGTTATGAACTCCATGAATATGAGTACCTAGTTTTCTATTGGTTATGGATTAATTTGATTTCACAAAGCATGTTTCTTGTTTAATAAATTAGTTTTGTCTCATAATTATCGATCATGATTCACTAAATTTATCGCCATGTATGATTTGATTGCTTGTTTAGTTGAGTGGCCAATTGATTGGACCTGCATTCACATCTATTGCTAGTTTAGGGTTTATTATACGCAAAAGTGGTATACCTTGAATGCAAGTAGCATAATTGTTGTTATTGCTTGTAGTGATGCATCCTAGTAATCGCAAGTGATTTATGACCTTTGTTAAATCGGATTAGTGCTTTTACACGTTCGATTGCTTTGATTGGCATGATATCATACAACTTAATGCATCTAGGGAATTAAAATTGATTAGTGCTTTTACACGTTTGGTTGTTCTCTTAATTAGATAGAATTCATATTCGCATCTTTTAATATGTTTGTTGATGACAATAGGAAATTAGCGGGATATTCTTGCGATCAAGGTATCCTAGGGCATTTGATAATGAGAGATTAAATTTCAATTCTAGTTATTACGACAAGAACATGTTTGTGACTGAAAACGAAATCCTTAACCAATATATTTCCTTGCTTGATTTGATTGTTTATTTCTTTATCTGTTTTTGTTTTATTTTTAGTTTCATTAAATCAAAAAACCCCCCTTTGTTTTATATAGGAAACTGAAACATATTGACAACCTAGTCCTCTCTGTGGGAACGATCCTTTCTTGCCCTTGCTTCATAATATATTTTGAGTAGTAAGAAAGTGTAATTTATTTTTGACGCCTACGACAGCGATCACTTAACCAAACAAATGTCTTTTGAATCGGAAAACATGGTATTATATCAGGATGATCAAAAACATATTGATATGCATGATAGGTCCCTACCCTCTCTAATTCTAGTCAATATGGATTTACTTTCATCGTCAGTAAGATATTTGGGTGATTATGAAAATGTATAACAGATGGATTTTAAACCTATGTTTTCCAAAATTTCTTGGAAAGTATTTCTATTTCCAAAATTAGGAAATACTCATTTGGGATTCGAAATTACGTATATTTTAATTAGCATTCTATAGCTTGTTTTCTTTTTTAACAGTTTTAAATTATAAGTTAGTAAACAATTTAAGTTTAATTTATAAACATGACATATATTTAAAAGTCTATAGTGAAAATAACATTGAGAAAGTGTTTCAAGATATTGCAATCATCTTAGTTCATTGAGATGACTATAAATTTATTTAGAAGCTTTATGTTTTTTAACGTACATAGAAATTAAAGACCTATATGGTGCTTGTTAAGTTTTTTGAGAGTAAAAGGGCATGTATTTTAGTTGATTCACCTAATATGTGAATCTTCATCTTTGCAAGGTTGTGGTAATTAGCGTTGGCTTTGTTAACTTTCCTAGATATACTCTAAATATTTTATTCCTATGTGATTTACTTCAATTGAATATACCTGCCAATAATAGTTACTGAAATCGTGTCTCCTTGCATTATTGCAACAAAACAGTATATTAGTTTGAAGTCAAACCCACAGGTTAATTAGCGGGCAACCATGAATTTTAAGAAAAATTTATTTGCAGTAAGAACTTCTGGAATTCGTATTTGAAATTAAGTTTTATGTCGACTAGGATGTATTGCATAGTCTTCTGTTTAAGTATTATGGTGTTCGTAAACACATGAAAAATAATGTTAAACAAATGGTCTCCTGAGAAAATATTGTTTTGTAAATCATTTTGTGTAAAATTAATCAGAGAATATGCATTTGGATGAATTTTAAAATTTTAGATTCATACTTCGAAGACAAACAATTAACAAATGGTTCATTTAGAATATAACAAATCATCTATGTTCCATGCCATTGAAAAAGTGAGTACGACTGTGGTTGTTTTACTTAATGAAATTAAATTGCAAGTAAAGAGATGATTTCCAAAAAAAGTTAAATTAGATCCTTGAGTTGCAGTTCTCAGTGTCCTCGATTCTAATCTCTTACATTCATTCATACCTCTAAGATCCAATATATGGCACCCATTTCAATAAAAAATCATCACCCGGGTATATGTAATCAAAACCAAACTACCTTATTAGCTTTCCTAATACCATTGTTGGCTCGAAATTTTTTCTATAAAGAATGGTTTTGTTATTGTATAGTTAAACTTTATTTTCACTCCAAATATTTTAGCTCATATGCTCCCTTTGCCTGCAACTCCTCCACCTCTTGAATGACCTATGTTCCTTGTTTCTTGTCCCTCTTCAAGGTAATTATGCATTAAAATTTCCATCTCTTTCAACCCACTTTATTTACTCTTGATCCTGTAAAATTAAGTATCTTTCTAGTTCAATTCCTTGAGTATCTTTTTTTATTATAGAACCATAGCAGGAAAGTATAAATTGCTTTTGTTCTTCACATTGTAAAATTAAGCATGCATAAAAAGAATGAGAATTCGATATGTAGATACAATCTTCAAGGGTGGCTTTTTCTTATATAATGGTTTAGAGGAAATGGGTGTTCACATGGAAAAAATGAACTTGAAAAAAATTCCACAAAGAAATGGTGTTGCATCACAAAAATTGTTTTGTTATCTATCGTTATCTTCTCCGTCAAGTGTGAAACCAATGTATATGTCACCACATAAGTTATATCTTCATATGCCTTTTTTTTTCCATTTTAGTGTACATAATTATCATTGTATGTTCTTTCAAGTTATCTAGATATACGTGCACATTGGTTGAATTTGCATTCAACTTGTGTTATTTTCTTCTCCTTGTACATCCTTATTGCTTCGGTTGTATTAGATATTGTATCGCTAGATTGTATTTTACTTATTAAACAATGTCCTTGTAATCACAACCTGCATATAATATCTTTGTAATCACAATCTACATAAAATGTTTGAAATCCAAGGTCTATTTTCTCTAATACTCATGTGTCGTATAACATACTAATTTAAACTTTTTAATACTTTAAATGGATTGTACTACTTTTTATTTGCATCGTACGCATCTTATAAAAAAAAATAACGCAAAGTAAAGAGCTTAAATTGATGAACTAATGGTTTTGTACTAATAGGCTTTTTTTCTCTGAGTATTGACGCTCCTAACTCTATTGTCAAATGTCAATATGACAGAAAAACTTTGTAAATGATAACATGTATGTCCGCTTTTTCTTTTTCTCAGGGTTTATCTTTTATGTTAGAAAATAGGGTTTATCTTTTATGTCAGAAAATGTTGGTTTGACAGACAAAGTTTTTTAATGAGTTTCCCTTTCTCGCCACTGATCAGTTGCGTGGTTCTCAAATGAGAAGTGTTGACGACCCAATGCAACGTATTCAAGATAAAGTAAGACTGTAAATTTGTCAACTTATTCCTCTTTTTGGAAAAGAAACGTTATAATGCCCGAAATTAATTATAGCATATATTAAAGAGCATGATCCTATCCAAAGTAGGGCCAACTTAAGGGTAATGATTCACTGTTTCCAGTACTTCGCGGGCATTGAATCACGAAGGCATTGAATGTATCAAGGGATTTGTCGAGCACTAATACTTACATAAGACATCTTCAGTTCGTGAAGGGATTGATTATGTGCTAGATTTTGTTGTTTAATTAACATATCCAGTAGAGGAAGGATAAGCGAATAAGAGTACTTATTGAAGTAGCAGCATTGAAACTGGCAAATGAACATACCATAACCTTAGAGGAAAGTTGGGAAAGAAGTGAATGCACATACAGCTCCAGTCCGAAGCTCATGCCAATTGATAAATTTTGTTCCTACATGCCACCATTATCGTTTGCTTACATTTCATATATGTTTTCCTGGTTCCATAACTCCTCAACATGGTTAACCAATTCATGCAATATACACTACAACTCAGCTTAAAAACCAGTGGTAACAAAGCAAGGAACAATGTAGCCCAACACCCACTAAGCTGAAAATGTGGAAAAAGTGCACAATCAGAACAACATAAATATGCTAACATATTATGTGAGAGTTTGGTTTGAGTATAACCGTAATCGAGCATGGGTACCTGATGAAGTATTACCGCATAAGTGAATCACAAAATTCTTTGTCAGTTTATAGCCCATCTTCCATAAACAGCGATCACCGACTAACTGAAAGACAAAGAATATGCACATAAAACTTCCAAATTCTCAATCAGTCAATCAATTAGTATTGCATTTTTCATGTTGATAGAACAAAATATCATATACCTGAACTGTATCGAGAAAGAATTAAGCGCATTATCATATATACTTAAAATCCAAATCAAAGACTATCACATTGAACTCAAAGAAGGCGACTGAGTAGCTCTATTTGAGACAACCGTTCATCATGTTTTTCCATAAAATACGCACACATCTTGGAATGCCTGTTCTCAAAGTCATCTTGCTGAGACAGATAAATCTTGTCAGGTAATTATATAAAATATCATGTTTCATACATACGTATGTGTCTTGCATTAAAAGGGGGTTTCCAGAATGGTATCGTATCACGAAACATTCAGTCAACACATTCCTATCAAGAACAGGAAACAATGGCTTAAAATCAAACGTGTTAACTGTTAGAACAATTAAAATCTTCATTTTTTTTTGTTGGTTTCTTCATGTATTGCACTTTAATCACCATCTTCATCTTTTCTCCTCAACTTCTCATTCATTTTGTCATTATTACTCGCTCCCTGGATTGGAGTTTAGCTGTAATCGATACTTTATAGTATAAAAAAAAGATGGAAACAAAAACAACGTTTAAGTATAATAACTATCCAGCATCACCACTAAAGTTGTACCAATTATAGAAAACCTCCGCCCTCCTCACTGTTATCTCCAACCTTGATAGTTACGTTCGGTACCACAAAAGAGAAGCCATGAAAGAAGTTGATCTTGTCTAGACAAAAAAGCTATACAATTTCACACCATGAAGTAAAGAAATAAGTAAATATAATAAAAGATAGCACAAAACAACTAACATACCTAAACACTCCAATTTGTTTCCAACTACATATATGGTCAGGAGAACAACGTTGTTGCTAGTTGCAATAACAATCGGGAGTGCAACTGCCAAAAATCAGGACGAAGTAATTTAATCACCTAGTAGAGCTAATTCAGTGATTTTAAAAGAATTGACTGATGAGTCGAAGTACCTTTCTTTTCTTTTCCAGTTACTTTCTGAGCTTTCTTTTCCAGTTACTTTAAAAGAATATAATGTGTAACTTAATATAACCAAAAGGTCCAGAACTTTCTCAACTTAGCATCTAATTTATTTTGGTTAAAGCCGTTGTGAACCTGACGTGATTCGAACACGCAACCTTCTGACATGGAGTCAGACTTGCGCTACAGATTCATACTCGTGCACATAAATCAGGGGTTACAGTGAGGGGTGCCCAGAAGGTCCAGTGCTTACGAAGGGGGAATCTTTAAGGTTCTATTAAGAGCGATAACAGTGAGGGGTCATCCTTGCCAGAATAACCAATGCTTGTACATAAGATAGAATCACGCATGTCATGTAGAGTCGATCTGTAGACTCGTGTCTGTCTCATTTATGATTGAAAACATGAGAGACCCATATAACGGCATCTACCACAATGCAGGCAAAGTAAAATCACATAAAAGCTATATTAAATTGGATAAAAGACACCCAGAGTAGACTCAGTAAATATTCCAAACTAACGATGTTTTCACAGTTTCCGTATATCACTCCCTAAAGCATCAAAACTGTAACTATCTTTTCTAACAAATTGTGTCATATTATAACCAAAACAACAAAACTTTTGACTGATAGGAACCCTCATGGTATGGGTTTGCTAATAAAAGATGAAAGTGTACCTCTTGAAGCTTTCTTTGCGGAAAAACAAATAGCTGCACGATAACAGCAGCAACCTTCAAAGTGACGCTGGCTTCGGTATTAATATGCTCTTTAATATCTGCCAGACACTTTATCAAACAGTTTGGATTAAGTCTAACAGAATTTGTTCCAAACTTGATTAAACTACAAAAATTTGACTGTAAATCACCTAAAATAATCTTTGAAACAGAATCTTATCACAATCTTCAGAATATAATAACCCGCCACATGCAGTTAATAATGACGCGATTTGATTACTGAAACTCCCCTTTGCTTAGTTTTGCTTGTAGTGACTCAGTCAGTAATGGTTTTAAAGAAACCAATCCATGATGATATCAACTAAGTGAAGGAGACCAAATAATCAAACTTTTCAAATTGTTTTTTTAGTTGAGGAGACCAAGTTTACCTCTTTAGGGTACCTTCGTTGTACTCGACTACTTTCGGCTTGCATTGCCTTGCAGTACCTCTACGATGATTAATGAACAAAACAACACCAATTTGTATATGAAAACTCAAACTTTATATCCCCTTGTTTTGAAGGCCACATAAAAATTTACTGGAAAAATTATTTCAAAAAACCGAAAATGAAGATCTGCACTTGCTCCCCCATAACATCACGCTCTTGATACCCTAAAATTTCAGTTCTCACAATTTCCATAGATTTCTATTTTACAAATCAAGAAAACAATGGTTGTTATAGTGATCTGTAGAGAAGAGAAGAAAAAATGCGAAGGAGACCAATGTAACCTCAAATTTTCACTTAATGCTGATAAATTTTATATTATGCACCAATAAAAGAGTCACTTGAGAAACAACGAATAACAAAAAGAAAAAAGAACCTACATTATCACCTCCTGTCTGCAACCTCCATATACAGGTTTATTCCATCATTAGACAAAGCATCGAACTTGGTCCCTCTAATCAACTTATGTATGTCATGAGAAGAGCCTTTCATCTCACATGGGAAGGTAGGTCATGACCTAGTTAATCCCCAATGTTATAAGCAGGGAAAGTATTAATAACACATTTGCTTGGAACCCAGTACTACGGGGTTGAACAATACGTCTTTAGGTATCGTATGGAGCACTTTGACTGCAGACAGGCCTACTAAACACCTTAATGTTATTAGAACATAAAAGATGAATCATTAAATTTGGGGATAAGGATGACTATCTTGAACTGATCAATCATAAAAAATTGTATGTATTTATGCAGTACAAAAAAATGATGAAAGTTGAGAATTAACACCTGAGCTTTCCTCTTCTCAAAGTCGAGTTTCTTGGAAAATTTAATCAGCGCGGCCTTCATTGTAGATAAAAACCTGCTGCCTAGAAATTTAAAGATTGCCTGAGCATGATGGAAAACTATATTTCGAGCTAGAACACAAAAAGAGTAATCTCCATAATCGGACCAAGATATTTTTTTCTCATTAACCATGTATATGAAGCAATTAATGTTTGGTAACCTTCATTCCAAACTCTGCTTGTACTATAAACCGTACTGATATAGTCACATCATGAAGCTTCCAAAATATTAACAGTACCCACTTCCCAATAGCAAACCAACCTTTGTAACTCAGCAGCTTCAATTCCGAAATCTCAAACAACGAAACCTCTGCTCTATTCAAGTCTACCTGAACAAAGTACCAAAATAATATCAAAATGCTTAATAAGAACCACCACCAATTTTTCTAATAGGACAAACTGAACCTGTAATCTAGCATCTTACAACCACTCAGAACAAAGAGCAATATATACAACAGGTAATCGCGACATAGTAGATCAAGGAAGAAGTCGTCCTCTAGGGTCCACAAAGTTTGGAGAGATATTATGAAGCGTACCTACAAATTTGAAGCGTAACTACAATTTTGTGCCCTTTAGGCCAATGAACACACTTTCAGATTCCAATGAGATAAAGTGTAACGCAGACAACATTCAGCAATATAAATCTCGCCGAATTGTCAACAAATGCAACACTGAAAAATCATAAAAACCCTTAGTCGACAACATGAATCTGCACTAATTACCTCTATCTATTATCTATTGAGAATTACTAACCTGATAGCACTTCTAAAATGGACTAAGATGTAAAAAGCGGATATTAGATCTGCAATCATTGGCAAACTTCAGCTGGTAATTTTTCCGAATAAAGGGAACTTGAAAATCAAGTTTTACATGACCACTATTAGAGTGCATAGAAACCACTTCAAAAGTGATCATGTAATTCTCTGATCTTCTTTTTTTGAAGCATAGTTATCTGATCTGATGCAGTTGGGAACTATGTTTAGCTTTCAATTCCCTGTTCAATGAACCTGTAAGTTAAGACCCAAAGACCAGTAGATGAAAATAGAAAAAACAAAACTTCTTAATTACTATGTAACCAGTGCTTGTGGTTCATTCTAAATCTTTACAAATCATTAAACTGGGAGATTCTGAATGAGGATGACCACTTCAAAATAACCACCCATCAGATCATCTCCTTTGTAGGTTGAATTGCACTCGAATATATATTGGTTGGATCCATAATCGATATTTGACTATCATATGATTCATATCATTCTCTAATTATGCATATGTGAACAACCCTTGTATGCTTTAACTATCAGTAGATTCAATTTGAAAGAAATTCAACGATAGACAAATATTTTCTAATATTAGTGAAATCAACAGTTAGAAAGAAAAAAGATAAAAGAAACTTAATCAAGATCGACTAAAAATGGTTTTTAATTGATATACCTGTAACGGATGTTCAAGACATGTGACGTTCCGATCCATGGTAACTGATATCCCATCTCTTGCTTCAAGTTCAGGTTCGTACGTTTCGGGTTTTTTCTGAAATTTGATACAAAACAAAAAAACAAATATCAAACTAAAATCCACTGCGAAAACATACTAAATATGCACATTTTAATAGAGCGGAGAGATTACACCTTTCACCTTTGGGAGAACAATCCTTTCAAGATTATCAAGATTATTTTGTTTCAAACTTTAAGTTCCCTCCATCATCAACTGTAAGCCTTTTTGGATAGCTCAACCTTGTATCTCTTGGCTACCCATCTACATGCTCATACATCATCTGAAAGACAAACTACGGGTTCTGCAGAAAGATTTCTTATCTTCTAAGAAACCTGGGTTGATGTGAAAAAATGTAATCTTTCTGAAACCACGACAGTATAATCGTATCCAGGGTTTTCCTTTCAGGTTAATATAGGTCAGTATATATTTGTCTAATAATAAAGGCCTCAAGGGTAACAGTATTATACAAAAGCACACTAACTAAATGTAGTTATGTTATGCCGTGTCCATCATAGCAGCAAGTCCATGATGGGGGTGGAAGACCATAGAAGTATGCATGCACCTGAAATCCAAGATAATGTCACTTACTTGACGAAAAGCAAGATCAATAAATGTATAAGATGTAGAGGTGAATCCGGTCACAAAAACGTAAACAGCAAGCTGTAAAAAAATCCCAAATCTCGCTCCAATGTTTCAAATATAAGTCACACTTCTTGAAATCATGTTTGCAGCTGCAACAATTACAATGGAAAATGGAGCAATGAAGGGAACATATTGAGGATTTAGAGATGATCTGGTTATTTTAATTCTGTCTAATTATATATTTGTGAGCTTGAAGAAAACAAACAACATACCGTGGTAGTTTTAGAGTTGGCATTCTTTGACAAAGAGGGCTTTTAGTACTATAGAAGCACATGGTCAAATGTTACAAAAATATCCAGATATTTCCATCTCCAGACATTTCCATACCATGTTGGTCATTCATGAGAATTCTGTCTCTGTTTAAGCTTTCTATCTTTGTAAATATGTGCTCACTTTAGCTAACCACTGTGAGTTGAAAATCCCATATGGAACACTCTCATCCCTAATCTATGAGAATTAAAATTAGCAGCTAATATTGATATTCGTAATTAATAGTCATGAAATCACAGTACCAAGGTGTTCTTGGGTTCCTGCAGGTATCCCTGGATTAAACAGAATTAAACAGCTTAGGCTAAACCAACTTCTATCCCTAGAGCAGTCTCTTTCGCTATTAAACCTAAGAAAAAAAAAATACAAATCAAATTCTTACAACGAATTGACACTCAAAATATTGTCGACCCATCTCTGGAAAAAACTGGTATTAAATCAGAACTAACCTATTTTTCCAAAAAAAAAAATGCAGTTACCTAAACTGATTTTTATTGATAACGAAAAAATTAGGGTTTTAAAAGAGATAGTGAGATATATACCTCCAAATCTCGAGGTACGTGCTGGTTACTTCTTTCATGGATGGAATTGTTTCGTCTATGAACTTGGTTATAATAGCGGAATCGCAATCGAGCTGAGCCTCGAAATCTTCCATGGGGTCGATAGTAGAACCAATGCAAACTGTTGATTTATTTTTTTCTTGTGTGCTGCCGAAACTGGGGAACACGGAGAGAGGGAGAGAGGTTTAGGGTACAAAAAGATCCAGAACGATGAACACACAGTTTTTATTTGCATTGTATATATCTGTTTAACCAAATCCTATATTTTTCACCCACACGCGACCCACTTAACAATACCAGATGTTTTCCTGGCCGTCCAAGTCAAATACCCAATCCGGACGCTAAGGACCGCGAGATGGTCCTCCCGGATCAATCCTGTCCACTGAATGACTTTTTGATCTCAGAGTCAAACACCTATACTTTTTATAATATAGATACTCCAAGAACCAAGAGCCAAGAACCAAAGCCCTTTAGTCCCGAGCAAGTCGAGGTAGGGCATGAGACAATGTTAACTCCCAAAAGGATAGCTAGTTTTCCGCCGGCGCGCGAAGCCTGGGCAACCCACAAAGCAGGCAATATTAAATAATACTCCCTCCGTCTTTAATTAACAGTCCTAATTGATTTTGTCAAAATATTAAGGAAATCCTATAAAATGTCATGACTAACCCTTGACTAGACACTAGCCCTATTTAATGTTAATTATATTAGAAATTATAGATTGGATAGTATTATTATTTTATGAAATATTTTAAAAAAATAAAAATAAACTTATACTGCTTTTATTATGGGAATATTTTAGAAGTCTTATGAGGAATTTTATAACTATCCATAAATGTTTTTATTTTAAAAAAGAATGATGATTAATACAAAGATATTGAATAGATTTTTTCCTTATATATGGTGATAATATTTAAGATTTTGAATTAAGTTTATATTAAAAAATGATCTATGATTATAAAAAATCAAGTGTATATTTGATAGTTTAAGGCAAAAGCATATCTATAAACAGAGCGGACATATAAAAAAAGAAAGACCAAAATAGAAATTAGGACTGATAAAAAAGACAGAGAGAGTATATGGAAACGAGGGTTGAATCCTCGCTTTTCACTTCTTCTTCTTTTTTTTTTTTTTTTTTTTTGCGAGGATCCTTGTCTAAATCCCCTCCAGTATCCCCTGTTTTCGAGGAAAGAGGACGGGGATTTGAGTTTAGACCACGATTTATGGTCACTTTCATCCCACTCTTTTACTCCACTAGACTCAGCCTTATAAGATGTAATGTACAGCTACTTGGAGAGTTGAAGTGGCCTAACTTGAACCCGTCGCAATGTGCATTACGAATACGATTCTTGATTTACTGAGTATATATAATAATATGAAGGCATATCCCACTGAAATCTTCTTCCTTAAAAGAAACATCAATAAGTATAATCCAATTTGTTTTTATATTAGACCAAGAGGGTTTAATTGATCCCGAGAGATGAGGCTGAAGAATATTTGACGAAAAATTAGTCGGGACTGACATGTAGATGATTTTAATTTTTCCAATCACTAAGTTTGGATTGGGAGTAATTTTTTTAAAAATCACAGAACATCTGCTTCTCCAAATGAACCACGAGATGGTTGTCACTTTATTAGAAATTGGCGAATACTATGTAGCTGATAACAAATTAGATACCTAATAACTAAGGGAAGTCGTGGAAAAAAAATAGAATTTACATATGCCAAAGAAAATGAAAACCCAATTGCTCTGGCACTCCATTAAATGATGTTGCTCTATTTCCGTGATTGAAAATTACACGTGGGGCAATCTAGAGAAATTGTCCACACATGAGCGGCAAGCCGACTGGAAGTTGGAAGTGCCTTATGTGGTAATTCCATAAGAACATTCTAATAATTGGAATAGTTGGGATTTTCCATAAAAAATAAATATCCACGGGTATCCCCAAGCGAAGTCTTTTTAGTCGTAGACCTAAAAGGTCAATAGAAGCGACTTTAGAGTCAACTAGGACACAAAGTGTCAGGGATTGATTTTCCCAATTGACAGAGATGCTCTATTTATAATTTTCAAAGACCATGGTTAGCTTAGAATTCAAGCTAAGATAACTTGAGAATCAAGCAAACAAAATAGGTCTTCAAACTACAATAGAAGACTATACACATAAGTCCGGTTACACCGAGTTCAGTAATTGTGTATAATGACTGTTCGGTTTGGAAAGTTATCCAAAAAACTAAAAGCTACTTGATGTTCATTTAAACACCTAAGAAATTAATCATGATTCAAACACCTAAGTGTTTTAATAAATCAATGAAGACTTAAAAGTGTTTAAGAAATTTCTTGTAATGCTAAACATATTAAAATAATAAGTCTTTGAGCATCTGCTAAACATTGTCAGGACAGTTGGTACAACGGTTTGTGGACCGCAAGGCTCACGATTCAGGGTGAAACGGTTTGTGAACCGAGTTCGCCAACCCTACTAGACTCCGGAACTCAGTTGACCACAGTTCGTGAAATGGGATCGCCAACTGCTAGCCAAATAATCCAACCTATAATTTAGTTCGCCAAGGTTCGCCAACCAGGTTCGTGAACTGTCCCAGACTGAACGTATGATTTGCGAACTGAGTTCCCAAACCTTCTTGTATTTCTGAATCTCATATATCAATGGTTTGCAAACTGAGTTCGTCAACTGATGAGGTTGTCAACCTATATATCAATGATAATTCTCTTGAGCATCACAAATCTATAAAGAAGTAGCGAGGCAAGTCGAGTTCAAGTCCACGGGGAGGTGTGAGTTTTAAGTTATTATATGTTTCAAGTTGATGTTGTTGAAAGACAAAAATTCTAAGATTGCAAAGATTGTAATTCAAATTATGAGATGGAATTGACTAGAGATTCGTTCGCCACTACCGAACAAGATATTATTAATCATACAGGTTCTACCTCCAATTAATTTCGATTGTTAACAACTTTTAGACAAGTTATAAGTTCAACTAATCTTTAGATTCCTTAAATCACCGCATAGAATAAGTTCTCTAGCGGATTCTAATCAAGTGAACCACCCAAAATAAGCTCTCTAGGTGTAATTCAATCAATTGCATTAAAATTTGTGAATCAAGTTGCTCCTAGCCACATGATCGTAAGTTCGACACGTTAACCTAGGGTTATCTTTTACACACTTATTGCATACAAAATCCCTATGCGACAAATAGTGCACCGCTACTTATGTAAAGATTACTCTAACAATTACGGATTAAAGTTCTCAATACTAGCATTAGAATTGAATACGAGTTACCTAATTGCGCACTTAGATACCAAGCATACTTCTCATGGTCATAAGATCGGTAAAAGACAATCAACAAAAGATATTTATCGATAGAATAACTTGCAAGAATTGATTAATAAAACATGTTCGGAGTTTTGAAATCCTCTCCAATCAATATAAAAATTAGCTAGTCATATTGAGGTTCATGGCAAGCATTAAATTTAAGAGAAGATGGAAAGCAAACACTGGGATTAGAAAATCCTGGAACTTTCAAATCCAGGTGAGCTGGTGATGAAGAACTGGTTGCGAACTTCTGTCAAACGCCTGCTGTGCCGTTTCCTGTGTAAAAAGAGGTAGTTCTTTTCTGCTTCTGAGCCTCCTCTTTATAGCTTCTCGGCCCTGCAATCTCCAGCAATCCCAACATAACACAAACTCAGAAAGCTTCAAATCTCGGCCATTCAACTCCCACAACTGACGGCAAAGATAGCACTTCTGGACAGCACTTCTGGCTGCTTTCACGGCTAAAAACTCCTTCCAAAACTAAAACTAATTGGTACCCAAGTTTCCTTATTCTGGTGATATCTATATTGGGTCCTAACCATTGCCAACATCCCTTCGTACTCAGGCCTGGAACCATGGCTAACCAGCAAACTCACGTCAATTCCTTCCTTGGCAGCAAAACTTGCTTCTTCTCCAATCATTACAGCTAAGTCTTGATGAAAACCCATGATATTCTTCCATCTCCTTGATTCAGGCAATTCCGCAAACATTTACTGGGCACACTGCAGTGGCGTTGCTGTGCATCAATAACAACCTTCAATTCCTCTCCAAATCGCTGCACAATGCAAGTTCAATCAAACCCATAACTCCATTTCTTCCAGGAACTGCAAATCATTCATAATCTCATTCATTTGTGAGCTTAAGAACAAGGCAGTCAACACCATCTTCTCTTGTTGTTGTAACTTCAACTCCAATCACAACAGCAACCAGTGTTCCTCTTCCTTCTCCCTGTTAATGAGACAAACCCAATGTTCCCAAACTAAACAAGTCCCTAAACATTCATCACAACCATTGTCAATCACATAAAACCACGGCATCAGTACCACTTGGCTATACGGGCAGAGAAAAAGAAGAACAAACAAAGCTTTGTTTCTAAGCTATCTTGAATTCGAATACAACCCAAATTCCTTCTTCATCTCGAACTCCTAATGCTTCAAAAATAACCACCAGAACCCATTGTAACAGCATCCTCAAATCCTCTTTCCTTCTACTGATTGCAAGCTTAAAACTCCACCAAATTGTCACCACTGGTTCCATCTGTCTCCACCTTGAAACGCATTCTTAACCCTTGTAAACAACCACAGATTCATGGCTACAGTCTCTTAGTTCCTCACTGCTTGATACGTCGGCAACCTTACTCGAGAACTGGTTGTGAATTGAAGCAGGAAATGAGTCTTCATCTGCTACTTGAATTTGGTTTCAAAAGAAACCTAAATCCCATTTCTTCACAGTGCACATGTGCCAGTAACACAAGGACTTGTAAATGGATCCCTTTGCTGGACTTGAGTTGTTTTCTTAACGGGCCACTAGACTTGGTTCCACCTTGCAGAATTGGCTCCCTGTACAAACTTGCTGCCATGTAGTCAAACTAACGCCAATGGCTTGGTTTCTCTTCCTTTATGGGAGTTTATTCAATTGCACCTAAAAACATAAAAGGCAAGCGTAATATACAAATTTACAAGAAAAATGGCTAATAAAAGTCTAAGAAAGCGATACTAGAATTAGGTGTTTTAGACTCCTATCATCAACCTACCCTGAGTAGAAATTCAGTAAGTTCATATATCTCTCTTTTGATGATTGAAACATTCCCAAGTGATATAATCATTTGCATGGGCAATTTTCAATTGATCTACAAATTAATTCATATAACTAATATTGTTAATGACCTTTGAACATCCAATCGCTAAATCATATTTCGAGATTTTTCTCAAGACAAGCTTGACTTGAAACATCTTCTTTGTTAATCTACTATAAATCATACGACATAATCTCAATAGATAGAATGATGGTATTGTGAGTAAAATATAATAGTTCACTCTTCACATACCTGATACAGAAGTTCTCTAAAATGACTTTGTCGATCTTCAGACTTCAAGGGTGATCTCTGAAACTCAACTACAATTCTAACCTATTTGAAACTTGACTTAGTAAACTAGAAATCAAGATATAGTTTTGATCACATAACATTGACAACAAGCTTGAGATAACAAAACTTATAGGTTCAACCGAGCAATGCTCTAACAATCTCCCTCTTTGTCAATTTTAGTGAAAAAACTATTCAATACATATGGATATAATAAAATAAACTTTTCACCTCAATCCACTATGCTTGATTTACTTGGTTCTTCAACACACGTCTTGAATTCTTCGTACTTCAAGTTCTTAAAATGTTTTGCATGTGTTTGTTCAGCACTTTGTTGTTGAAGATCCGTAGCGATAACAACTTATGAGAATACTCGCTAGAGCTTTTATAGAATGAGGTAAATACACTCTACTCATTAGTCGTTATACAAAAACATGATATTTTTACCTTCCTCAAAATCCAATTGCACCACAATTTTAAAGCAATACTATGATGATATGTTGTCCCCCTTAGTCAATACATACTACTTTTGCATAATAGGTAACCTATAGATAATAATTCACTCTCCCTTACATGATATTTCGTAAAAAGCCATATGTATGTAGTAAGATACTACTTAATAATTCTCCCTCTTTTTATTAACAAAACTGGCAAAGGTGAAAAATAGGGATAATCATGAATTAGTCAAAAGAGATTCAAGACTAGAGAACACATACCAACCTTTAGTTTAGACAATTTCAACCAAGAAATCTCGATTTGCGTCAAGGAGACATAAGGCACAAGCATCTCCTACCATTCCACATCCGCACTCCCCACAAAGATATTACCATTAAGCACAAGTTCAAAAATAAATCTCCCCCATTTATGTCATTCCCGAAATAACGACATGAGCGACCTTACTCTAGTAACAAGAGAAGGATTTCCTTGGACTTTAAATTTAATAGGCCAGTTACGAACAAAATTAATTTGTATCCAATATTTTTATCTCTTATCGCTAGTTAGTAACAAAGAAGTTAAAAATAGCGATCTTAACATTATAAGCACTAAGATACAATATTTTCGTGCCAAAAATCATCAACACAAACTATTATCTATGCCAGTTACGAACAAGAGAACAATTAGTGCGATATGATTCAACATAAGAATTATAACTTCTCTAGCCATGTACGAACGTAGAGATTAAAGTTTACCACTTATTCCCTGGTGGTGACATAATCAAGGAGATAAGTCGATCCCTAAAGAACATCTTACGAAACCATGTAGCAGTTTATTCATAAAATGTATAACCATGAAGATCAAAACTGCCATTCTCAAAATAGTTTACTTTTCTTTTGCAAGAGTAAAAGAGTTTAACCTATGAGAAAATATGAGATATATGTTCTAATCACCAATAATGATAGCATAAAACAAATCTCACAAAATAAGAAATACATATATATAACTATGAAGATTTGGTATTGCAAGTCATCTTCCAAAATAAAATTTAATTAATAAACTTTAACTATGCAAGATGATAAAGTTTTGGAATAGCTAATGTAACACATAAAAACTACTCCAAAAACTAGTGTTCCTCCTTAAACAATAAGAATAAAATTCCTACAAGGAGCTAACTAGTAAAAACAAAAACAGATGAGAAAAACACATAGATATAATCTTTCTCAAGATCTTTCAGTGAAGCAAGATCTTCTGAAGTCTTCACTAGGTCTAATTTCAGAAGATCATATTCTTCTTAGCTGCAGCAAGCTGATCAAATACAAGAAAGATATGGTGAAAGGATAGTCATAGAATCCAATAACTTCATCAGAAACATCTTTTTGACTCTTTTTCTCCTTTAATCATACAAATTTTAACACCAGAAGCATCCATGTCTTTTAAGATCAAGAGACAAAAATTGTACACAAAATATATTATTGAGAGAAGTCTCAACTCATATTTATATAAGGTGTGTCCTATTTTATACACGTTATTTTTAGTTAACAAGGAAACGCAGTTATTGGTTCCGTAACCGAAAACTTGTAGAGTAAAATAATATAATGTACCCGAACCCACAAGCCACAAAACGTGACCGGGTGAAAAGACCTAAGAAATACCATTTATCATTAAAATAAAAAGAACATTAAACAGATGCACAGAAGATTCCAATCAGTTTCTTAGTCCAATAGGATTTAAACTGTTTATATTCTCATATACATCAAAACTTCCCTTTACCGTGCATTCTCTTACACTAGAGAAAGCACTGGACAGAGGAATTAAGTTATCAAGGAATAATCAAGTTACTTATCCTCAACTAAATCCTTGGATTCATTCTTAAGTTCAATACTTAAACTCTTGACGCTAGTAGAGAAAGATGAAAGAGAATTACCTGAAGAAATATCACGCTTTGCTCTCTTTATGCCACGTCTTAGTCTGTTAATCGAAGATCTAAGAAAAGAGATTCTTTCGTCAATATTAACATGACTTATATCTGCAAAATCAGTAACTTTGTGAGAAGATGAGGCTTTTTTCGATCGATATGACTTGAAGTTATCCTTTTTATTTTCACCAGACTTGAGATAAGTAATACAACAAGCAAAAATTTTGAATCTTCAAGTCTTGAAACACAATCTTTTGAACCATGTTTAGTTTAAGAATCAACCTTACAATTAAAAATTATATGCGAAATTTTTCCATTGGATTGCCTACTGCACTAAGATGTCTTTTCCTATCGATCAATAGGAGAACGAAAAGATTCAGAAGTAACTTTTACATGATCTGGGATAACTTTTTCTCATAAGTTGTTTTTCTAGATGAGGTTCTCACATTTTTCTTGGAATGCACAAGAAAAATTTCCTTAACACAAGATATATCCTTTAAAGCGGTAATTTTCTTTTTTAAAGAATTACATTGTTTCTGAGATATGTGAAGATGAAATTCATATTTATCCTTTAGAATATGAAGCTTATCAATTTCAGCATTTATGAGTCTTGATTATGAGTTTTTCTTGAACAATTGTTTTCTTGACAGTATCTTCAAGAATATCAACTCTATCTTTTCTGAGTTTTAGTTCTTGGGTGAGTTTGTTAATACCATTTGTAAAAGTATCAATAGTTTCAAACAGCTCGCGCTTTATATTTAGAGATTGATTAAGTTCATAAGCATACAGAGAAAGCTTCTCATGGAGGGATTTTGTAAGGCTTGATCTTCAATAATCTGAGATTCATGAAAACACTTAGTGAGATCCTCATCTAATTTTGAGTTTATTCCAATTAGCTCAGGAGACATATCCTTAATAACTAAGGACATATTCTCACCTCTGGATTCGGAAGAATCAACTGAGGAGTTATCCTTCGAGGTAATCCCTAATCACTTGACATAATCAAAAGTGGTTGGTGTCATTTATATAGTACGTAGATACAAGTCTGATCGAAAACAAACACATAATTATCAGGTCAACCATATTTGCCTGCTCTGATACTAATTGAAAACGCAGGGGCTACCAAATACACCAAAAAATTTCGTTCGGCAACCTGTATAGAAAAACTTAACACGGTTGCAAGAATACCAATTAATGATCCTTGATAATATGTATATAGTTAATATCTCAACCTCTACTCAATCAGTATGTATATAGACACAAGGTCTTTGAACCTGATTGCTAAGCAGAGTACTTGAACGATCTCAAAAATCAACATCCAAGATCAATCTAGTCGTATCCAAGTAATTCAATCGGAATTCTGCCAAGCTGTTAAACTTGTTATCTATCTTTCAAGATACGAATTCTACAAGAAACTAGTCTCCTAATCGATAACAACTAAAATGACTTATCTACGTAGATTGAATACGTACAAACCTATGTAAATCCAATGTTATAAAGATAAACAATATAATTCGAAAAAGGAAAAACACAAGACACCAAAATTTTTGTCAATGAGGAAATCACAATAGTAGAAAAACCCCAGGACCTCGTCCAGATTGAACACCACACTGTATTAAGTTGCTACAGACACTAGCCTACTATCAGACTTCGGACTGAAATGTAGTTGAGACCGAATCCACCCTATTAGTGGTTCAGTTACAGTCGCGCTCCATACGTCTCTTAAACCTCGCCAGGTTCTACGCACTTGACTCCCTTAGCTGACGTCCTTTACAACCTAAGAGTTTCTTCAGCCGAAGTGAAAACTTTTGATACCAATCTGCCTCTAACAGATAAGAATATTTAATTTCTGTTTAGATCAAAGATCAAGGTGTGAAAATCTGTTTGTAATAGCAAGCTAGAAAATCTCAAAAATCCGGAGCTTACGACTCCCGAAGATCAACCTAGATTCTCAACCACCTCTTAAGAACAATCTTCGAAAGATCAACTAAGATCACCTAAGTGTTTTAATAAATCAGTGAAGTCGTAGAAGTGTTTAAAAGAGTTCTAGCAATGCTAAACATATTAAAATAATAAGTCTTTGAGCATCTATCAAACATTGTCAGGACAGTTGGTACAATGGTTCGTGAACCACAAGGTTTGTTCACGAGTCAGGGTGTAACGGTTCGTGAACCGAATTCACCAACCCTACTAGACTCCGGAACTCAGTTGACCACAGTTCGTGAACTGGGTTCGCCAACTTCTAGCCAATTAATCCAACCTATAATTCAGTTCACCAATGTTCGTCAACCAGGTTCGTGAACTGTCCCCGACTGAACTTATGGTTTGCGAACTGAGTTCGCCAACCTTCCTGTATTTATGAATCTCTGATATCTATGGTTTCCAAACTTAGTTTCCCAACCTACCCTGAGTAGAAATTCAGTAAGTTCATATATTTTTCTTTTGATGATTGAAACATTTCCAAGTGATATAATCATTTTCCTGGGAATTTTTTAATTGATCCACAAATTAATTCATAGAACTAATATTGTTAAGGACCTTTGAACATCCAATCGCTAAATCATATTTCAAGAGTTTTCACAAGACAAACTTAACTCGAAACATCTTCTTTGTTAATCTACTATAAATCATACGACATAGTCTCAATAGATAGAATGATGGTATATTGAGTAAAATAGAATAGTTCAGTCTTCACATACCTGATACAGAAGTTCTCCAAAATGTATTCGTCGATCTTCAGTCTTCAAGGGTTATCTCTGATACTCAACTACAATTCTAACCTATTCGAAACTTGACTTAGTAGACTAGAAATCAAGATATATTTGATCACCTAACATTGACAACAAGCTTGAGATAGAAAAACTTATAGGTTCAACCGAGTAATGCTCTAACATGGGTTATTAATCCATTTAACAGAGGCTTAAGCCAATATGAAAGGATTTTTGAGATTTGTTTGTAAAATGTGTTACTCAAGCTAATGGGGTAGAAATCCCAGGGTGTTTGGGGAGTAAATGTTTTGGGACAAAGGAAAAGAAAGTGATGTTGATCAATATGTAAAGAACCCCATTTGAAAAAATCCTGAATGGTTAAAATAATATTAAGTCCTAGAGTATTCCAGTTGGCTTTGAAAAAGACCTGACAAGAAACCGACCAGATTGGTGGCTCCCCGAGTATTTGTATTTGATAGAGTATTCAAAATTTCCTCATGTCAAAAGGGATAAATTTTATGACTTGGAAATGCATGGCCCTATTAAATTAGAAAAAGAAAAACCATACTCCAAGAATTGGGAAGTGCTTATTTTGGTCTCTATCCGAAAGCTGAAGGACCGGAGTTCTCGGAGTGAGTGAATATCGTTTATTCTTTTCCTAGTAGAGGCTGAAGCATGGAAATATTCTATATTTTGATCAAATTCTTTGAAAAATTTGTTGCCGGATAGTTGGTAGTAGTAGGCATTCCTGATTTCGTACCATTTACCTAATTTTGCCTGTAAATTCTTGAGTTTATTGGATGAGAAGTAAAATTTCTTGATTTATGTAGATTTTCAATTCAAAAGTTCAAAGATTTAATATTTCTATATATATTTCTCCAAACACTTCGAAACTCCAATGAGAAAGGTCCGAAATAGGAGTTGGAGTTTCGAGAAGAGAGAAAATATGACTTAAAATAAAAGCTCCGTGTAAGAGTAAGGAGCCTTTATATATACCGGAAAGAAAAATCATGTCAGGATTGTGAGAAAGGCAGATCTGAGTAATGCTACACGAACCGTCAAAATAAACAAAACAGAAACCGTCCAGACACAGAAAATTGGTGGGCCCCATAGTTAAGGAAAAGCAGGGGGTCCCATTTAAAAGTTGGCTGTGTGTACACGGTTTCTGTGTAGTTTATTTTCACGGTTTGACAAGAATTTTTGATAGATTTAAACTTTAGCGATGGGGGCCAGTGCCCTACATGTTCTATTCTCATTTTCAAACACAAAAAAAGATAACAAATTTCTGAGAATCATTTCTGGCGGAGTATCAAATTGACAAATTTAGATAACAAAATTCAAAAGGCAAAGCCCAGTAACAGATATAATTAGTGGGCTAGCCATACTCGCAACATGGGAAATAATACCCAGTAGTCACACAGACCATGTGATCAACAAAACAAGAGAAACAAAATGAAAGGTGATGATTTTTGACAAGACAGGAAACAGAGAGGAGAGTTCAACAAAAACCGATATCCAAGTACTAGTGATGGGCACAACACACCAGTATAAGAAGGGAATAAACCTGACAAGAAATATACTGAAATTTCAGAGAGAACACAAACAGGTTCAAAAATATTAAGTTTTCTTTATGTAAGACACAAGGAGAGTAACAGGATGGAAGGCAGTCAATTCAGAAATACTATGCACGGCGCACAAGTAGAAATAGCTAAAATGAGCTTTACAAGACATCCACAGGAATACCAGGATTAGAGAACTCAGATACAAAAACAAGATAGTCTAGAATGAACTACGAAATGCAGACCAGTAATGGTAAGAATGAACAAGAGGTATATTAAAGCCAGAATAAATTACAGGACCTAAAGAAAGCAACAACAGGGTAAGAACAACTGCACCGAAACAGACTAAATCCAGATTACAGATAAGGAAAGAAACATTACACTACAACAGAAAGCCTGGAATACAGGATAAGGGAGACTAAACCCGAAAAAAGAGAACTAACAGCACATAGGCTCTGACAGCATCATTCTCACATTAAGTTCTCCAGAGAAAATTCAAACTCCGACTTGTGGGGATATTTCATGGTTCAAGATGATTGGAGAAATCACCATTTTCCTGTATGGAGTTTCCATGTTGCACTTGAGTTGAGGAGGAGGCCTGACCCTTGAACCACTGATGAGGATGTCCACGAGGAACCCTTGAACCACTGATGAGCACCGTTGTTATTCAGCTGTCAGTCAGCTGTTCAGCTAGCATTTTCGATTTTTTTGTTAAGGAACTAACATCACGCTGTTTTATTCTCATTGCCCTCAAATTTTCTCTCTCGACCCTCTTTCTCTAGTGAACTAAAAAAACTTGAGCTCTCTTTAAGCCCAAGGCCAAGAGAGCAAGAACCAAGTGGAGGAGGGCCAAACACTTAAATTCCACTAATTTGTATTATAAGGAATGATGCTGATTGGAACAAAAAAGCAAGAGGTATGAGGGGATGAATATATAAGCAATTCTATCTTATCATGCATTGTTTACTTAGCAGTGAATCCTAGACTAAATTATCACTATGCAGAGTATTCATTTTAAGATTTTACTTAGAAAACTAACTCAGAAAGCTTAGCAGCAGAAAAAGCTTTCATAATTAGCTTCATTTGAAAGAGGACCACCACTACCCATTAACAAATCAGATTTAATAAAACTATTAACATCCACCACATATTACTAAATTCTCATAATTCAACGAACTCATCGACTTCTGTTCCACATTTCTACTAGTACTAGTATTTTCATTTCATGCTGCTGAAGTAAATATATCTATATCGACATACATTGAAAAACGATCATTTTCAGTCTCAGAAGGACAACCATCAATACCAGAACGATCAATAACACCTATTTCCCTATCAAAACCTGTATCATCTAGTAAACTTAGAATCTCTGAATGTGCAATTCTATGCCCTAGATTTTTTCTTGGTAAACTGAAATAACATTTTATCATTACTACAGGTATGACGATGACCCAATTTTGAATTGGGGCCGAAACTGATGACGGTTCTGTGATGCACAAGAAGGAGAAGGAAATGCAGTATGACGATGCAATGATGGACGTGGCATATAGACAGAATTACTACAGTGACCAAACGTACCAGATGCTATATATGCAGGCCATGAAACAGAGAAAGGCTATTATTGCCCATCTCCCCCAAGAGCTTCAAAAGCTTTTTCACCTGGAAACTGAATATTGATAAATACAAGCAAAGCATCGCCAGCTGATGATGACACTTTGAGTTAAGGACACTTTACCAGATGCACCAGAGGCTTTCTATGCAGGCCAACAAAGACTTCATGTTTTAAAATAGTGAATTATGGCATTCTTTATCCCCAGAGATCTGACTGT
Organism: Papaver atlanticum; assembly: GCA_023531105.1. Taxonomy (NCBI): domain Eukaryota; kingdom Viridiplantae; phylum Streptophyta; class Magnoliopsida; order Ranunculales; family Papaveraceae; genus Papaver; species Papaver atlanticum. Next base: position 640,538 of record JAJJMB010014829.1, read on the forward strand.
TGACAAAAAACGAGCAAAACATGGCCATCTAATAACACTAAGCCTTCTTCACTCGGATCTCTCAAGATGCCAACGTTGGGGATAAAATGGTACTCATGGATAAGGAATGAAACATCAATAATAGTTTCAGTCGTAGTGACTGTTTGCAGAGCTAATACAACTAAGCTAGTGTTAGCTACTTAATAAAATTCAGATATATACCGATGCCATTGTTATCATCAGACCGAAATGAAGCAACTTGAGATCTAACTAAATCAGAGTTAAACAAAGTGTGTGAATAACCACAATAGAAGTGCAAACTCAAGATGTCATAATTCTCACCTGAAAGGACATTTGCTCATTGATCCTTCACATGGAGATGTAAAAATAGCTTGTCGACAATAAACAATTAGGTCGGTTGCAGTTAATGACACAAAGTTATCACAGACACCTGTACCTATCGACTAACTGTTCTAGTGACATGTGAGGACAAACTTCAGTGCAGTTTCCTATAGATTTATGATTTTTCCTGCAAATGCTTATTCGACCCCCATGTATAAATGAATTAAGCCACTACAGTGTACACCATACCCATCAAAATAAGGTAGAGTCGCTAACAAAAGGCACAATTCACAAAGCAATATAGTTTAACCAAAATAGAAAACACTCCCATAAAGTTGGATCAAGTGTATAAAGACGGAATATAATAAAATCTATATATATTACTCAACATTTGAGGTTCACACAAAGGTTACTTGTTAATGAAACTCATAAGTCTACAGAATGATATGAATGCCACTGCCAAAACTCAATGAAGATTACCAGTTTATAAGTACATACTCAGGGTTCGCATCCTCCTGTAGCTGCTTGAAAGGTGAATCACGGCTTTCTGCCTCCTTTAACTGACTTCATTATTTCCGTATCTTTTTCCCCTAATTCTTTCAACGATACGAAGGTGTTCTTGTGCGGTAAAACTCGAAAAATAAATTCCTTAAAATCCACAAGCCTTTTCGAGGTTGAATCTTTTGTGTCGTGAATGTTGAGATAGTTATAAAAAATACTGTAAAATAAAACACCCCCTCTCTTAGTAACAGCTAATACATGGCTTGCCTTGACCCTAAACTCTTTACTCCATTCCAATGAGCGATGTTCCTCTCCCTCTATCATTCTTCTTTTTTAACTTTAACAACCATATGTCATAACGGTCATCTCCTTCGTCAAGTATGGAAATATACAAAAATTCACCCAGAACCCCTATTGTAGCGTATAGTGGAAAAGGAGGAGGTGCAAGATGTTCGCAGAACTTTTCCTCAATCAAGTCGAAGGTCAAGATCATATCTAGATTAGTGTTAACCCAATAAATAGATCCATTGGCAAAGTTACCATGTTCATGATCTAGATAAATCTCGGTTCAACTCCTACTATAAAGATTGAATTTTAACATCCAAAATCTTGTTAGGGTTTTGAGAAAGGAAACAATTGGAAAATTGGGGTTCTGTCCCCGGAAATGGAAACAGAGATTTGTTGTGTTTTTGGGGAGAGATGTTGTCATCTTAACAAGCGTTAATATATATATAGCGGTACATTTTGAACCATTTACGACTCGGTAATTTCCTAACCTAACTTTCCACCCCAGGGATACGAATCATGCCAAACCAAGTGGTCTGGCGGTTCTTATTAAAAAGAATAGATACAGAAAAGGGACAACTATACTACCCTATAGATATGAGTCATACCACAATACTACCCTATAGATATGAGTCATACCACAATTTTTTGGTTAATGTACGTTCTGACTTCTGAGGTAAAAAATAATTTGTTGGTAAGAAATAACAAAATACCAGATTAATGAAATACTATATGTACACTCTCACCAGTCGAGATACAAAACATTAGACCTGACATACTTCGCTAGAGTGTCTTTGTGTGCGCTTTGGTGAATGAACATTTCCAACCACTAAATTTATTTAATCGGAATAACACTATGGTTAGTCCATCTAACCTCTTCTAAATACAATTATTCGGGAAAGTGGGCAAATGTGCTAATCTGATAAGCTAGGTGGATAAGAAAACTAATTTTTGGGCAGTGGGGACTATACCGCTACAATCTGAGTCGATCGTTGGAGATTGAGACGACCATCTCTAGTTGAGACGAAGCTCGGTTCAACTTGAGAATATCGTCTCAATCTTCTACTACGACGGTCTAATTTTAAAGCCGAAAATACCGACATAATTAATCTACCTCTATATATGCCACATTCATTTATTACCAAACTCAAAACAAAATTCCCTCTTCTCTTGAAAATTTTCTACTAAAATTTCTCTTAATCTTTCTTTAACCTCTCTAAATTTTTTGATAGAAATGTCTTAATATATTAGGAGTAAAAGAAATGGAAAATCACCTCTGGAAAAGCTCAGTCAACATATGCTGGCAACACAAGCAAACTCTTATGAAGAGAACGATCCCACTTTACTTTCTGGTCAAGAACTAGACGAATCTCAAGGTCGTCAGTTTACAAAAGTTGAGCGATAGTGATGCTCCAAAACTGAGAAGTGCTTGGTATGAAGTTAGCAAGGTTTTATGAACATCCACCTCCTTCTTCTAAATTAATTGTTCATAAATTTCCTTGAATTACTTTGTACCATATTGAAGCGAAGAAACATCATATCCAAATTGGTGTTTGTATATCAGTGCAACATTGGTGGTACACTATACACACGTTTCACTTTACAAACTTCGAAATATATGTGTCAAATATTTTGATTTATAGTTTTAATGCAATCAAAACGAAGATGTGTATGAAATTAATGATTTTGATATACTTTTACATGAATAACACCATTTGATTTGTATTTCCTACTTGGAATACCTTCCGGTGTCAGAGATGATGTTCCGTTTGACCAAAAAACTTGGTTGGCAGAAGACTGATACAAAGATGAACATCAATTATACTTTATCTTCAAAAACCATGCGAAACACCGGTTTAAAGATATTTCTAACCCAAAAATTACATGGAAGACAAGTAGAGGCATTTCTCATGCGGAAACAGATGACCCTGAAACAGATACAGAAACTGACAAGGTTTTTATTTTATGGTTACTTGGTTCATGTTTTTTCCCCAAATTAAGCGTTAGTACTCAAGAAGGATGGCTAGAGGCGTTGTGATATATGGAATTTGTTTCCACTTATGATAGGGGGTGCTCTATCTTAGCAGAGTTGTACATTTCTTTCGATGTCGCATATTCTGGTTCTTGAAGCATCGATGGTCTATGGGGCCTCCTTGAGGTAAATATGACAATACATATCATTTGACTTTATATTAATTAAAAAGAAATTCAGCAAGTAACCAATTATACGATTTTTACTTACAACTTTAGTGGTATATGATAGACGCATTTATGTGTCTATTTTCATCTCTATTGTATATATTTTTAGTACCCATTTTTGTACTTATTATGGTGTTTTATGTCTTTGTAGGTATTTTTAGAGAAATAAGATCTTGCGACGGAATTGGCTCGTTAAGTGGTGTTTTACACCCCAGGATGAAGTACTAAAGGCACCCCAGAAATGCACCGGAAGCACCCCAGAAATACACCGGAGGAACCCCGAAAAAATGTTGGAAACACCCCAGAAAAAAGTGTTAAAGGCACCCACCAAAATTACTAAAGGCACCCTAAAATTGGATAAGGGCACCCCCAAGGCAGCCGAGCTGTTAAAGGCACCCGAGTTTTGGATTCAGGGCACTTCACCTTCATCATTTGAAAATGGATTTTTGGCGGGAAATTTTTTTATTTCACTGGCAGTTGGTTCGATCGATTTTTATGATGTTATGAAGAGATTAAAGGGCTGATTTCTTATGGGTAGTTGTTATATGACCTAATAAACATGTTTTGGGCTTTAGGTTCGACCGAATTTGGCTGAATAATCCGCAAGAAGAAAACAGGGAGAAACGAGTATTTCACGTGTTGAGAAGATTTTGTGGAAGATTTTGTGGAGATTAGAACGAGTTTAACACATTTTCAGCGTGCAAGAAGTGTGTGGAGATCAAACAGATGCGTGGAGGAGCTAAACAGAGAATGAAAATCTTGATTATTCCCGTACATGAATAAAAGATATTGTGAATATTTTGGAATTAATGGAGGAGATTCAACGCCTGTTTTTGGTATAAATAGAGTCCCTGGGAGACTTAGAGGCGGTGTGGAGAGTTTGGGGAACTGAGAAGAACCAGAGAGTCGAGAAATCAAGTTGCAGGAAAACTCCATTTTCTGCTGCTGCTGCTGCTGATAAACGCGAAGAACATTAGACGCAAGGTAACCGTCGTTCTTCAACAGTGACAGCGACACAAGGATGAGGGTCGTAATGCGACAGTGTTAACAACACTTCATTTTTATCGTTCTATGTCACAGCTCAGTTTGTAACAAACAGAAGTGCTACAAACCCGGTTTTTGTCAATTTTCTCCTATTTCATCATTTGTGAACCATTTTTGAGCAATAATAAAGATGAATTTTGAGCATATTTCCATGATAATGATGAGCTAATTCTCGCGTAACCAAGACATGGAGGAAGCTATTGTTGCATGAATAATTGGTAATTATTTTACTTTTCTCTAATTTTGCAATTTATAATTCACTCAAATTACTGCTTTGCAGAATTTTAATTATTTGCATAATTTTTCCTAATTAGTTGTGATTCAATTAGATAGGTTATGCTTTGGTTAGATAATCTATGCTTAAGGGATACAATTAATGTTTGAGAATATGCTTGATAATTTGTGAATTAAGAAAAAGATATTTTAAAAATAATTAGAGTTTTGGAATTCTTATCATCATTTATTCATGTGTAATAGTGGAATCTAGTGTCTTGGTTATTTTCACTCTAAAAATTAAATCCTTAGTCCCAGTACCTCTTGCACCAATTGTACTATTTTTGTATATAATTTTTATTGATTTTAAAAAACTCGAATCTTCACAAATCTGAACGAACCCATTCTTACCACTATCAAAAAATTCATCAGTATACAAATTTTGGAATTGGTGTACTAAGACTTTTAAACTACACCATAAAAAAAGATCCCCATTGTAGTAAGGTATAATGCCGATAATTGGGAAAAGAAACAAAACAAATGATACGTAGATAATATGCATATATGGAGATACCGAAACATGCTTAGGAACAAACATACTGTTGAATGGATGTCGTATGAGGATTTTGAGGAGATAAATTATTATGTTTCCCAAAGAATCAAAGATTTTCCACTTCAAAGCATTGTGTTCTACAGTCCAGTCATGGAATGTGGTGTTTATTATTATGGACAAAGATGTGCTAGACAGTTAGTTGGTGAAGTTGGAGTGCCAAAAAATCATCAATTTATATATATCAAACGTCTTTGGAAAAGAATACACTAGATTGAAGAGTAGAGGCTGGCTAAAGTAGGAAACATTATTCACCCATTGTGACGAAGCTTAATACGATGAGTGGTTCAAAAAGGTTGTATAACCGATAATTGGTCAAGATGTTCTACACACCTATGAGCTGGATTTTGCCATAATGGGAAAAGCATTACCGAAAATTGAGTGTACAAGACGTCCACTGCAGGTGATTTCATCTTTCACCACTTATCATTCAAAAGGAGTTTCATCTTCATCGGCGCCTTCATAACCATAATCTTCTTCTGGCTGGGTCAGATTTAACAGATTTTGAGGTGGGAGTTAAAGTCTCTTACTCTAGGTGGAGAACGTCGGATACTTTAAAATGTCTCATAAGGTCTTGACCATCTCAATTCGTATACAATAACATCGGCCAGACGTGAATAATTATTAGAAAAATTTGGATCAAATGGATTTAAAAGATATAAAAACTAGGCGTATGTACGTACAAGAGTACATAGAATAGCAGAGAGCATGAGCTTCAGTCCTAATTTCTTAACCAGTGCTAGAACTCCAGAATCCCAAGAAAGATCGGCAGACTCACAAGTCAACATTGTGCAAAGAGAAGGCTACCATCCAGTGCTACCATCTCCATATCGTCAAGGCCCTCAACAAAATCCTCAGGTTTATTAAGATTATAAAGGATTATTAAACTTCGAAGGCTTTCCATATCAAGGAACAAATTCATGACTTGCTGGATCTCAAGGTGCGGGATCTCAAGGTGCAGCAGGATCATATGAAGGGTTTGGGAGTATGATGCAGTGGGGGACGTATGACAGGAGATGAAATGGGAATGAATTGACTTATATAAAATGTTTAATTAAAATTAGAACTAATCTATTTATGTAAATCGTTAACCAGTACTAATCTATTCTGAAAGTAAAATAAAATAAAATTTAATTTAATTTTCCATTTAATTAAATTTAAAACAACTCCATCAACATGTTACTCAAGAAGCATGTGTACTTTTCAATACCCCATACAGGTTATCAAAAATTCCTTAAGGATTATGTAATGATCTAGTTTCGTAAGAAAAACTTGATTTTTTTCCATCTTCTAAATTCCTCTTGAGATCACAATACAACTTTAGCGTTGGTTTCACTTCTAAGTCGATATCGATTGACAACCCATATAATCTTGTACCTGGTTTTTTATAGTTTGATATCGGCAAAACAACTCAGCTGCATTACAGTTATTCGGATTACCAATGTCAGTGCAATTTTTTCATAAATTCTTGTTCAATAACTCATATTCACTAAACCATATAGTCGGCGCTCTGTACTCTTAGACGGATAACATGTTACAAAATTTTGGCATAAAGATAAATATTCCTCTAGGTTAAACTCTGCAAGATTAATATACGGTTGAGCCATTCATCGGAAATTATGCGTGTAAAATATGGATAAGGTATGATTTTGGAGTTCAAATTGATTGAATACATAGAAGATGAGGTTAAAGTCATTAGATGAACCTAGCCATTGCCATCTCAGACAAGACCGAGTGTCACAGTATGACACATGCAGCATCTCAGCTTGAGCCGAGGCTCGACCTAAAATGGGACGAACATCCCAGTTTGATCCGCTCATCTCTTCTTGAGACACTCCACTCAATCTGAGACCGGATGAGCGAAATCCAAAATTTAAGCGTTTGCCTATCCATATTATTTGTTTGGAAGTCCCACTGTGGGATGCCAATGGGAAAATCTTCTCATTTTCCCAGTTAACTATCCTTGCAATTAGTGACTTCACTTTCTCCCGTTTAATTGCTTCAAGTGCAGTTAGTCTTCTAATGCCTTCTCCTTGATTATTGACATTCGCAATTACATTTGCTTATATAAGACCACTTGCAATATTGCATGGAAATTTCATCAGTGCAAAAACAACATCTGGCATGACCTCACAACTTCAGGAAGCTGAGTGTGAAAAAGCGGGTCTAACAACCACACCCAATATTTCGCTTAGCAATCTGTATGGACTAACTCCAATATACTTTCAAGATAATCAACTAGACAGTCAGACTCAATCTTAAGAAAAGTATATCAAATAGTTATATCTCTATTTCTCAATTCAATCTGCAATCAAACAAATAGGAATTTTCGAGCCCGATTAAATATAAGAAATAACTTGGACGGTATCAAAAACCAATATCCAAGTGTCAATCAATTTAATCAACACCAAAGGTTGGATTCACAATTGATTGAACTTACGCACAACCTGTGATATTTCAATTATATAAACAAATATAATGCGGAAAAGAAATAACACAGACACCAGAAGTTTTGTTAACGAGGAAACCACAAATGCAGAAAAACCTCGGGACCTAGTCCAAATTTGAACACCACACTGTATTAAGCCGCTGTACACACTAGCCTACTCCAAGTTAACTTCGGACTGGAATATAGTTGAGCCCTAAACAATCTCACACTGATAAGGGTACAGTCGTATTCCTTACGCCTCTACAACCACGCCGGATTCTGCGCACTTGATTCCCTTAGTTGATCTCACCCACAACTAAGAGTTGCTACGACCCAAAGTCGAAGACTTGATAAACCAATCTGTCTCACACAGAAAAGTCTATTGAATAGATAAATCTGTCTCCCACAGATATACTTATGAGATTTGTTCCGTCTTTTGATAAATCAAGGTGAACAGGAACCAATTGATATACCATACTTATATTCCCGAAGAACAGCCTAGAAATATCAATCACCTCACAATAATCTTAATCGTATGGTAGCGAAACAAGATATTGTGGAATCACAATGATGAGACGAAGATGTTTGTGACTACTTTTTATCTTGCCTATCGGAGATTAAATATCGAGCAAATCTTAGAGAAGATAGTACTCAATCACGATAGAAAACAGCAAGATCAGAACACACAACTACAGAGAAAATAGTTGGGTCTGGCTTCACAATCCCAATAAATTCTTCAAGTCGTTAACCTACTGGGTTTAAGAAAAACCTAAGGTTAAAGGAGAATTGACTCTAGTCGCAACTAGTATCACACAGGAGGTGTGGGGATTAGCTTTCCCAATTGCTAGAGTTCTCCCTTATATATTCTTCAAATCAGGGTTTGCAATCAATGTTACCTTGGTAACAAAGCATTCAATATTCACTGTTAGATGAAAACCTAATTAGACTCAAGTTAATATCTTTCAACCGTTGGATCGAACTTAGCTTGTTACACACAAATGAAAAGTGACTTCATTTAGATATGAGTAACCGTACCTAAACGTGTACACCTTTGTTGGCCCAACAATAGTTAACCGAAGTTAGCCATATGAACACTTTTCATATCAACCATATTCATCTTAACCATAACTAGTTCAAATGACTCAAATGAAACCTAGTTTTAAAGTTGTTCAATTGTTTATATTCTCATAGAAGTATACAAGACACAATTGAAGCAAAATCGATTTTGATTCACTTGAATCAATTCATGAACATTATAGCCACGGTTTGCAAAAGATTACATTCCTTATTATATAAATGTATTAGTTCATGAACAAACCGATTTTAGAACATAACCTACTCAAGTATGCAAACCGGTACGCATACCTAAGTAGCCGGACTTGGAATGCGTTCGCCAGTATGCAAACGGGTATGCATACTGTCGTACACTTCCAAGCTTCAGTTGAATCCAGTACGCGTACAGATATGCATACTATAGTACCCGGATTTCAACTGACTTCGCCAGTACGCGTACAGGTACGCATACTCTAGCTCACGGACTTTACCTGACCTCGCCAGTACGCATACGGGTATGCATACTACATTCCGGTCTTGGATCAACACATATGCAAGTACGCATACTGTGCTCATAATCCAATTATGTTTAAGTGTTCTAAACTCCCATTTCCATCATTGAAACATTCTTAGAAGACGACAATAGCTGTCTCACACAAACTATTAGCTTCGAAGCAATTTTCAAGTGATCGAATGATCAATACGAAACATTCCGAGTCTACATCAAATGACCGTCTCACACAAATCATGTAAGATGTTACAAGGCGATTTTCACATGATCATATTTTAACTTTCGTCAAGAATATAAATTAAACTTGGTTAATGCGAAAGCTTACCAACACATATTTCGAAAAATATGTAAGCGAGCTAAACTCAACTCGAAATATCAAATGTGTATAATCGAAGTCTATATAGCTATACGACTTTTGTCTCAAATAGGAGATAGAGTAGATAGACTTTTGAGTGATAGATGAGTTCAAGTCTCCACATACCTTTTGTTGATGAAGTTCCACAAGCTCCGCTTAGTAGTTCTTCGTCTTCAATCGATGAATGTCGTGAAGTCTAATGCTGAACTACACTTTATATCCTAACCCGAGACTTAGCTATAAGTAGACTAGAAATCAAGACTTATAGTTTTTGCAACTAGACTTGACAACAAGCTTGAGATAGCAACGCTTGCGAGTTCGACCGAGCAGTGCTCTAACAGAGTGCATTGCTCCTAAATTAGCTATTACTTGTTTATTAGTCTTAAATAACATCAATGTTTCGACAAATTATTTTGGAATCCCCGAAGGTTTACAATGTCAACTTAGGATGGAGGGCTAGTAAGGAATCAAAGGATTTCCCTTATTTATTTAAGGTTAATGTGTTAGCAAAACAAATTAGCGAGTCGTTTATTCCATTTGATAATCGTTGTCTCACTGTGCGTATGTATATTATTTTTCTTTTAAGGAATGATGTTAATTGGAACAAATAGAAAGAGGGGTGGTGTTGATGGGTAGAAATGATTTGTTGGTTTTTGAGGAAAAGTTAAGAGTTGTGCAGCAGGCGGATCCTCAATTAAGCAAATTTCCCAAACCTATAAAAGATACACTGCACAGGAGTGCTTTGAGTTGGAGAGATCAATCTTTATGACTCCGGCCTAAACCAAGACAATGGTCGTTCCAAAGTCATTTCGGTCACAAAAAGGATTATTAGAGCGTTGCTCGGTTGAACCCACAAGTTTTTCTATCTCAAACTTGTTTTTAATGTTAGATGATCAAAACTATATCATGATTTCTAATCTACTAAGTCAAGTCTCAGACTAGATAAGAATTTGTGGTTGAGTATCAGATATCACCCTTGAAGACTGAAGATCCACGAAGTCATTTGGAGAACTTCTGTATCAGGTATGCGAAGACTGAACCATTTTATTTTACTCGCTATCTCACCATTGAGAATTTTATCTTCTCTATTGAGACTATGTTGTGTGACTTTTAGTAGGTTTATAAAGGAGAAGTTTCGAGTCAATCTTGTCTTGTGAAAAATCTCGAAATATGATTCTATACAGAGATGTTCAACGGTCCTTGACAATATTAGTTCTATGAATTAATTTGTAGATCAGTTGAAAATTCCTCATGCAAATGATTTTATCACTTGGGAATATTTCAAACATCATAAGAGAGAAATATTGAATTTACTGATATTTCCAGGGTAGGTTCGGAAACCTGTTTACAAACCATAGAGTTTCAGAAATACAGGAAGGTTGGCAAACCAGTTCGCAAACCATAGCTTGGAACAGTTCACGAACCCGGTTGGCAAACCATGGTGAACTGAATTTTCAAGGTTGGAATAATATGCTAGCAATTGGAGAACCCGGTTCACGAACCGTTGTCAACTGAGTTCGGTAGTCTTGCAGGGTTGGAGAACCCAGTTCACGAACCGTTGCACCCTGACTCGTGAACAAGCCAACTGCCATTGGCAAACCGTCTTATCAACTGTCCCAGTTTATATTTTAGTAAATGCTCAAAGACTTAATTTCATAATATGTTTAGCATTACTAGAACTCTCTTAAAAACTACTAAGACTTCATTGATCACTTAAACACTTATGTGTGTGCATCATGATCTTTAATGAATATTAAATTGCTTTTCGCTCTTTAGCTAACTTGACAAACCAAATGATCATTGTACACGGTTCAATAACCGAACCTAAGTGTATATACTTTTATTGTATTTTTCAAGAATAGAGTCTGCTTGAATCTCAAGTTTTTTTGGATTCAATTCTAAGCAACCTCTGGTCTTGGAAAAACTATAAATAAAGATGCTCTTTCAACCTGACACTTTAAGTGATTTTTTTATGGGGCATGAAAGATACTGGTTAGGGGTTATTAATCTAATTAACAGAGGCTTAAGCCAATATGAAAGAATTTTTGAGATTTGTTCGTAAACTGCGTTACTCAAGCTAATGGGGTGGGAATCAGAGGGTGCTTGAGGAGAAATTTTTTTGGGATAAAGGACAAGAAAACAATGTTGATGAGTGTGTAAAGAGCCCCATTTGAAAAAATCCTGAATGGTCAAGATAATATTAGGACCTAGAGTATTCCAGATGGATTTGGAAAAAAAACATGGCAAGAAACTGACCAGGTATGGGGCTCCCAAAGTACTTATATTTGATAGAGTATTTGAAATTTCCTCATGTTGGAAGGACTCTCAATAAGAGATAAATTGTCTTACTCCAGGGTTTTTAAATTAGAAAAAGAAAAACCATACTCCAAGAATTGAGAAGTGCTTATTTGGTCTTTATCCGAAAGCCGAAAGACCGAAGGTTCGCGAAGAGAGTGAATATCATTTATTCTTTTCCTAGTAGAGGCCGAAGCATGGAAATATTCAATATCTTGATCAAATTCCTTGAAGAAATTGTCGCGGGATAGTTGGTAGTAGTAGTCATTCCTGATTTCCTTCCATTTACCAAATTCTGCCTGTAAATTCTTGAGTTTATCGGATGGGAAGGAAACTTTCTTGATTTGTGTAGATTTTCAATTCAATATTTCAAAGATTTAATATTTTTGTGGATATCTTCAAACACTTCGGAATTCCAATGATTTAATATTTTTATGGATATTTCCAAACACTTCGGAATTCCAATGAGAAAGGTCGGAAAATAGGAGCTGGAGTTTCGAAAAACAATAAAATATGACTTAAAATAAAAGCTCCATGATAAGGAGCCTCTATACCGGAAAATTAAAATCATGTCAGGGCTGTGAGAAAGGCAGAGATAGATTAATGGTCTCTGGCAATGGGGGGCCAATGCCCTACACGTTCTATTCTCATTTTAAAAAACAAAAACAGATAACAAATATCTGACGGAGTATCAAATTCAGATAACAATATTCTGAAAGAAAAGGTAAAGCCCATAACAGATATAATTAGTGGGTTAGCAATACTTGCAATATGGGTAATAATACCCAGTAGGCACAACACACCAGTATAAGAAGAGGATAAACCTGACAAGAGATGTAAAGACACAAACAGGTTCAAGAATAGTAAGTTTTCTTAATGTAAAGACACAAGGAGAGTAGCAGGATGGAAGGCAGCCAATTCAGAAATACTACTCGCAGAGCACAAGTATCCTTAATTTTCACTAATTTTTATTACAGAGAATGATGCTGAATGGAACAAAAAGGCAAGAAGTATGGGGGAATGAATATATAAGCAATTCTATCTTACCATGGCAAGATTAACATGCGTTGTTTACTTAGCAGTGAATCCTATGCAGAGTATTTAATTCAGGCTTTTACTTGGAAAACAAAATCTCATACACAGCAACTGAATAGACCCCCAAACCCAAGTGCATTGGACCAACAAGTGCAAGCTCAGAAAGCTTAGCAGCAGAAAAAGCTTTCTTAGCTTCATTTGAAAGAGGACCACCACTTTCAAGGCCACTACCCATTAACAAATCAGGTTCAATAAAAGAAGAACTATCCACCACCAATTACTATACTCTCATAATTCAACAAGCTCATCTATTTCTGTTCAACATTTCTACTAGCACTAGTATTTTCATTTGATGTTGCTTAAGTAAATTTATCCGACATACATTGAAAAAAATTCATCTTCAGTCTAAGTAGGACAACCATCAATACCGACCAACAACAACTAATTCAGTATCAAAACCTGTATCATCTAGTAAACTTAGAATATCTGAATGTGCTCTTCTATGCCCTAGATTTTTTCTTGGTAGACTGACATACCACTCATCATTACTAATATCACGACGATGACCAAATTTTGTATTGGGAATGAAACTAATGATGTATGCACAATAAGAAGAAGGAAATGCAATGATGGAGGTGGCACATAGACAGTATTACTACAGGTCTACAGTGACCAAAAAAATACCAGGCGCTATATACGCAGGACATAAAACAGGGTAGGCTATTATTGTGCATCTCCCCTGAGAGCTTCAAAAGCTTATTCACCTGGAAGTTGATAAATACAAGCAAAGCATTGCCAGCTGATGACACTATGAGTTAAGGATACTTTGTCAGATGTACCAAGTGCATTCTATGCAGGCCAACAAAGACATAATGCTTTAAAATAGTGAATTCTGGCATTCTGTATCCCCAGAAAGCTTCAAAAGCTTTTTCACTTGAGAGCTGACCGTTGACAAAGAACGAGCAAAGTATGGCCAGCTAAAACACTGAGCCTTTTCACTCGGATCTCTCAAGATGCCAACGATGGGGATAAAAATGGTACTGATGGATAAGGAATCAGGCATCAATAATAGTTTCAGTCGTAGTGACTGTTTACAGAGCTAAACAACTGAGCTAGTGTTCGCTACTTAATAAAGCTTAGATATACATCGATGCCATTGTTATCATCAGACTAAAATGATGCAACTTGAGATCTAACCAAATCAGAGTTAAGCAAATGGAAAATTGATACAGTTGTGGAAGTAGGCATAGAGTGTGTGAATAACCACAATAAGTGCAAATTCAAGATGTCATAATTCTCATTGCCAACAGAATAATTATTCTAAATCCTGGTTCTAGCCTGAAAGGAACTTTACTCATTGATCCTTCACATGGAGATGTAAAAATAGCTTGTCGACGATAAACAATTAGGTTGGTTGCAGTTAATGACACCCAATTATCACAGAGAACTGTACCTATTGACTAACTGTTCTAGTCAAATTTTATATTCGACCCCCGTGTATAAATGCAATAAGCCACTACAGTGTACACCATACCCATCCAAATAAGGTAGAGTCGCTAACAAAAGGCACAATTCACAAAGCAATATAGCTTAACCCAAAATAGAGAACACTCTCATAAGTTGGATCATGGATATAAAGACGCAATAAAAGAAAATCTGTATATATATTATTCACTAATACAATGTCAATAACATTTGAGGTTCACACAAAGGTTACTTTTTAATGAAACACCTAAGGCTACAGAATGATATGAATATTACTGCTAAAACTCAATGAAGATTACCATTTTATACGAACGCATTTAGGGATAGCATCCTCCTGTAGCTGCTTCAGAGGTTCAACCGACTCAACTGTTTGAGTATCTTGTTCCCCTAATTCCTTCAGTGAAACAAAGGTGTTCTTGTGAGGGAATATTCGAAGAATTTGCTCCCCAAATTCCATGAGCGTTTTCGGTGTTGAAGCTTTCGTGTCGTAAAAGTTGAGATAGTGCTCACTATTAGAGTAAGTTAAAACACAACCATTCTTCGTAACGGCTACTAATTCGATTTCATCAACCCTTAACTCTTTACTCCATTCAAATGACTGATGTTTGTCTCCCTCTTTCTTGTCGTGATTACCATTCTTCTTTTTTAATAGCCATATGTCAAAACGGTCATCTCCTTCGTCATATATAGGAATATACAGAAACCCATCCAGAACCCCTATCATATGATCACGCAATTTCCAGTCTAGTTTTAAAGGAGGATGTGCAGGATGTTGGCAGAACTTTTCCTCAATCAAATCGAAAGTCACGATCTTATCTACCTCCCTACTAATCCAATAGATAGCTCCATTGGCGAACTTACCATATCCACGCATAATATAACACATAGGGCTGAATTCAGAATTGAACTTTCCAAGGTTTCTCCATCCATTCCCACTGCCTACTGTGTATATGTGAACTTGTACATACTTGGACTCTGACACATATGTTGCTACAACGTTGTACTCAACTGTAGATGAAACGTAACCAAATCCGTATGACCAATTAGTATACTCATCATAATCATCAGAGACGTTTCTATGATTCCCAATATCTGGAAGCTCGACATACTCTTTAGTTAAAGGGTTCCATATAAAACCAGGAGAAAGAAATACTAAACCATTGCAAGAACCAACAAGGTTAGTACCCCCAAATGGTTTTGAATTAATCCTTCTAACTTTCTTAATTGGTTTTCCTAACTCATGATTCTGATCATCATTATATTCAAAATAGTAATAATCATCCACAGTTAAAGCAAGGAAACCCAACTTACAAGAATCCTCAGCAGCAGCAGAAGGATGATTAAGATGATACAAATGCTTCTGAGGGAATGATGGATCTTTCGAAACAAGATTTCTCCAATTTCTGCAGACTAATTTGCAATGAAGAACCGATTCACCTGGTACACGACTTAAGATCTCTGCTGTAATCTCGTCTGGTAGTTTGTTGAAATAATCCATGTCGAAATCCTTAGTAATCTTCATACTGAGAAACAGCAACTTGTTAGGGTCCAAGAAATGGTGATGAAAACAAAATGGGGGGATTTTGTCTGTAGAAAGAAAGAGTTAGGGTTCAACAAAAAGAGTTTTCAGAAGTAATCCATGAAATTCTTGAAATCTTTTTACAGCAATTTGATTCAAGAGAGATTTGTTAGGGTTTTGAGAAAGGAATGGGAAAATTGGGGTTCTGTCTGGGGAAGTGGAAAGAGAGGTTTGTGTGATTTGTTATTCTTCTGGAGAGAGATGTTTGTCATCTTGACATGCGTTGACATATAGCGGTACATTTTATACCATTTACCACAAGCTAATTTCCTAACCCAACGCTAAACCGGGAAAATAAATAGGCATGCCGCATGCCAAACCAATGTATACTGCGGAGACGAGGGTTAAAACTCCTCCAATTTGAAAGAGTTTGGACGTAGTTTTTGGATTAAATTAGAGTTCTCGCATCTGAGGTAAAAAAAAAAAAATTACTTATAAGAAATAATAAGATATCTGATTAATGATCTATTATATGTATATATATACTCTGGCCAGTCGAGATACAAAAGATTATACTTGACATTCTTGGCTAGGGTGTCTCTAGTTGTGTTTTGGTGAATGAACATTTCCGGCCACTAAATTTATTTTATTTGAATAACATTATGGTTAGTCCATCTAACTTCTTCCAAATATCAGTTATTAAGGAAAGTCCGGTGCAAGTGGGTAAATATGTTAATTTGATAAGCCAGGTGGTTGGGAAAACCAAGTTTTGGGTAGTGGGGAAAGACAATATCGTTACAATTTGAATCGACCATCGGAGATCGAGAGGATCTTCCCTAGATGAGACGAAGCTTGGTTCAACCTGGGACGGTCATCTCAACCTCCGACTACAACGGTCGAATTTTAATAGCCAAATACGGGCATAATTTATCTACCTATAAATGCCAAACTCATTCAGTTTTCAACTCACACCAAAATTCACTATTAAAATCTCACATGATCTTTACTCAACCTCTCTAAATTTCTCTATAGAAATATCTCAATATATTAGGAGCAAAAGAAATAGAAAACCACGTCCGAAAAAAATCAGTGAACATATGCCGGAAACACAAGAGAACTCTAATGAAGAGAACGGTCCTGCTCTACTTTCTGGTCGAGAATTAGTCGAATCTCAAGGTCATCTGTTTACAAAAGTTGAGCGACATAGTGATGCTCAAAAGTTAAGAAGTGCTTGGTATGAAGTTAGCAAAGTTCATACAGATCTAACTCATGCTTCTAAACTAATTGTCGATAAATTTTCTTTTATTACTTTGTACCATATTGAAGGAAAGAAACATCATCCCGAATTGGTGTTTGTATCGGTGGAGCATTGGTGACACATTGCACATATGTTTCATACTTTGAAATAGGTATGTCGAATATTTTTAGTTATAGTTTTAGTGCAATCAATACGAAGATCATGTATATGAAATTAATGATTTTAATGTTTTTACAGGAATATTGTTATTTGTATTTTCTGCTTGGAATACCTTCAGGTGCGGGAGATGATGTCTCATTTGATCAACAAAGTTGGTTGGCAGAATTAAAGATGAACTTCCATTGTACTTTATCTTCACAACTCAGGCGAAACACTACAACTTAAAAAGTGGTGGAATTCCTAATTCCGGTTTAAAGATGTTTTTAACTTAAAAATTACATGGCAGAGGCACTTCTCATTCGGAAACAAATGACCGCAAAGCAGACATAAAAATTGCAAAGGTTTTTATTCTATGGTTATTGGTTCATGTTTTCCCCCCAAATCAAGTGCTAGTACTCAAGTAGGGTGGCTAGAGACATTGCGATATATGGAGGTCACTGTCATTTATGATATGGGGTCCTCTATCTTACCCGAGTTGTACATTTCTCTCGATATTGCATGCTTGGGTTCGTTAAACATCGGGGGTCTACGGTGCATCCTTGAGGTAAATATGACAATACATATCCTTTGAATTTATATTAGTTAAAAGGAAGTAACTAATTGTATGATTTTTACTTTCATCTTTGGTGGTATACAAATTTTGGAGTTGGTATACAAGTTCTTGATTGTAGTAAGGTATCATGCCGAGAATTGGGAAAAGAAATAAAACAAAAAGAAGAGGTAGATAATATGCATATGTGGAGATACCAAAACATGCTTAGTAACAAACATACTGTTAAATGGATATCGTATGAGGATTTTAAGGAGATGAACTATCATGTTTTCCAAAGAATCTAAGATTTTTCACGTCAGCACATTGTGTTCTATAGTCCAGTCAGGTAACGTGGTGTTTATTATTATGGATAAAGATATGCTAGACAGTTAGTTGGTGATGTTGGGGTGACAAAAAAACCTCGATCTATATATATCAACTGTCTTTGGAAGAAAATACAATAGATTGAAGAGTATAGGCTAGAGAAAGTATGAGACATTATCCACCCCTTATGACGGAGACTAATACGATGAGTGGTTAAAAACGGTTGTAGAGTCGATAATTGGTCAAGATGTTATACATATTTATGGGATGGATTATATGCCGCAATGGGTAAAGCATTACTGTAATACCACGATTCGGCATGTAGGGTTTTCCGAATATAATATTGGTAATGGTTTGTCACTTTGTCCTTTCCTAACACCGAGGCCTTTTTAGCACAATTGGCTCTAGAGTTGGCAGAAAACTCTGCAGTTATGCGTGCTTGGTTGAGAGTAACCTATGAATGGGTGACCTCCCGGGAAGTTGCTGCTGGATAACCGCAACGATGCCCGCTAAAAAACCCACACTACCGGATAACCACAGTGGCTAAGTGGGAACAATATCGGTAGAGGATCGATTCATTACAAATGGTATCAGAGATGACGAAGGTTCCCTGTCGAGGGTGAGAGATTATGCTGGATATGTCAAGTGTTGGTCTCATGCGGTACAGGGGACGTCGGAGATCTGAGCTTGAAAACATTCCGGAGCCGAGGATGACTCCTAGTTAAGGTCGTGGTATTATAATACCCCGATTTGGCATGTAAGTTGCCGAATGGAATATAGATAATGGTTTGTCCTTTTCTAACACCGAGGACTTTTCAACACAATTGGTTCCAAAGTTGGCAGAAACCTCTGCAGTTAAGCGTACCCGGGCACAGTTGGCAGAAAACTATGCAGTTAAGTGTATTCAAGCAGAGTTGAAAAAAAAACACTGCTACAGTTAAATGTGCTCGGGCGAGAGTAATCCAGATATGGGTGACTATCTGGGAAGTTGTTGTCGAATAACCACATCGATTCTCGTTAAAAACCCTACATTGCCGGATAACCGCAGTGGCTAAGTGGAAACAATAGCAGTAGAGGATCGGGTCAGTACAATTACCAAAAATTGAGTGCACAAGACATCCACCGCTGGTGATTCTATCTTTCACCACTTATCCTTCAGCAGGAGATTCATCTTCATCGACGCCTTCATGACCAGAATCTTCTTCGCTGGGTTTGATTTGCCTGATTTGAGATGAGAGTTAGAGTCTATTACTCTGGGTGGAGAACATCAGATACTTTCAATTGTCTCACAAGGTCTCGACCGTCCCATTTCGTATACAAGAACATCGTCCATCCTTGGACAATTGGTAGGACAACTGAATCAAATGGAGTTACGAGATATGAAAACTAGGTGTATGTGCGTACAAGAGTACACAAAATCGTAGAGAACGTGAGCTTTAGTCCTAATTTTTTAACAAATGCAGGAACTCCAGCTTCCCAAAAAAGGAAGGAAGACTCACAAGTCAACATTGTGCAAACAGAAGGCTGCCATCCAATGCTACCATCTCCATATAGTCAATCCCCTCAACAAATTCCTTAGGGTTATCAGGATTATATAATGTCATTAGACTTCGAAGGATCTCCATCTCTAGTAACAAATTCATGGTATGCTGGATCTCAAGGTGAAAGATCTAAAGGTGCGAGATCTCAAAGTAAGACAGGATCATATGAATGGTTTGGGAGTATGATGCACGGGGGCACATATGAAATGAGATGCAATGAGAATGAATAGTTATGCTTATATAAAACCTGTAATTAAAATTAGAACTGATTTAATTATGTAAACTGTTACATTTAATCAGTACTAATTTATTTTGAAAGTAAATTAAAATTTAATTTAATTATACAGTTAATTAAAATTTAAAATAACTCCATCGAAATCTTGCTCGAGAAATATATATATGTGTGTATATTTCAACACCCCATACAGGTTATCAAAAATTCCATAAAGATTATGTAATGAGCTAGCTAAGCAAAACTGGTTTTTTTCCCATCTTCGCCATTCCTCATGAGTTCGCAATACAACTTCAGCGTTGGTTTCACCTCTAAGTCGATATCGATTGACAACCCGAACTAAAGCTATATAATATGCCACTTGGTTCTTCAATAATTTTATATCGACAAAACAACCCAGCTGCATTACGGTTATTTGAATTATCGGTGTCAGTACAGAAGTTTTTCCATAAATTCTGGCCCAATAACTCATACTCACCAAACCATTTAGTCGGCGCTCTGCATCATTAGCCGGATAACATATCTAAGGTAAACTTTGCAGGATTAATATGCAGTTGAGCCATTCATTGGAAATTATGCGTGTAACAGGTGGAGAAGGTATGATATTGGAGTTCAAATTGATTGAGTTTATAGAAGATGAGATTAAAGTCGTTGGATGAACCTAGTCATTGCCAGCTCAGAAAAGACCGAGCGTCTGAGTATGAAATGGGCATCATCTCAGCTTTAGCCGAGGCTCGGCTTAAAATGGAACAACGTCCTAGTTCGATGCGCTTGTCTCTGGTTGAGACACTCCACTCAATCTGAGACAGGATGGACGAACTCCCAAATTTGAACGTCTTCCCATCCATTTTTATTTTTTTTGTCTGTTTGTTTGGCAGTCCTATTGTGGGGTGGAAATGGAAAAATTTGCTCATTTGCCCACCGAACTGTCCTTGCTCTTAATGGCTTCACATTTTTCCTGTTTAATTGCTTCAAATGCAGTTAGTCTTCTTCTTCCTGCTCGTTGTTTATCGCCTTTGGGAGGTTACATACATTTACTCCTATAAGACCACCTGCAATATTGCATGAAAATTGCATTCGGCAAAAACAACATATGGCATGACCTTACAACTTGAGGATGTTGAGCGCATTGCTAATACTAAATAACATATATGTTGCAAGAAATTATTTTGGAATCCTCGGAAGGTTTACAATGAAAATTTAGGATGGAGATATAATAAAAGGATTTCCCGTATTTATTTAGAAGTTTTTCCTAGTTAATGTGTTAGCAAAAGAAATTAAATTATTACTTACTCCATTCGATAATCGTCATTTCACTGTGCGCGTGTATATTATTTATATTTAAGGAACGATGCTGACTGGAACAAATAGAAATAAGGGCGGGGTAAGAGGACCCGATGTTATTTAAAAAAAAACTGCCTAGTTTGGGGACTAGGCCATTTATTTGGGGCCTATTACTAAAAAAAACAAAAAGGGTCATTAGGAAGTAATTTCTGAAAACCCCTTAACCAACTATTCTCTTACTACCTATTTTATCCTTGATTAATTAGTGTTAATTAATTATATTATGTGTTAATTAACCGTGTTAGATGTGAGATCAACTAATGTAAATCGATTTTCAAAACATCAAACGACAATTGAAAAAAAATAATTCCCGAAAACACTACCCATAATCGGCTTACGTTCATGCACTAGTAAATCGATTCTGGGTTGGTGTTTTAGTATTCCCGAAGGACATCAATAGTCGGTTGAAGTATGCATAGATAAAATCTGATTCTCATAATCTGATTTTTTTGAGTCATATATAAACCGATTGTTTCGATTTCGTAAGAATTTTATTTTCATTCATTTCAATTCTACTCATTTCAATCACGGAAAGACTTAGCACCTGCATCAAGCCTTTGAACCCCAAGGTGACCTTAGTGGAAGAGTTATAGCCTCGTGAGGGTTTGGAAGAGGTGTATCCACAAAACCTACACAAAACTCCCACTACACCAAATTCTGGGATTAGAAACAGAACTGAGTTGTTACGAAAATGGGTTGTAAAGGCTTTTACCTGTTGCAAAAAGGGATATTGCAATTTTATCGTAACGGTAATGGAGCCGTTACGAATTCTGGATTGTAAAGACGTTAGTAACAGAGTCAAGCCGTTACGATTTTACACGTAGTAACAGATAATAGCCGTAAGAAGTTTTCGTAAAAACAGGGTCGTAACATGTAGGAGCCGTTACTACGTGGCACATTAGTAACAAGTTAGAGCCGTTACTACGTGTCATTCAGGTTGAAACAGCTTACAGCCGTTACGAATTTTTTTGTAACAGCAAAAAATTTACTGCCTGTCAATATTGACCGACAGTTCATTTCCTGCCGGAAAATACAATAATCTGCTTACACTTTTCATTCTATCATATCACATTCAATAGTATCCCATCCAATAGTTTCTTCAATCAATTCATATCACATTCAATCAATTCATATCAAAAAGGAGATGAATTCTCTAAGTACCAAATTAGTTTTTGTGAAGTGTCATCAAATTCTAAGGGAATACATAGAAACTTATACCAAGTTCCAAATAATTCTTTCTTATAAGTTCAGCTCAAACACTACATAGTAACTTACTCAAAACTTGCAGATACTTCCCAAACACCAGTTGCCAAGCATTCTTCATCAAGTTCCATAATCCCTGGCTTTAAGTTCATAATTCCTAACCCATACTACATGAAACAAACCAAAAACATCTATAAGTAAGGCTACCAAATTTATGAAGTTCACAAGCAGAAAAAACTGAACATACAGAGAGGTCACAGGCTCTCAACATGGTATTTTGCAAAAGGCCAGTGATTTCGAACAAGGCCACAGATAATTTACAAGCGGACAAATTTGAACTTATCAAATTTGGGAAAATATATTCTGTTAAGTATCAAATTCATTTATCAGGCTCTCAACAAGATACATTCATTGCAAGAACTTGAGCAAACTAAGAAACAAAGGGGTACCAGAAACATAATTACCAGGAAGAAGAGATCCAGCAAGACCTAAACTGTAACTGTTATGAGCATCCAAGCCAAACGAATATCGTGCAACGTTGGTGTGATCCAGGAAATCAATACATTTGGTCCTGCAACAAACCACTCATGGATCAGAAACATGATAAACTTGTAAAAGCATGCAAATAACACAACCTTGATCGATGCCACTAGTTTAAGAATAAATTAACAGAAACGGTTTCGACAACTTGTATTTACACTCACAAGTTCAGTTCATTTTAACTTAAATCATTATAAGTTCATTCATATGTCTTAAGGGAATACAAATTCTGTGTATTACATATATCATGAATATATTCAATAACTACGCATACCATGAGAGCGGATAGGTTATCTTTGTTCGCCTCAGCTGCTTCTTTTTTAAAGATCAGACAAGAAAATTTCTTTTCTAAGTGCCTGCAAGTTTCAAATGAAACATGTGAACTGCGGGTAAGCAAAGACATGCATGATGTACAGCAAACCAATTCGCAATATGCAAAAAAAATGCACAAACAAGACTGCAAACATCACCAGTAAAATCACTCAATAAGATCATCCAACAACATCTTATAAAAATTTAGCTGGTATGCATAACAAGAACATAAAGTGAAAATTTCAAAGAACCAATGACTAATGCAGCAATTTTTATAGTAGCAGACCTTATGGACAGTGCAAGCTTGATGAACTCCTTCCTCAATATCTTCCCTAAAACATTAAAAACCACAAATTATAAGCAATCTTTAGGTTAACTTGAAACAAAAATGAACTGCTCAGTGCTCACAGTAGCACTACCTGATATCATGGATTCAGGAGTGAAAACAGCATTTCTGATACTCTTCCTATTTCTTTGAGCCCCAAAACACCAGTATCCACTCCAACTGCTTCCCCATCTTCTTTTCTGAAAGGATTTAGAAGCATACATTAGATGCATTACAAATAAACTACAGTTCAGAAGGAGACGAGTATTCAGTATACTCTGCATCATATGATACCATAATATTAAGGCAAGGTAGTAAAAAGTAGTACAAGTGGTTAAATTTCAAAAAGCATCTGTAGTACATGAGAAAGAGAACTTGGAACAACTTGCTAAAGGAAAAGTTTACATAAGTATAGAAGTTTAGCATCTTTACTTGAAATGGATGGAAACATTCCTCTCCTCAGTTAATGTACTTTCAGCTGGAAAAGTCAAATAAATTTGTCTAGACCCAGAAACTATTGAACCAGCATCATTCATCTCGTCCATGTAATCCATATATCTTGAGACATCTTCAGCCAAGACAACAGAGTTTTGCCCATGAGGTCTGAGACTCCAATGAAAAAGAAAACCATAATAAATAACTTATAAAATATATTTCAATGCTAATTCAACTTTGAACAAAAGAAAGAAAGTAATGTACTAAGTCTTAATTAGAGTAAAAGGAACCTGCATTCATGCAACAGATGCAACAGCCGCTGGAGTGATGACTTCCCTGAGCATGTAACCTGCATTCATTTCAAATAACTCTCAAAAGTCTTAATCAGAGTAAAAGGAAAATAGACTACTAAGCCCTCAAAGTTAAAAATTAATGTGAAAATAAAAAAAACTTACCTCAAAGTTCGGACCAAGTTAGTCCTAGATGGAGGACACATCATATTCCCACCAATCAAAAATCCGGTAGTAATAACATGAGCTCGTGAATAAGAGTTCTAACCTCCAAACATCGATCCAAGCACTGCCGCGTTTCCAATTCTGTAATATCCAACTGTGACAAGATAAAACATATTACAAATAATCCAAGTTCAGTTCACTTCCTGCAACCCAGCTCAAACATTCTCTCAACTCCTTTTTTAAATTTTGCAACAGCGACAATAGTCTTCAGTTCCACCTGGACATCAACAGTGCAAGCTTCTCTGCCATCAAACCAACAAATTCTTGCTCCATCACCACCAACAATACCACCAACACCATAGCTACCACACCATTTCCTGCAATCTCAGTGCCACCAATTCAGCAGCCACAATACCCGTTTCATCTCTTTCATCAGCTACAAAACCACCACAGCCTCATCTCTGCAACAGGCTCCACCAATCCTCAACACTTACACTTGCATCTTCTACTCAACAGCAATCTCGACCACAACACCATACCTCATTCTCCAAAATATTCACCACCAGTTAAGTTAATTAAAATAAAAAAACAAACAAACAGATTCTTCTATTAGAGATTACAAAACGAAAAAGTACCCCAAAAACAAAAATAAAGGTAAGATTGGTTACCAGCAATTAGGGTTTCTTGTTCAATCACTCTTATCCGTTAAATGAATCTCCATCGACTGAATTTCGGACATGAAAACGCTATGCAAGCAAACATCGTTGAATCAGCATCACTGCATCACAAACTCAGAACCCTCGATTAGACACTCAAAACACTTTCATCTCCAAAAAATCAATTGATAAAATCGAGATAAATAGAAATCAAACCTTTGCATAGTAAGAGATAATTCAAGCAAAACTAATCAAATAAACCCTAGATCTAAGTTTATCTGTCGATTTCCAAATCTTTCTCGAACAATCTTTCCATCCTTTACATATATTTCGATTCCGATAATCGATTGCTCAAGAAAAAACTGATTTGCTAAACAACAATCTCTCTATCGGTTGCCTCCGCTCTAGGGTTTGGGACGAGGAGAGGAGAAATGAAGTTTCGGAGGAGGAGAGGAGGAAGGAAATGAACGGTCGAGAATGGAATGGAAATAGCTAAGTAGGGGCAGGAAATATCCTCCAGTTCAACCAATATTGGGTGGAAAAAAATATCGCACACGAGTGAATGGTACACGTGAAAATACGCCTGTTACGACCCTAGTGTGACCAAGCGTGTGAATGGCACGCCTACAAAAATATTCGTAACGGCTGTCCCGTGTGACGAAATATTAAAAGATTAGTAACGGCTATGACCTGTTATGACCATTTCGTAACGACCATTTGTAACAAGAATTTCGTAATGGCTCATAAGCCGTTACGAATCCTGAAATTTGGTGTAGTGTCCTAAAACTATCAATCTTCTTCCAAGGAATCCAAGTCCGGTTCACCCACTTTAAAGTCAGGGTCGTACTCCGAAATTTTGGATACCATGAAGTGATAGTTTTTATCAAATGTGAATGCTTTTGCCTTTTCCTCCAAGTAATGCGCTTTCACGGCTTCGTGCTACAAAATCACGACACAAAGTTACTTTTTCAGTTACAAATTGATAAAGGGTTATTTGGTTTTTGGTACTCAAGTTTTGACCAAAAACTGGCTTTGGTCTAACATTTGTCCAGCCTTTGCGTTTGGTCTAAAGGCCAACGTTGACCCGCGTTGACTCGGTTAGATGTTGACTTATGTTAATTAATTATGAAAATAATTAATAAATAAAACAGAAATAAAAAAGTAAAAATACTTACAAATTGTTGAAGGGACATGCTATAGTGGCAACTGGAAAGCGTTCAAAATCCGTTGTTGGATAGCTATAAAGGAAACTTTCGCATCTAGGATGACTTGGTGCCTATCATGGATTTGTTGAAGACTTCTTCTATTCGGGTTCCTATAATTTTTCCTAAATTTGTTGTATATCTTCGCCTAAAAGGTCTCGGAAGAGGAGTGATCTTGAACTCGACTTCCGACGTACCATGCTTTGGTGATTGCCAAATATTCCGTGAAGTCAAACAATGTCATTTATTGTATGTGGAGGTATGAAATGAGTAGTTATGGAGTATATGGAGTAGGAGCGAATAGAATGAGCAAGTTTGGGGAAAATTGGGTCCAAGGATGAGGTCTCTATATATAGAGAAAGACCCCAACGACTAGTTTTTCCGAAAAAAGTGTAATAATTTGGCACAACCGGTCTTCTCGAATGTCCATAAAAATCGATTATGTTTTCATGCAAAATATAATCGGTTTTTATGTTTTTCTACATAAACCGATTACGCGCACGTAAATTTTTTGAATTTTCACCGGCATTAATCGGTTTATATATATGCACATGTAATCCGATTCTTACTAGAAAAAGATTCATAAAAACACATTTCTAAGGCATGAAAAATCGGATTATACTGACACCCACATAAACCGATTCCATGATGGAACTTACACAATCAGTTTTTAGGTGCAGTCGTATAGCCCGATTGTTCACCTGTATTTGCAAAACAGAGTTTGGAGCTTGCATGATTATGTTTTACGATAAACCCTTTATACACATAATTATAATTAAAACTTTAAGTGCATTTAAATTCAAACCATGATCATCTAAAAAACAAACCATAACCATCCCAAAAAAGTGTTAAAAACTTAATACTTAAACCACCAAAAGTCTTAAAAACTTAAATAAACTTATAATATCTAAAAGAAAGAACCAACATCAAGAGTAGCAACAACAACAACAGCTTCTGCTTCAGTAAAGGCTTGAGTTGCATCCAATTCTTCAAACAGACCTTCTAAATGTCTGTCGCTATCCCTCCAAGCTTCAATCGCATCCTTCCTTCTTCTTGCGAACTTGATGAGCTCAATAAGCTTTTCTAGTGAAAGCTTATCTGCCAGTGCGTGGGCTTGCTCCAAACGGGTCTCACGACCATATGCCAACTTATAGAGGCTTCTAGATACCATGGGTTGTGGTTCCCTGGAACATCCTCCTAGGTGAGATCTCATGAATAAAATGCTAGGTGGGCGAAGTCCATACCTACAAAACAAAAAAAACAAAAACTAGTTCAACAATCGGTACATAGGAAAACATATGTAATCCGATTCTAACCACAAAAACATACAGGAATTTCAAACATCAAGAATCGGTTTATGTGATATGTAATACCAAGCATTTTTATTTACCATTTTGGGTCGGGTTATACCCGCCTTAGTTTGTTATTTAGGTTGTTTCCTTTGCGTTAGTCTAGCTGGGTTGTTTGGACTAGGAAACCTACAAACTAGGGTGAAAATAGAATCACCTAATTTATTTTAAAAAGAAAATAAATTTAAGAAAAATGAAAAGACAATTAAAATAAATATAAATATTAGTTATCATTATTGATATTAGTATTATTAAGGTTTTTATAACTAGAAACTTAGAAAAGGAATTTTACAAGTTAGAAAACAAAAGGCTAGGGAAAATAAGAAAGATATGGAGCTAGAGAATTTTAGAGAAGAAGGATTAAGAAAATTAGAAGGAGTTTGTAGCAATTGAGAGGTAGAATGTTAAAACCCCTTTCTCCTTGTGTTTTTGTTAATACTTGATTTTAATTTCGTTTAATCTCGGATCATTAGGTTTCTGAAATTTACGTGTGTATTTTTATGTACCCGATTGATGATCAGACATTGAATATTGATATATAACATGATTAGGTATCTATGGTTTAAAGTTGAGAATAATCCATCGTAAATTCACCGTTGAATGTTTGTTTTAATTTGGGTGATAGTTTCTGAATTTATGGACAGTTTCGTTTTATCATGTTTTTGATTGATTTAGGTAACGTTAACTATTTTAGAATGATTTGAGTTCTTAACAAAAGTTGTAGATAAATGTCTTATCTTTCACTATGCTTTGGATTTTCTTAATTTGAGACTAATATGAATTTATGGTGAATATGTTGGTAAAATGATGTTATCTTCCTAGATTTTGTAATGAGTTTGTAAAATCAATATCTTTTGATTGAGCCGTTAGTTTAATGTAAAATTTGTAAATGTTATACATGATTGTGTCAGTAATGTTCACTAAAATTTTGAGGTATATCAGATAAAGTTATCACCTGAAACACATGATATAAAATGTCTGCAGTTAGCGTGTTTGATTAAATACTTTAGATAAATGCATATTGTTTGTAATATGTTGTTAAGCCATGGTTGCTTGTGTTGTTTGTGAAAATGATTTATAAAAAGGAATTGAGTTCATGTTTTTACCGTTATATAGAACATGTTTCATTCTAACGGCGGGTAATGATCCCCGAGAGTTAAATGGGTAATAATCCCCATGGGAACTTGTGTTTCCCGACCATCGACGGCGGCTGTCCGTGCCGGTAAACGATAGGTGGATGTACGAAAAACCGTGAGTGAAAGGGGTAATGATCCCCGAGAGCAAATGGGTATGGTCCCCATAGGAACTTTTGTTCCTGACCATCGATGGAGGCTGTCCGTGCCGATAAACGATAGGTGGGTGTACGAACCAAGGTTTTCGTACCGCGAACTCATGGTTTCTCTGTGACGATATTAATACGTGAATAGATGTGTTGAATCAATGATGAATGACTTGTTGACAATTATTTTGGTATTATAAACTCATGATTTGTTGGAAACATTATTGATGGTGTTAATTGGTGTTTTGAAACTTAAAAGGATGAATTGTCAGAAATATAATTGGTGTTATGAACTCATGCGTTGAAAACTTAAATTGATGAATTGTGAATTGATGTGTAAAATTCAAACGGATGAATTGTGTTGTTATCAATGGTGTATTGAATCGTAAATTGGATGATCTGTTGATGTATTATTGTGAAGTCTTATTTGAAATCTTAAATAAATGATTTGTTAGAAACAATAGTAGTATTTTGAATTTACGGTTGAACAAATGAATTACACGATTTAGTGAAAATAATATTTGTGAGGTAATGTTTTTGGTTGAATATATTCGTTGAAGTTGCACTGTATTTCTATTGTATGTTATTCCTTGATAAAATGATTTTGTTTCCGCATCTTTAGAGAATAGGGGTACATTCTATTGAGCTGTCATCTCACCCCAATTGACATCCTTGCAGATTTATCAGAGTGGCGCAGCGAAAGCCAGGAATGAGTAGCTTAGTGATTGAACTGTTTTATTGTATTGCTTGAAATGTTGTTTGAAATAATATGTTTGGTTGAAAATGTTGTTAAAGATAATCAGTGGATTTATATGCTTCAATTTATGTTATACTAGGTATCACCAGGGCCTTACGGCCCCGGCTCAACCTTTCCTTATAATCTTAAGTAGTGTGTGCGTACTTTATTTCTTTATAACAATACATTAAAAAAGACTATAACTTAATTGTATCAAAATATTTTAAAAAGACTCTAACGTAGTCAATTATACAATAGACAGCTCTTAGCGCTCCAAGGTACTCATACTTCTATAACATTAGTAAACGCCTAATAATATCAGTACTAATATATAATCTGTTTATATTTAGACATACAGTTCCAACAAAAGTGTATCTTGAAAAATATCAATCACTTGATATAATTTCATCAAAATTCATCCCTAAATAGTTTCAAAATCAATTATCGCTACTGAATACCGAAATAGGGAAATTAAAAGAACAGATGGATCCATGTTAGCAACTATATATTAGTTTAATTTAGTACGTAAAGGTGATAATGATGAGAGAGCAACAAATGAAGCGACCAAAACATTTGCAATATACTTAGAAAATGATGAAAAACAGAAGTGCTCAAATTGAGCCAGCTCCGTGAAAATTTAAGTTGTTGGTGCTTTACTTCGAAAGTACAGTATGGTCATATTTTTTAGGAAAACCGATGTGGTTTACTTAATATGTGATTGTGAACCTAATCTGGTCAAGCTAGGGCGAGTCTACACAAAGGACATATAGTAGAGTGCAGGGACTACAACGATGTGACACTAATGCATCTACACGTTTAAGCTCCCAGTTTAGCTAAAAGCAATTGGTATGTCGGCCTGCTCAACTTGGAACTTAAACAATATTCAATTTCATAATCAATTGTCATGGCGAAAATATGACAAAATCACTTAGATCCTCAATGATCTTCAGTTATTGTTAATTTACTGAAGATACTACTCTTTGTGAATTCATGATGTTACCCAATCTTGAAAATGAATATTTTGAGACCATTATTGATGTGGCGTATTTCTTGATTTACATGTCGATAGGAAAAAATTAATATAATTAATGTTGTCTCTTTAAACACCTAAAATACATTTACATTCAAGGAATAAAAATTATTTCATGATATATATACATGTCGATAGTTAAAAATAATGTAATACTATTTCTATTTATTATCTAAAGAATAACCTATATACTGATGTAAAGACATATAGATTTGGTTTTGGTTTAAATGACTACCAATTATTATAAATTTTTATTAAAAAAATTAACCCTTACAAAAATGTAAACCAAAAAGTCCAAACAAAAAAAGAATTGAAATCCCTATATAGGTACATATTCATAACTATTATAGTATGTATTAGCACATATATCACGTTCAACCAAATTAAGAAAGTAGTAATATTTTTTGTTTTGTGGCTAATAGAGCGTATTTGGTGCATGCCCATTCAACTTGCACTGTTTTTTTCTCATTGTATATCTTTGTAGCTTCGGTTGAAATTAGATATTGCATTCATGGATTCTATTACGTATATTAAATAGTATGTAATTTCTAATCCATAATCCTTATAGCCCTTCATTTCAACAACCCTGTTAAGGTTACGATGAGCATGTTCTCGTTTTCACTATTGTTGTTAGGTTTCTTCAGTGATTTGACTGCTTAAACTATCACGTTGGATTATTGTTGCTTGGTTGTCTCTTAATCTTGTATCGCAATATTTTGACTCTTGTTTTTCTTGCCCTTCAGCTTGATATTTTACATTGAAATCAATTTTCCACATACGTTTACAATAATACAAATTTTCTTGTTTATATTTTAAACCGTACTTCAGTGAATAAAACCTGCAAAATGTTAATTAGATATAATTTATAGCATAATTTCCCGTCAGTTTGTTTACATCTCTAGTTGTTCTTTGTTTGTATGCGAATGAACTTGGATCACATAATTTTATTATCAAGATCAGTGGATATCTTAGTATGGGTGAATGATATGAAATACATTCTCACGTCTCATTGGTCTGTAAGATCATGTATTTTGCACGTAAATTGTGTTTTGTTTTGTTAATCTTTCTCAATGGTGAGTTTCTGCGTACTTTCTTATCGTTCTCTTACAGTGCAATAAGTATCATATAATCGTTGGATATTACTTACATAGCACCGGTGGCCAGCATCACAAAAGTTTCTTAATGTAATATTTTATATTGTAAACTAAAAACGAAATCCATAATATTTTGTTATAGCTAGTTAATGGTTATGACCCGGGCCTATGACATGATCTCAATCTTCCATTTAGTTATTTTGTCATATTTTGTGCTTATCCAACATAAGGTTTGTTAATTTAAAATATGTTGGATTTTTATATGACTTAGATGTCTTTCTTAATTAAATCCACTTAAATGTCTGGCATATATGAAGTTGCAACGACATTTAACGTTGGTCAATAGCAATGCAATGTAAAAGGGAAGTTAACGTATAATGTGGTTTTGATTATCAATAAGAGCTCCAGTTGGCCATGACTCAACCATTACTTTAATCCCGTTGAATGTGTAAATAAAGATTATTATATTTTCAAAATTCAACCGCAAAATTTAGGGATATGATTTTCACAAAGTGAAATTCAGCGTCATGATTTCACAGTAGTCCTTTATTCTACCACCACACAAAGATTGTTGCTCAAACTGTAAGAAACATCGAATAGAAAAACTCACAAATACATGAGTTTAAATTCTTCTTCTAAGATAAAATTTTATGTTCCATGTTAAAATAATTACGTTTAATTGTTGTAGTTTTATACATTTTAGGTGGTTACTAAAGCATGAAGATATTGACTTGGTTCTTAAGGTACTCTTTCATATAACCTATAACCTATAAACCTTTTCGACAGTGATTGGTTTATAGGGTTAAGTAAGACACTGGATTATGATTAAGTAATAGTCAACTTGTAATATTATGGCTGATCACTATATTTGCTAATACAGATACCAAGATTCACTGCACACGACTTGGGTTATATAGTATAAAGATTCTTAATAGAAGTCAATGCCAATTTTCGATACCCTTAGTCAACATAGAAAAATAGAGATTACTCTTAGTCTAACCCGCGAAACATAAACTTCATGGAAAGTACAATCTTTTTTCATTTGCTAAGTACTGTGACTTGTCTGGATACAAACTGTAAAAAAAATCTTGGTGTTTAAAGTTCAAATTCTTTAATGTTTTCCGGGAATAAATACACTCACTAGTGGAAAAAGGCTATCTGGGGCACAAAGAAACGACACAAAATAAATATCGGGAAACAACTTCATACTGAACGTGTCGTTGACTAAAGTCAACATGTCGTTGTGGTATGACTTTTGTTGACTTCTACAACGACACTATCTGAAGTTGCTGACTAAAGTCAAGATGACGGTGTGCTAAGACTTTTGTTGACTTTGACAACGTCAGTTCGGTAGAGTTGATTCCTTGGTAGGATTTTACTTTCTATCCCTCATTCTTACCGGCCTTATCTCTTACATTATTTCTCTCATTCCTTTTTTGTTTATTCTCTTTCCTTTTCTTCTCTCTTTTTTTTCCTCCTTCGCAGAAATCAAATCGAAACCCTAAAATAGACCCAAAGCATCACAATCCTATCGAAACCCTAACTTCTTTTTTATCGTCACAATCAGATTCCAAAATCATAAACGCTAATGTTAATGAAGTTTGTCAGTATCTAGTTTTTCTGCTCAAAATCAATAAAAACCCCAAATCCTGGAACCAAAATCTCTTTTATTTTATCAATAACTAAGATGAAGATTTGAAAAACCAGACTTAGAAATCGGAGAGGGAACTAGAGTTCTCTTAGGTATGAGTTTTCATCTTTTTTTGTTACTAGAATCACTCTCGAGCATCAACTTCCATGGGTTTGATTTATTAGGTATAATGTTTTTTTTTGGTTGAGATTTTAATTTAGGTAATTGGAACAAATTTTTGGGATTTTGCTCAAGGGGTTTTCAAGATGGTCTTTTCTAACTGATTTTCAATGTTAGTTCAGTATTCCATGGGTTTTATTCATAATTGATGTTTTATTTTGGATTTTGCAGGGGACAAGAATTTGAGAAGACGAGATTTGGGTCCTGCAAACTTGATTTTTTGGAGTGATAATGTCTAAATTAGGGATTTGTGATAAATGGATAGAACAGCAAGAAGAAATGTTCTTGGTAACTTACTCTACTAATCTCTTCATTATAAGATTTATTTATTTTTTGTAATGCTTGATTGTAGTTCTGGTGATTATTTACAGGAAAGAGCTATGTGGCTTGTGAAAGCAATTGTTGTGAGACAACCAAGCAGAAATGAGGAAGATCCAATTAAGTGTCTGTAACTCGGACTCCTCAGTGTAAATCACTTGATTTGCTCTATTTTTGTTAAAGTGGATTTGTTTGTTCATGCCATGGAATAATAAAAAATGAATGCAGTTTCCAACTCACTGAATCTTGAAACTTTTTAAGAGGCTCTGATATGCGTCTCTTATTCAAAGTTTACTTGAGACTATTGACTAAGAGCTTTGATATATGAATATGTATACGAGGTAGCAAATTTGCTCATGAATTTATATTTACTTTCTGTAAGCCGAGCTAAAAAGTGAACCTTACAAAATTTGCTCTTGTCCGATTAGTAATTCAGTTTTTACTTGATACCAATTTTATGCACATCAAGCACTCCACTGAAATTGGATACTATAAGGAGGTTGGTGAAACGTCAGCCAGGAAAGCCTCCTAACGATGGAATGGATGCCAATACAATTTTTCTCCAAGTAACTTACTCTACCCTCTTTGTAAACTGACATTTCTCTATTTATCATTGCATAAGGTGATATTTTGCTGCTTTTTAGTTGGTGCACCATGTTAATTAGTGTGTGTATTCTTTGCAGGTACACCAATCCTTAAAATAAAACTGAATACTTCTTGGAGTTCGGCGAAGAGAAATCCTGGAAGGCCTCTTAGGAATGGAATCGATGCCCACATACATGTTTCTCCTAGTGATTTACTATACTCTCTTTGTAAGATTACACATATCCATAAGATCCATAAGATATTCCAGTGAACCAATTCATGGTAGAAGAGTGAAAAGGTCAACAATAGCATCCAAAAGGTACATGCTTTAATATAGACGTATGCTTCTTTCCTGATTTTTATAACGACTTCATTCATGGTTTGTTAATTTGCAGTTTAGTACGCTTTGTTCTTATTAGAAACAAATTTTTATGTCTTTCCTCTCATTATGGAGAATTTGGTGAATTGTTTTCCTAGTCATTCTCAATGCTGGACCTGTTGGAGAGTGTTTCTAAGGACAAATTAAGATTCATTTCCTTCCAATATTATTACTTCCTTAGGAAATCAAAAATGGTTATTGATAGGGGAAAAGTTTTTATTAAATCCACCTCGATACCAGCTTTCCCTCTAGTAAAAGTGGCTTTCCCCCTAACAATTATCAATAATATAGAAAAAATATAAAAAATTAATAAACTCTAGCCGGGAAAATGCAATTAAAGAAAACTCATCTCGGCATTCTTGCGCCTCCTCTCATGCGTGTATGTAAAACACTGAGTTACACAAATTCAAAGATCAAAGACATTGAAGACCACAAACTTTCTTGGCATGGTTTCTGCATTGAACCTTGAAATCAGCACATCCAAAAGATATGTCTTTCCTATCACACCATCGATGATGAAGCATCATCTAGAAAAACGACTGCAAGAATGTAAATAATGAAAAGTTACAATGCAAAAATATCAGTATAGTTCTTTGTTTTTCTTTCAACATAATAGTACAATCGACGAAGGTAGTAGTTCTGTAGTTGTCCTTGTATATTTTGGTCTACAAACAATGAGCATGTTGAAACAAATTAGCAAGAGCATATTATATGTGAACTTGCAGAACGACTGTCCTAGGAAATCCACATTATAATAACACTTCTCTCTTATGAAGGGCGAATGCCATCTTCGTAATAAAAGTCACACCAATGAACATAGTATCTAACTAAATGTCTCGTGATATTATACTCGTATCTAACTCATCATACAATCATAACCATAACTATCTTTAGCTTTACAGAACGCCAAAAGTTAATATCAATCAGAATCATAAAATATATAATTCTAACTGCTCGTGTACGTACTCTTTCAACACCAAAACAGTGTAATCATATCCAAGGAAAATAGTTTGTCTCCGCTTTCATACAGAAGGATGATTTGGTGCGACAATGGGAATATTCTCGTGAAAATAATAAATGAATTGGGTTAGTATGTATTTGTCTAATAATAAAGGCCTTAGTGCAAGAGAATTAAACAAAAGTACACTAACTAAATGTAGTTACGTTATCTCGTAGCCGGTGTAAGAGCAAGGCCATGATGGAGTTGCAATCGAAAAACCTCTAGAAAATCTTAAGAAAGTTCTAAGAAAATTCATCGAAAGTGAGAATAGCTTCTCTTTATTGGTAGTATAGCTTTATGGGCTTACATGTGCACTGCACTTTTTATATGATAGCAAAACACTCACAACCGATAAATTCAAAAGCCGAAGTAACACAGCTTAAAAAGAAAGCGCCCAAGTCATATGTCCTTACCGAGTTGCTCCCTTGGAAGACGAATGTTATTCTCTGTCATTTTCCTAACTGCCTGAAATTTATAAAGAATGTTATTGATGT
Organism: Papaver atlanticum; assembly: GCA_023531105.1. Taxonomy (NCBI): domain Eukaryota; kingdom Viridiplantae; phylum Streptophyta; class Magnoliopsida; order Ranunculales; family Papaveraceae; genus Papaver; species Papaver atlanticum. Next base: position 676,984 of record JAJJMB010014829.1, read on the forward strand.
AACCAAGTTATCAAATAAATTACATTTAAATGAGTTATATAAAGGTTATTGAACTTAATTTTACTAAGAAAGATGGTGCAAATTCTAGAAGCTAGAGTCTACTGCTAATTGTTGTAACTTTACATCACATCTCGAAAAGCACCCTTGTGCCGTTAAAATTAAATACAGAGCAGAATCCACTTACTTGAAAACTTAATCCAACTAAGATACATCATATTAATCGAAAATATAATCTTTTATTATTTTCGATGACAAAAATGAATTCAATTTTCAATTTTGGTTTTACCGCCTGCACTGAGTAAGTGATGTTCCCCTATAGTAATTGCCATAGTAATTATAGCAGGAAATCATCTATGTTGCATAATCACAAACTTACAGAGAATCACTTTTATTAATCATTTTCCACACATACTCTTTCTATCCTTTTGGAAAAGTGTAGTTTAATTAATCGTGTTTTATGGTGTCCAGGTGACTGTAATGTCTTGATCTGTGTATTTACTTTGTAAGTGGATTCAGATCGTCTGGTATGAAGTTGTGCATATATCTCACGTATAGTTCCTCTTTCTTCTCAGTATTTTAAACTATTCAAGAATGAATTTAAGTTATAGGTGTGATAGGGGTAGTCAAATATCTCTGATGACTCTGCACTCTTAATTTGTGTGAAGGAATAGTATAATCATAATAAATTCCTATTTTTATAGAGCTCTCTAAAAAAATCAAGTTGAGAATGTCCAAGAGGATGACTCTAAGAAAATTACTTAAATAATTAAAAAAAATAGTATCTTGTTTCAATAAGAGCGCAGTAGTTATTGAGCGTCTTTACCGACTACCAATGACGACCATATTTAGCAATTCCTGAGCATCGACTCCCAGTAGATCTTCTCCAACGGAAATCTCTAAAACTTTCTCCAAAGATCCCTGAGCTGGATTGGTTATGAAATATCACATCTACTTCCATGACAGCAATGACAACTTGGTGGTGCTTGAAGAAGATTAGATGAAAAAAGTTAAAATATGCATGAAGTAATGAAAGTACAGTACTTAAAATGATATTTGCACACCCCTTCAATGATCCCAAAGTGTGTTACAGAGAATTTGTACATAAATGGAGATTTTTGCATTTGAAACGGAAGATGTAAAGGCCAATTAAGAGAAGTGAGCATTTGGCCTCATATGTTTGGGGGTGGTGAATCCAAATTCTTTTTGGAAATAACAATAAGTGATAATTTTCCATCCAAAAACCTAATTCTGGTGTTATTTGTTTTTATAGAGGCCCATCTCATTGAACCATTAATGCAAATAGTAACAGTGTGGTTCGTATGAATGATGGACATGGAAGAAACCGCATAGCAGAAAATAAAGAGGGAGAGAGCGAGACATAATTAACCGATACTCGTACCTCTGCTGTAGTGGAAGGGAAATGTTCTGTATATAATCTTCAAGCGTTAGCGGCACGGTTGATGAGGATGGAGCAATGGTGTTGTCTCCAAATAATATTGGATTTGGTTCCCTTCTGGAGATAGCATTGTGTTTCCTGAAAAAGAAGAAAAAAGTGAGATCACAAATAGTGGAAATTAGCAGATGTTACAAAACATGAATGGGTAAACAACTTCAACTGTTTGATATCGGAAAAATCCAAACACCTAGGTTCATCTGACTCAGATATATATATTTTTTAAATCTAAAGAAACAATATGACTGAAGAAACAAAATAAGAAAGTGATGTCCATAACTTGAAGTAGAGAAAAATTATTGCCTATATGTATGTGTATTTGGACATTACAACGGAAACTATCCAAGGTCGATGGAAAATCAAAATTGAAATAAGATTAACCAAATAACTCAATAAGCATTAAATTAGAGAAAAATATACCTTTTGGCGCGCCTAAAGGTAAAGCAGTAGGTGGAAACAAATCAAATTTCTTTTGAGGAATTGGTGCATCCTCCCTCTAAATGAAAGGGTTTAATCAGGAACCGGAATACTATTCTTTTTGGAAAGTATGTCCATTAGAATCTATCCATTTTAAGTAATTATTCAAGACATGTCGTGGCGCACACTCAAAGGGATTGATTCTCTTTTCTTTTGGATGGTGCATAGTTAGCCCTATTCTAGACTTTTGCATCTCCTTATTTTCTCAAGCATTTACCATACATAACTTAAATCAGAAGCCACAATGTAAGCAACTGCTACTAAATTAGCCATGGCCATTGAACAAAGAAGCTGATATATCAAAAAGAAAAATGCCAAGGACACATAACCATCGCAAAGTCCGCTAACTTGAGCCTTGTCAAGAAAATGCAAGATACACATGATTACTTGGAGGTCACAAAGAACCATCAAGACGCCATACAAAAATTTGATTCATGCTCACTCATGGTATAATGCAGATGCTTAATAAGAAGGTTGCTCTTTCCCGTCTTCGAATGTTCTGTCCATGTACGGTTAGAGTTAGTGAAGGTGCTTATAGTCAGGGATAAGGAAAACGAACAGTACAACAGGTGAATCCTGAATACTCAAAAATGGTCAGTGAGAACAAAATAATGCAAGGAAGAGTAAATCCAAATAAAGCAAAAGAAAATGATGAGACAAAGTGTATGGAGTCTCTTTCTTGTCACCACCTTTTTTCTTCTTATAATAATCAAACGTATTTGATTTGGCTAATTTAAATCAGGTATAGGTAACCATCACCTAGCGGCCACCTGTTATCAATCCGCTATTTCCCGTACTCGATAGACTAATTAGACACTCTTTACTCAATCATTTTATGCTTAATTCCCTCACTAAAACTTGGAGTCACTTTCTAGTTTAATTCCCTCAATCATTTTTCCATGCTAACAAACCCTAAGTTATTTAAAAGAACCCTGACAATACAATCAAATATGAACTTGAAGCAAAAGGGAGGCTAATGAATCTCTTTAAACAAATACAAAATGTAGCGTCTTGCGTCAGCTATAAAATTTCTACATCTGCAGTGAGTCGATTTGAGAACGAAAGAATAAGAAAATCAACGAACAACAACTCTTGTTAATTAGATGCTAGCTATTCAGGTGGTGGTTGAATTCTCCCGATCTAAAATCTCAAACCTAAAGAGCCGAGGCAAAAACTTTTTCTATTAGGTGACTCAAGGTAAAAGCATTCTTCACATGGCGATCTCGGAACCCACAATTCTCTCTAGTTTCATACAGAGCAACGAAGAATCACACCAAAAAAGAACAACAGTGACGCAAAAATCTAAGGTCATAGAGGTCGAGAAAATTACGTTTTATATGTGACATAGACTCCAGAAATATGACGGATGCAGACATCCCTTGAACCCCTGATAACTTGATGATCGGCATAGTTAGCTCCATAAACATGACCATAACCTCCTGCGGCTTGACCTGCATGTCTGTAAGTGTAACCAAAATAAATCAAGCTATAGCACAGAAAAAAATGCCATGTCGTGACTTTGAGTTAAGAGGCAGGCAAAATGCAGATACAAAAATTTTGTGTGTCATCTTAAAAAAACACATAAAGCTCAACTATGAGTTCTGAGAAAGAGACTGTCAGCTCTTGGACGATCTAATTCTGTAGTATCACATCTTAATCTCTCGTCCAAGATATATGTATGATGTGCAAGAATAACATTTAGGATCACCATTTTCCTAATTCCAGCAGCGTAGCAGTTGAGAGTGAAATTTATAAGTACTATTATTGTATATAAACATAAAAATAAAATATGTTGTGGGTCAATGGAAGAGAGTAAAATAGGACCGACATGAACAAAGAACTACATCATCATCTTTCTTAGAAGGATATAGACTCTATGTTTACCATATATGGATCGAATATATTTTGAAAGTGTTACAATAACATTAATATCCATTATTAACAATTCAAATATAATAAATGGGATCTAATCAAGCTGAACTATATTACTCAACTGGCTATCCATGTTCATTCTTTAAATAACAGAGTCATCTTGTTTTATTATCCATCTTGTTTAACATCAGTATCAACTGATAGCGTAACTCAGTTTGGTGCTGCTTACACATTGACTAACATCTCTATGAAATTTACCTGCATACACAAATACATACATAGTTAATGTTACTCAACTAAGAATAGAAAACGAAAAACTTGGAACTATAGATGACAACTTAAATGTTACTCAATTGTTCCCTTCTCTGTATGTTTTTGAAGTGCTACTCATGGGAGAACTTGTATCCTATCTATATAGGTTTCAAAGAATCCCTAAATCACAACAATCTTATTAGAACCCTAATTTATCAAAGGATGATTCGAAATAAAAACGAATCGAAACCCTAGATATCATATAAATTGATAAATTAGGTATTGCTGCAATAGGTTTCGAGATCCATACCTCTTCGAAGAATTACAATATTTTCCTCTTGAAGTTCTGCGAACCATACAAAAGATCAATTCAAAGCCATAAAAAAGAATAACTCAATAATTCGAAACAAAAACGAATAAAGAAACCATTATATTTAAAACCCCCAGATTTACCCCAGACATGAAACCCTAGGTTTGAATTTCTGAAATATTAACAAAATTCAATTACTATTACCAAAATCTCTACTTACTTAGCAAATCCCTTCATGACCAACTGAAAAGGAAAAGAAAAATGAGAAGTAAATGAATGTATAGATTCTGGTGGTAATTCTGGTGGTGGCAGTGCCGGAGAACCAAAAGAAAAACTCAGCATGTAGAAGAAGAAAGGGAAATCTACTGCTCGGCTGGAGGTGGAAAATAGAGAGAGAAGGCCAAGAGCGTAAACCCGCCCAATATTTGGTTCACCCACTTCGACCAACCGTGAGTCTTTTTCTCCCATCGTTTTAAATAAGTGTGGCCCCCTATCATTCCCAGCCATCCAAGTCAAACGAAATCCAGACGCTGTGGACCGCGAGATGACCCTCTCCGGTGAATCCTGTCCACCGATTGACTCTTTGATCGAGTCAACTACCACATCTTTTTGTAACCATGATAAAGTTTCAACTATGTTTTGTGTAAAAGTAAATTAGCAACAAAAATAATAATAGTAATACGCATAAGTCTTTTTCCGACCCGTAACACTTCGAGTTCGGATCTCCATACGGGTTTTACCCTAGTCCGAAACTCGGGGTTTTACAAGTTGGTATCAGAGCTCTAGGCTTTAGATCTTGAATGGGACCGTAAAATAAATTTTGTGTAATTCATGCGATTATGAATTGTGTGCTTGATTGAATTGTTTTTGGAATTTTGAGACTATAAGCATGTTCTTAATTTCGGGACGAAATTTCTTTTAAGGGTGATAGAATGTAATATCCGGTATTTTTATTTACCATTTTGGGTCGGGTAATACCCGCCTTAGTTTGTTATTTAGGTTGTTTCCTTTGCGTTAGTCTAGCTGGGTTGTTTGGACTAGGAAACCTACAAACTAGGGTGAAAATAGAATCACCTAATTTATTTTAAAAAGAAAATAAATTTAATAAAAATGAAAAGAAAATTAAAATAAATATAAATATTAGTTATCAGTATTGATATTAGTATTATTAAGGTTTTTATAACTAAAAACTTAGAAAAGGAATTTTACAAGTTAGAAAACAAAAGGCTAGGGAAAATAAGAAAGATATGGAGCTAGAGAATTTTAGAGAAGAAGGATTAAGAAAATTAGAAGGAGTTTGTAGCAATTGAGAGGTAGAATGTTAAAACCCCTTTCTCCTTGTGTTTTTGTTAATACTTGATTTTAATTTCGTTTAATCTGGGATCATTAGATTTCTAAAATTTACTAGTGTATTTTTATGTACCCGATTGATGATCAGACTTTGAGTATTGATAAATAACATGATTAGGTATATATGGTTTAAAGTTGAGAATAATCCATCGTAAATTAACCGTTGAATGTTTGTTTGAATTTGGGTGATAGTTTCTGAATTTATGGACAGTTTCGTTTTATCATGTTTTTGATTGATTTAGGTAACTTTAACTATTTTATAATGATTTGGGTTCTTAACAAAAGTTGTAGATAAATGTCTTATCTTTCACTATGCTTTGGATTTGCTTAATTTTAGACTAATATGAATTTATGGTGAATATGTTGGTAAAATGATGTTATCTGCCTAGATTTTGTAATGCGTTTGTAAAATCAATATCTTTTGATTGGGCCGTTAGTTTAATGTGAAATTTGGATATATTATACATGATGGTGTCAGTAATGTTCACTAAAATTTTGAGGTATATCGGACAAAGTTATCACCTGAAACACATGATGTAAAATGTATGCAGTTAGCGTGTTTGATTAAATGCTTGAGATAAATGCATATTGTTTGTAATATGTTGTTAAGCCATGGTTGCTTGTGTTGTTTGTGAAAATGATTTATAAAAAGGAATTGTGCTCATGTTTTTACCGTTATATGGAACATGTTTCATGCTAACGGCGGGTAATGATCCCCGAGAGTTAAATGGGTAATGATCCCCATGGGAACTTGTGTTTCTCGACCATCGATGGAGGCTATCCGTGCCGGTAAACGATAGGTGGATGTACGAACCAAGGTTTTTGTACCGTGAGTGAAACGGGTAATGATCCCCGAGAGCAAATGGGTATGATCCCCATAGGAACTTTTGTTCCTGACCATCGATGGAGGCTGTCTGTGCCGATAAACGATAGGTGGGTGTACGAACCAAGGTTTTCGTACTGTGAACTCATGGTTTCTCTGTGACGATATTAATATGTGAATAGATGTGTTGAATCATTGATGAATGACTTGTTGACAATTATTTTGGTATTGTAAACTCATGATTTGTTGGAAACATTATTGATGGTGTTAATTGGTGTTTTGAAACTTAAAAGGATGAATTGTCGGAAATATAATTGGTGTTAGGAACTCATGCGTTGAAAACTTAAATGGATGAATTGTGAATTGATGTGTAAAATTCAAATGGATGAATTGTGTTGTTATCAATGATGTATTGAATCGTAAATTGGATGATCTGTTGATGTATTATTGTGAAGTCTTATTTGAAATCTTAATTAAATGATTTGTTAGAAACAATAGTGGTATTTTGAATTTACGGTTGAACAAATGAATTAGACGATTTAGTGAAAATAATATTTGTGAGGTAATGTTGTTGGTTGAATATATTCGTTGAAGTTGCACTGTATTTCTTATTGTATGTTATTCCTTGATAAAATGATTTTGTTTCCGCGTCTTTAGAGAATAGGGGTACATTCTATTGAGCTGTCATCTCACCCCAATTGACATCCTTGCAGATTTATCAGAGTGGCGCAGCGAAAGCTAGGAATGAGTGAACTGTTTTATTGTATTGCTTGAAATGTTGTTTGAAATAATATGTTTGGTTGAAAATGTTGTTAAAGATAATCATTGGATTTATATGCTTCAATTTATGTTATATAAAGTTTCAACTATGTTTTGTGTAAAATTAAATTAGCAACAAAAATAATAATAGTAATATGCATAAGTCTCTTTCCGACCAGTAACGCTTCGAGTTCGGATCTGCATACGGGTTTTACCCTAGTCCGGAACTCGGGGTGTTACATGATACATATATAAACCGATTGTGAAATGGAATCTGAAGAGACAACTTCACAATCGGTATATTACCACGCAAATAAAACCCGATTGTAGGAGCGCAGAGTTCCAAAAAAATAATTAGTGCCCAGAATCGTTTCCTGCTAATGCACTTACAAACCTATTCTGGTGATGTCTTTTCATATTCTAATTTCTACCCAGAATCGGTCGATGCTAATCATCCTATAAACCGATTCATATGCATGCTCTTCATGGACGAAGAACAAAAATCAGAATCGGTTGATACGATATATCAACATAAATCGATTCTGGGTAAATTAGAGATTTTGATTTTTCAATGAATGAATGAATTAAACATGTAAATCAATGAATGAATTCGAATAATAGAACAAGTTGGAGAAGAAGATCAAAAAAAAAATTGAATAGGGTTTCTGGAATTTGGAAGGATTAGATGAGAATAGAAAGTTTTTTTTTTTTAAGGTTTTTATGTTTTTGACTTTTTACTGAAAATGATAAGGATTAATATTTATATGGGTTAGTAGAAAGATTATTTTTTTTGGGCTAAACTAATCTTTTTATCAAGTTGCACCCCATTGCCATTTGTGAAAAGTGGGAGAGAAATTTAATAGGCTCCAAATAAATAGCCTAGGCTCCAAATTAGGAAGGTAAAAAAATCAAGATGGAGAATTACCTCTTAAGTACGTCAAAAACTGATTGATTTTATTCGTTAAAGTTTATGATTATTTACTCATATCTTCATGTGCAGCCATTGTTTCTTTCTCTCTCTCCATAGTCAAGAGAGAATAAAGTGGGGGGTGGTGTGTCATATTTAAGAAAAAATTATACTAATTTCAATCACTTTTGTTTATGAGATTTATTTATTTATGATAAAAAAAAATTAATATAAAAGCATTTGTTAACTTGTATCCCCGGATACATGTTAAGGAACAGTAAAATATTACTATTTTGCTTAGGATTTATAAATTTTCTTAGATATCTGAAACTTCATAGAAATCTGCTTTTATTATTTTTAGGATGTGTGGTTTCCACCTTTACCCTTACAAATATTAATCTTATTCAATTGTAGATGAGAATAGAATGTGAGAATTAACTTTCCTCCATTGACTTTTACTTACGGGTAGGCAAAACTTCATTAATTTTTTTCCTTTAAAAAACTCAATTCTTTCCATCTTCATCTTTTTCTTATTACTCCACAGACATTAAGAAGAAAAACAATTCTTTCCATTTTCATCTTCTTCTTCTTAATCTTATTGCCCACGATATCATTTCCCTCTTCTTATTGGAGTAAAAAAATGTATTAGTAATTTTTTGGCCCACAAACACCCTCTTTATCTTCTTCTTATGTTCCTTCTCTATCTAGAAGTTCTGTGTGGTAGAAAATCAAATTCTCTCGAATGGAATCATAACCATAAACCGATTTCAAATCAAAAACACGTTAATCAAAAAATATTTTTGATGTTGATTTTGGTTTGTGTGACCTAATTTGAGAAAGATGTTTAGATTGAAATAGATAATCCCTGGTTGGTTTAAGCTGGGTTTATATCATTAGATGTTGTGGTCCTTAAATTTATTAGAGATTGGGTTTTTCCTCTTTGAAACCCCTGTATGTTCTTATAAAAACATGGTATTAAGTTATTAACTAGGAAAGTGCTACTCATCCCCCACTATCATCCACCATTATCATCCCCATTAGGTGGCATGATTTAGGCCATTAGATGTCACCAAAAAGCTTCAATGGAGATAGTAGGGGGTCCATTTAAAGAAATTGAGCCAATAATCAAGTGACACGTAATGGGGATAGCTTAGGTGGACAACTATGGGGGATAGGAAGCATTTTCGTATTAACTATTAAGTGGGTTCAAATTCATCTCCAGTGAAGGTCGCAGTTTCCGGCAATATAGTGAACCTTCTGTCTCAAAGAAAGAAAGTGTAAAATTCTATCAACAAATCACTTGATAAACCCTAGAAACGAGAGGAAATATATTTTGGAGAATCAGGGATGAACACTCTAATTTTTGTGTACTTATGCCAAGGAGAAAAAACTGGCAAAAAATGTGGTTTGGAGTTGTGGGAGAGAAAGGATAATTAAATCGAGAGAATAATAATTAAATAACGGAAATGCTATTGGCCTCTCTAAACAGCGCTCTATTAAGAGCTCAATATGATGTGGCGTGCCGAGTTGGATGAGTATTGGCTATTGCGCTGCTTTTTCAGTGACGTGTGGATTTCTGTTTTGTTTTCCGTGTATTCGTTTATTTATTCTTTTATATCACTATATGTTATTTTTTCTTCTTCTTCTTCCCCTAACATTTCTTTCTCTCTGTTACTGCCTCCCCCAAACACCTCCATGACAATAGTTTTAAAGTTCAAACCATATCACAGAATCCTTAGTTAAATCAGATCTTTGTTGTAATTTATGGATTGTTATTACTTGTAAGTCTAACAACGGAAAGGCATTAAACAAGAACCTATGAAATCAAACCGATGCACTTCATATTTGATTTACAGAAGAGCGATGGCAATTGATTGATAAATAAAGCCCAAACCTAATTATTAAATCAAAGTAACCACTGAGAAGAACACAATACATATAAACTTTGTTTGAACTTAAAAATCAATTATTAGATCTAAAATTAGAGATATTGGAGACGAAGAAGATGGGTTTTGTAAAAGTTTTCCTAGAGTAAAGATGGGGATGAGTTTTGATTTAATCTTGCTGATGGTGATAATAGTAGTGGTGTGAATGGATTTTTACTAGACGACTGCTGCAGCAATGGGGGCCGACGAAGACAAAAAAACTGATCTGATCACAAAGGACACTCATTGTGATTCTCTAGTGAATACCTTTTTTTTACATTCCACATTGAATTATTTTCTCAACACCTGCACCACACAATTCTCTAGTGAATACCTTTTTTGCAGTTTTATGCATGGCGCTATGACTAGCTAAAACTTTGCACATATGAGCATTTCTATTAGTATAGCCTTACAGGCGTAAAACTAAGCCGTGGGTAGAAACCGTGGCCCAACAATTTGGTTAGAAATATTGAACCGATCCTGATAAATGTTAGCCGTAGATATACATACATTATATCATAGCCGTTGAATTAAAATATAAAAACTCTTCAATCCAAAGCCCTACCCCTAATTCTACTTTCTACTTCTACTTCTCTACCGCCTCCCCTTCCCAACTGCTACACACAACCACTTCTTCTACTTCCTGAATCATACGTAAATTAAACCAAACATTAAGTTCTACCCTTTTTTCAATTTTCTTTCCATTCCCTATTTCCTTCCACTAATTCAAAATTCAACACCTAAGGTCCTACACAAAATTTTGAAAATTTGTTTTCTATGGTGCTGTTAATTATTTTGTAATAGTGTTCGTAAGTGTGGGTTTTGAGGGTAATTGAGATTTGGATAAGAAATTAATGCTCAAGTGAAGATGAGTTTATCATCTGTTGTGTTTGGGGTTCGGTAGACAGCAAGAGATGGATTTGTGTTTTGTAGGGCAACTGAAGAAAAGAGAACGTGGGGTCGAATTTTTGGTTTCTGTATCGGGTTTGGTTTTACCCGGATACCAGTCATCTTCTTCACCCGATTCTCTGCAATTGTTGCATCACAATTTCTCTCTGCTACTGCAATTGATCGAACTTGATCATTTTTTTCCTTAACTGTGATACTATTAAGTGTTATATATATGAGAAATTGAAGCTGAAATTGCAATCTTTGGTAAACAGTCAGAGTATTTAATTTTCTTGGATATGATAAAGAAATCGATCTATTCCTAACGATCTAATGGAGATTGTAAAGAAGTTTAAACTAATAATTTGTTTGTACAGTTATAATTGAAGTAAATCGTTAATCAATTTTTTTGATTATCCCGATTGGTATCTTAATTCAATGAAATTCTTAAAACAGGAAAACTGATTTTGATTTTTCTGGACATTTGTTGTGACGGACAGGGAGGCATTTTCTCTTAATCTCAAGAAAGGTTAGAAGGTTAGAAATAGAATATTGATAATCACGGTCAGTAGTAAGAAGGTTAGAAATAGAATCAATTGATTATTGATGATGATTGTTGAAGTGAATTGATGGTAGTAATTGAAAATTATTTCTCTTAATCTCAAGAAATAAGAAGATCTGATAAAAGAATATGAAGAAAAGAATGAAACTGTCAAAAGAAAAGGGAGAGTTAGAGCAAAAAATCTGTGCGTTTTGCTACCTGGTACAACTCAACGTGCCACGTCATATTGAGCTCTTAATAGAGTGCTGTTTAGAGCCTAGTTAGTAATTTGCCGAACTGTTCGCGAATTATACGCGAACTTTTACGTATAAGTCGGGAGCGAATGGTATGCCCGTCCAACTGAAATCCCAACCTTAATACGCGTGTAATATGGAGTCTGCGAATAATTCGCGAATTGAACGGCCCTGTAGTTCGCTCAGTTATTCCTTGGGTCCACTAGAATAACTCGGCCCAGTTAACCCATTAGTGCCTTAATGGTAGTAGATTCAAAAACTGTGTAAGGAGAATCTCGAACTCATGACCTCCAGCTTCTTAGCTCAGTCTGCATCCACTAAACTGCTAGTCTGTTAGTGCTAATAACATATTATGTTTTAAATATATACTAATTTTAATGTAAATCATAGCATTTTCTCCCCTAATTAATTTAAATTATTGTTTTTTATAATATAATATGTGCCGAACATTCAGTACCGAACTCAAATTAGTAAATCGAATTATACACGTACGTATGTCGTTCCGAACTACTGCCGTACTACGAATCGTTAACCGGTTTTTTGACCGAATTTAGATTTTGCGCATTCGTATAATACACGTACGTTTGCCGAATTCCGAATTGGGTTTAGAGAGGCCAATAGCATTTCCGATTAAATAAACCCAACTATTATTAATTAGGGGTAGTTTAGGAATTTTTGAAAGCACTAATTAAATTGATTTATTTTGTCGAGATTATTGCACTTTCGAAAAAAATATGTTAAACCCAGCACAAAAAGTTGTAGAATCAATATAACTAGATGTGCGCCCGTGCAGCCTAAACTTAAAAAGAAAAGTACCAGTGTAATTTTTTATTTTACTTAAAGTAATTATTCTTTTTACTTTAAAGAATTATTTTCTCGCGAATCAATATAACTAGATGTGCACCCGTGCAGCGGTTGTCCAAGCCTAAACTTAAAAAGAAAATTACCCGTATAATTTTCACAAAATTGGTTAAAAAGACCAAAACCAACAATTCCTGGGGGAAACAGACTGGTAGGTTTTGATACTGTTTATATGGGCATTAAACAGAAAAATACTGTTCAATTATCCAATTTGGATATTTCACCCAAGAAAAAAAAAAACGTTCTACCTAAAATAACCCTCAACCTTCTATACATGTCGTGATCAGTGATTGTCGGGAGTTGCTGTTGAAGGTCAATGGAGCTGTGAATGATATCTTGGGATAGGTCTCGACTCTCGACGACAGAAAGGACACGAAACTGATGGTGCAGTGAACACGAACAAGAAAAGAAGAAACGGTCGCTGCCATTATCATCGGTGATTGATGGAGCCATTCTTATAGGTAGTAGATGATGGAATGGTTATGATGATAGAGTACTCTGTGGTGTTGATGGAGCTCGGGTTAAGAAATAGAGAAAGTGATGATGATGATTGAGATTGTTTGAAACACACAGAGAAATCAGTGATGGCTGCTGCCATTATTGATGGAGAGGAGCTGCTGCCATTGACAGTGTTGAGAAGGCTCTAAAACTTATCCGGTAATTCAGTTGAGGAAGATTAGTTTGAGAAGAACAGGAAAAGAGAGAGTTATCTGTTGAAGAAATTTTCTCACGCGTTAAATGTGAAAAGTAGGAATCTGGTACAGCAGTGTACATCGAGTTGGATGTTTCGTCAATTTGAAAGAGGACACAATGTGTTACATGGGGCCTGCTGACATCCCTAGCCAATTACAAGCCAGGTTTTCCGTATTAAGTTACTCCGTGTCACACAGGATCATTATCACTTAAATTCCCACACAACAGTGTCTCCTCAGCCGTAGTTTGACCGAAAAATACGACTTGGATGAAACCAATTTCATCCCGCAGTTTGACAAAAAAATAAAAATTCTTCAGGATGTTTCTGGTTTCATCCTGCATAATCTGACAAGACTATATAATGCGGGCTAACTTAACTAGATTTTTTGACATGTAATTAAGATACATATACATTGTTAAATGAATCTAAACTCATCAACGTAAGAAAATATACATTTTTTACAAACAAAAAACTTAAACTACATCAATAGATTTTTTGTAACGACCTATTGCTAAACAACCTTGTAATGAAACGACGATCTTAGTTCGTTCAACTACCGATTACTTCGTTCATCATTAAGTATTTCTTGTACGAGATCTACTCGTTTTGTGCTCATCAGCTTCCTTAGTATTGCTTCGTCTTTGAAGGTGTAAGCATTAGTCATCACTCATTCCATGATCATGACTGCAAAAATAAGTGTTGATTCAATTTGTATTTTATAAATGAAAAAAATTCAATAACAAATGTCAACACACGATGAAACATGGATGAAACCAGTTATACTCAGTATTAGCATAGGACATATAAAGGTTTCATTCGATGGAAAACATATTATGAATCCAGTTTCATCCTTGTTTAAACTTGGATGAAAACAATTTTAGTTGAAAACACATTATGAATCCAGTTTCATCCTTGTTTAAACTTGGATGAAAACAATTTTAGTTCAATCCAAAACAGGATGAATCCATCTTTGTATAAGCATGGACGAAAAAACAGTTGTCAACTTCTGAAAAGTTGTAAGGGGTACGTTTCATGAATAATACCTTGACGAAACTAGTTTCATCTTACATATTCTGACGAAAAAACAAGTTTGTTCAAGATGATACTGGTTTCATCCTGTAAATTCTGAAAAGTTTCATCAGGATGTAACTAGTTTCATCTTTTATGTTCTAACAAAAAATATATCTTTTCGTCAGGATGTAATTGGTTTCATCCAACATATTCTGACATAAGATTATAGGGAAAGTAGTCAAAGTAGAGTGTACGAATAAAAGTTCAAACTGCATCAATAACTTTATTGTACTATAAGGCTATAAACGCCTTGCAACATTCCGCCTTGCATAGTTTTCCTTCTTTGAGCGCACTTATCATATTCCAAAATTCTATCTTCTTCCATTTTTCCACATGTTTGGCTGTGATTTCCAAACCTGACTTTGTAAACTCTTCATCAGTTTCCCAACCACCTTCAAATCATTCATGTGCTTCGTTCTTAATTCATTAACGGCCTTCACATCATGCCTACTCTTCGTTCTTAATTCATTAACAAAAATTCCATCCACATTTCAATTTGTCAATCATAGCTCATTTCATAATAACCATTGTTATCCTGGATGAAACAATATGCTTCACCGATTAAACCTAAATGAAACCAGTTTCATCCTAGTTTAAACATGGATGAAAACAAATTCTGCCCAATTTAAAACGCGATGAAACTAGTTTTATCCTAGTTTAAATTTGGATGAAGACAAATTTAACTCGATTTAAAACATGATGAAACTGGTTTTATCCTAGTTTAAACTGGGATGAAAAAAATTCTAACTCAATGTAAACCAGGATGATACCAGTTTCATCCATGTTCAAATTGAACAAAAACTCTCACACAAGAAGAAAACAAATTAAAATTGAATTCATCTGTAATTATTTTTTAATCACAATCAAACAACATTTTAAACCTAAATTTTATCCACATTTCATCGTTTTCCATCTAAAAAAGAAGTACATAGCTATATCAAGGTCTAAACTAGGATAGATTCAGGTAGTTATGCATATACACATGTGAAATTGATGAGTTCAGAAAATAGAATCAGAAAAGGAATTAGGGTTAGGAAACTTACAATCCCTTATGTGTGAAATTTATGGAAGACAAAACCCTAGATATCTTAGTTTCGATAAAACCAAGGATAAAGATGGTGGTGGTGCTTGTGGTTTTTGTCGATAATGGTGGTGGTGATTGCGTTTATTGTCGGTGATGGTGGTTGCAGTTCACGGTGTAGAGAAAGGAAAGATATTGATGACGGAGGTGGTGGTGTCGGTGCTGTCGATGGTAGAGAAAAGAGATTTCTAAGTGGGAGTGGTAATAGAAAGAGAAACTAGGGATATTTATGTCAGTTTCAATTAAAAGATTCTCCTGTCCATTTGACCCAGGTGGAATGTTTACCCGTCCATTTGACCCAGGAAAAGTACCATTTTGGCTAAATAGCCCATTTTCTGTATAATTGTTTATTTTACTTAAAGTAATTATTATTTTTTACTTTAAGGAATTATTTTCTCGTGGGGACGGGTAAGATTTTTTTTACTTACGGTATTATTTCTTTATCATTTAAGATTTTTTGGTGGGGCCAAAAACTCTTATTTACTATTGGTCTAAATTTTCTCAAGAGATTTTATTGGCCGAAATATTTTCCAATGGGACCAGAAGCTCTAGGAAGAGAGCTTGATTCAGCTTTTAACCACAACAGAGGAAATTCACCTGAAATCATATTATTAAATTAAATGGTGTGCTAGAAATTAATGCTTATCCTATATCCTGGTATACATGTTAACAGGACCCTTTAATAAAAAGGCTTGAAATTAAACAACTAACAGGACCCTAGGGTCCTTTAAAACAGAGATCAAAAAGAAAGAAAGAAAGAAAGAGGAGAACAGTCTAACCATTCATTTTCGCCAAAATATCAGCAGCACTATTATCTTCTCTATATTTGTGCACTATAGAGAAGTTATCAAAATGACTAATCAGAACCTTGACAAAAAACCAAGGCACCAGAAAACGACCTTGAACTAAACCAACAATATACAGAGAGTCAGTTTCCACCATGATGTCCTTCTGGTTCAACTTCAAAGCTACCGCAAGACGAACTGCCCACAGCTCCGCCATATTATTTCCGTTTTCGAAAATGTGCTTGGAGAATGCAGCCAGGAAAGATCCGTCAGCATCTCTAATGAGTCCACCAATTCCTGCTAAACCAAGTAAATTAGAAGCTCCATCCACATTCAACTTCACAAAATCTGGTGGTGGTGGATCCCATCCCACATGAATCTTTCTTGTGGTACTGTTATACACACTGGACTGAGCAGTACAAAATTCAGTAGCTTTGAAACAAGCTTCCTGAATAACAGACATGTAATTGAAAGTTTTCCCCTGGAAAACATGATTGTTCCTGGCAACCAAATTGACCATAAGAGAAAAGGAACAATAGTGTTAGACAAAGTGGGATCAGATGGAGGGGATAAGGAATCCTGAGAGATAACCCAGTTAATATCAATAGCTTGAGACGAGAAAGACCAACCCCATTGCAGCAACCCATTGCCAAACTGCAGCAGTCTTAGGGCACCCTACAAACAGATGCTCGACTGTCTCGGAAGCAGAATTACATAATTCTGGTCATACTAAACCCACTATGAGCCGCCCTAATTATTATGGGGTGAATTGTCTAGGGCCTAAAGCATTAAACTATTAAAGTGATCAAGATACACGTAAACACTCTCGGAAAAAGTAGAGAAGTATGTCATGCTTTGTATGATCGTACCTCAATTATTATCCTCAGTTGTTATAATTCACAGATATCTCAGTCAAAAATATCATACCAAACATAAACAGCAAATAATTCCCTTAAATTAGTAAAATCACTAGCACGTACTGTAATAATTATTAGCTTCATTTGAAAGAGGATCACCACTTTCAAAACCACAACCCATTAACAGATCAGGTTTAATAAAAGTAGAACTATCCATTGAGATACTATGCTGATGTCTACCTCTCATCGGTCTCTCACTCGAATCAGGATTACCAAACTCTCATAATTCAACAAACTCATCGACATCTGTTCCATATCTCTACCAGTACTAGTATTTTCATTTGATGTTGCTGAAGTAAATTTATTCATGTCAACATACATTGTAAAAAAAAATCACCTATAATCTCAGAAGCACAACCATCATTACCGCAACCACCACCAACACCCAATTCACTATCAAAAATTATATCATCTGGTGAACTTAGAATATCTGAATGTGCTCTTCTATGCCCTATTTCATGGTAAGTCTGACATATCTCTTGCCATGAATAAAATTATGATGAAACTGATGATGGTGATGCAATGCACAGAAATAAGAAGGAAATGCAGTGGAAAGATGCTGTGATGGAGGTGGCATATAGACAGCATTACTACATCAACCAGAAGTACCAGAGGCTATATAGCAGGCCATACTGACCTGTCGTTTTATGACAGGGAAAGGCTTATTGTGTATCTCCTCTGACAGCTTCAACAGCTTTTTCACCTGGAAGCCGGCCGTCGATAGAAACAAGCAAAGCATGGCCAGCTGATGACACTATGAGTTAAGGGTGTTTTACCAGATGTGTCATAGATTTATATGCAGGACAATAACCAGAGTTAACCAAAACGGAAGGTTGATACAGATGTGGAAGTAGGCAATAAGTGTGTGTATAACTATAATTGGAGTGCAAAGTGCAAACTCATCTATCTAAATGAAAATGCCAAAATCCTAGCTGCCATCAGAATCATTTATCTGAATCCTGGTTGTATCCCTGCAAGGTAACTGGCTCATTGATCCTTCCCACAGAGGAAGAAAAGTAGCTTGTAGAAGGTAAACACTAGTTAATGACAGAATGGAAATGTAAACCATGTTAGTTATCACAGAGAACTATGCCTGACTGACTAACTGTTTCCTATGAAATTTAAAAACGGATGAAGACAGACTTCAGGGCAATTTCCTATTCAAATTTCTAATTTTGCTTGCATATGCTTATTCGACCCCCATACATAAACTGAAGAGGGCACTACAGTGTAAATCACTCCCTTATAGTTGGATCGATGATATAAAAACGGAATAAAAAGAAATCTATATATATAAATACATAATTACTCACTAACATAGTGTCAAAAACATTGAGGTTCACACAGAGGTTGCTTGTCAATGGAACTCACAAGTCTACAGACTGATATGAATATAACTGCCAAAACTCGATGAAGATTACCAGTTTTAAAGTATAATGCGAAAGTTATCATTGCCAACAGAATCATTGTTCTGAATCATGGTTGTAGACTGAAAGGAAATTTGCTCATTGATCCTTAATATAAGGATGGAAAAATAACTTGTTGACGATAAACAATTAGGCTAGTTGCTGTTACTGATACAATGGAAACGTAAATCATGTTAGCTATCACTTATCACAGAGAAGTGTCCCTAGTTGACTAACTGTTCTAGTGAAATTTATTAACAGATGGGGACAAACTTCAGTGCAGTTTCCTAACTGCATTTGCTTATTCGACCCCTATGTATAAATGAAATAAGCCACTACACTGTCCACATACCCATCGAAATAAGGTAGAATTAAACACAATTCACAATGCAATATAGTTTAACACAAAATAGAAAACACTCACATAAATTTGGATCAAGGATATAAAGACGGAATAAATGTAAATCTATATATGTATTACTCACTAACATAATGTCAATAACATTGAGGTTCAAACAAAGGTTGCTTGTCAATGGAACTCATAACGCTACAGAATCATATGCATATAACTGCCAAAACTCAATGAAGCTTACCAGTTTTAAAAGTATGTATTCAGGGTCGGCCTCCTCCTGTAGCTACTTGAAAGGCGTGTCACGGCTTTCTGCCTCCTTTAACTGACTTCAATTTTTTCGTCTTTTCTTCCCCCAAGTCTTTCAGTGATACGAAGGTGTTCTTGTGGGGGAATACTCGAAGAACCACTTCTTCCTTGAAATCCCAAACCCTTTCTGCGGTATTCGAGTAAGTTAAAACACCACCGCTCTTCGTAACGGCCAATAATTCTTTATCGGCTACCCTTAACTCTTTACTCCATTCAAATGACTGATGTTTGTCTCCTTTCTTGTCGTGATTATCATTCTTCTTCTTTAATAGCCATATGTCATAACATCCATCTTCAACATAAACTGCAATATACAATACGCCATCCAAAACCCCTATTGTCTGATTATTCAAATTCCTGCTCGGTGGCAAAGGAGGTGGTGCAAGATGTTCGCAGAACTTTTCCTTAATCAAATCGAAGATCACAATCTTTTGCACCTCATTGCCAATCCAGTAAAGAGCTCCATTAGCAAAGCTACCATGTATACAATCAGATGTAGGTCTAAATTCAAGACTGAAGTTTCTTCCAAGATCTCTCCATCCGTTAGTGCCTACAGTATATATGTATACTTCTAGATAGCCGTAATCCGACACATATATCCCTACAACTTTGTACTCATTTGTTGCAGAAATATAACCAAATCCGAAGGACCAATCATCCCAGTCATGACTCTTATCTATTGACTCTATATGGTTCCTGAGTTCTGGAAGCATAACATATTCTCTGGTTAAAGGGTTAAAGATACAAACAGGTGTTTCAATGTCATCTCGAGCAAGACAGATTAAGCCATTACAGGAGTAAGAACCAACACCAATGGATGCTGAATTAATCTCTCTAATTTTCTTAACTGGTTTGGTTAACTCATGATTCTGATCATCATTATATTCAAAATAGTAATATGCTCTCTCAGTTAAAGCAAGAAATCCCAACTTACAAGAATCCTCGGCAGCAGATGGATGATTGAGATGATACAAGTGCATCCGAATGAATAATGGATCTTTAGAAACAACACCAACAATTTTTCTCCAATTTCTGCAGACTAATTTGCAATCAAGCACCGATTCTGCTGGTAGACGACTTAAAATATCTAATCTAGTCTCGTATGGTAGTTTCTTGAAATAATCATGATAATGAATATCAACAATCTTTCTCCAATTTCTGCAGATAGATTTACAACGAAGGATCGATTCAACTGGTACAAGAGTTAAAATCTCTAATACAATCTCGAGTGGTAGTTTTTTGAAAGGATCCATGACGGAATCTTTATTAATCTTCATACTGAGAAACAGCAACTTGTTTAAGAAAATGGGGATTTTATCTGTAGAAAGAAAGATTTAGGGTTCAACAAAAAGAAGTCTCGGATGGGAGATTGTTGAAATGATTCATGAAATTCTTGTAATCTTTGTGCAGAGAAATTCTTGATTCAAGTAATTTTGTTAGGGTTTTGAGGAAGGAAACAATTGGAAAATGGGGGTTCTGTCTGGGGAAGTGGAAACAGATTTGTGTGATTTGGAAGAGATGAGAGAATTGTTTGTCATCTTTGACACTAGTTGATATATAGCGGTACATTTTGGACCAAGGAAAGATGATTTACCACTCGGTAATTTCTTAACCGAACTACTATGCTGGTGCAACCCTTTTATTTAGAGATTGTCTTTATCTCCTTTTCCATAATTAATTATCTTAAAAGTTGAGTATGTTAGCAGAGACTTTAACGGTTGGGCTAACCAAGCGTCCAGATGGAGAAGATTTAATGTCTCGAGAGAATGGTAGAAAATTTAATGTTTCCGGAGAATGGTTGGATAGTAGTACTTCATTCAGCCTAAATTTTATGTAATCTTTCTGTTTTATCAATGAATTTCTCATTTCCTAGC
Organism: Papaver atlanticum; assembly: GCA_023531105.1. Lineage (NCBI taxonomy): Eukaryota > Viridiplantae > Streptophyta > Magnoliopsida > Ranunculales > Papaveraceae > Papaver > Papaver atlanticum. The sequence goes on from JAJJMB010014829.1 coordinate 698,142, forward strand.
AAAAAAAAAAAAAACGCGTTCTGAGGTTTTTTTTTTCTTTTTCTTTTTCTCAATTGTGCAAGATATCCAAATAATGAACTACATGTATACCCACGTGTAATAATAATTTAGTTCTTCTATTTTTTAATATACATGCAACAAAAAAAAGAACTACATGTATACTCATCAGCGGAGATACAAAGGGCTAGATATGATATAGTTTCTTAAACGAGGACCCCTTAAAAGGGTCATTGGTCTGCCTCAATCACTAGTAGTAACCAAATCAGAGGAGTAGATCAAAACATAGAAGATAAGTTAACTTTGGTCCATCAAGAATCACTAATAGTAACCAAATCAGAGGAGTAGATCAAAACATAGAAGATGAGTTAACTTTGGTCCATTGAGAGTAGATCAAAACATAGATATGTAGTTGATAAGTAGATTTACAATCCTCGACTGATTAATTAAAAAAAAAAAAAAATTACAAGCTACAAGTTTAGAACTATAAAAGGAAATGTCTTTAAAAACGGAATACGTTCTTTGATCACCATCAAAATTTCCTGCTAAAAATTGGTCGATCTATTTCTTCGCATCACTTTCAATGATAATTCGTGTAAGCTATCTATAGTTCCACAGCTTTCTTTAAGACTGCTCAATGGAAAAGCGACTTAAAACACCAAGGCTGCACAAAAGAGTGATCATCAAAGGCACAAAAGAGTGATCTCTCATCACATATGTTTCATCATTACCCAAGGAGTGATCATCAAAGGCACCATTAATATTTCATTTTTCCCATCCAAAAAGGGAGGGGGAGGGGGTATCCTTTCGTCATTGCTAACAGGAGTAATAGTTTGAAAAATGTAATTCAGAAATCACCCTCGAAGATTGAAGATCGACGAAGACATTTGGAAAAATTATGTATCAGCTACGTGAAGACTGAACCATTCTATTTAAGTCATTATCTTACAATTCTATATTTTTGAGACGATGTCGTATGACCCTAGTAGATCTACAAATAAGAAATTTCGAGTCAAGCTTGTCTTTCTAAAAATCTCGAAATATGATTCTAGTAAAGATGTTCAACGATCCTTAACAACATTAGTTCTAAACAATTCACTGTGTTAATTAACTTATGGATCAATTGAAAATTCCCCATGCAAATGATTTTATCACGTGGGAATGTTTCAGACATCGTAAGAGAGAAACATTGAACTATCTGATTTTTATGCTTAGGGTAGGTTAGCGAAATAGTTCGCAAACCATAGATATCTGAGTTTCAGAAATAAAGGAGGGTTGGCGAACCATTTCAAAAAACGAAAGTTCAGATGGGAATAGTTCATGAACTCGGTTCACGAACCGTTGTAAACTGGTTTATTAAAGTTTGTATTATATAGGCTAGCAGTTGACGAACCGTGGTTAACTGAATTCAGGTAGCCTTGTAGAGTTGGCGAACCCGGTTCACGATCCGTTGCACTCTGACTCATGAAAAAGCCTAAGGGGTCACGAACCGTTGTACCAACTGTTCCGGTAGATTTTAGTAGATGCCCAAAGATTTATTTTCTTAAATATGTTTAGCATTGCTAGAACTCTCTCAAACGCTTCTAAGACTTCATTGATCACTCAAACACTTATGTGTGTGCATCATGATTAAATTCTTAGGTGTTTAAATGAACATCAAATTGCTTAAGTTTTTTGGCATACTTGCCAAAAAGAACAATCATTATACGTGGTTCCAGAACCGGTTCCTAGTGTATATTCTTCTATCTTAATTGTCAAGTTATCTTAGCCTGAATTCTAAGCAACCCTTAGTCTTTGAAATCTATAAATAGAGATGCTCTTTCAAGTAGGAAAATCAATCCCTGACACTTTGTGTCCTAGTTGATTCTAGAGTCGTCCTCTATAGAGCTAGGTTTCCTCTGAGAAACATAATTAGACTACGACTAAAAGACTTCGCTTTAGGGATTCGTTAAGCCAGGTCTGACTATCTTTACCATGATAGTTCGTGTATCTGGATCTTGGTTTTCTGTTATCGAGGTTTTCCTAATCTCTTTCAGGAAAGATAGATAGAAATCGCAAAGTTCTGTTCGTCTCAGACTTTGTGATTCCTCAAGATAGATATCTGAAAACTGATCTTAATTAATCTTTTGAAGATTGTTCTTGAGAGGTGGTTAAGAATCTAGGATGCTCTACGGGAATTGTTAGTTCCGTATTTGTGAGGTTTGTTAGCTTTCTCTATTGCAGACAGATTTCCTGACCTTGATCTTTGATCTAAACGGAAACCAAATAGGCTTATATGTTAAAGAAAGATTGGTATTAAAAGTCTTCATTTCGGCTGAAACAACTCTTAGGATGTAAAGGATGTCAGTTAAGTGAATCAATTGCGTAAATCCTTGCGAGGTTCAAGAGACGTGAGGAGCGCGACTGTAGCTGAATCGCTTGGAGGGTGGATTCGGTCTCAACTACATTCCAGTCCGAATTATGATAGTAGGCCAGTGTCTGTAGCAGCTTGATACAGTTTGTTGTTCAATTTGGACGAGGTCCCGGTGTTTTTCTTCTATTTTGGTTTCCTCGTTAACAAAACTTCTGGTGTTTTGTGTTTTTCCTTTTCCGCGTTATATTTTTTATCTTTATAATTGGATTTACACAAGTTGTATGTATTCAATCTTAGTAGATATGTCCATATAATTGTGATCAATTACGAGACTCGTTCTTGTATAATTCATATCTTGAGAGATAGATAACAAGTTTAATTACTTGGTAGAATTCCAATTGGATTATTTGGATATGACTAGATTGGACTTGGATATTGATTTTTGAGATCGTCCAAGTACTCTTCTTACCAATCAAATTCACGAACTCTTGTCTATATACTTACTGATTGGGAAGAGGTTAGGGATATAAACTCTATATACATATTGTCAAGGATCATTCAGTCGGTATACTCGCAATTTTATTAGGTTTTGTTGATACAGGTTGCATAAGAAAAAGTTGGTGGTGTACCTGGTACCCCTGCATTTTCAATTGGTATCGGAGCATGAAAACACTATTAGACCTAATAAGTTTGTGTTTGAAGCGATCATTATTATGGACAGGAGTGCAATCTCTATTAACATACCATGATCCTTCGATGACACAAATTACTTATGGTGGAAAACTACTATGTGTTCATTCTTACAAGCTCGTGACTTTTAGACATATGGGTTCTTGTTGTAAGAGGATACAATACTCCAATGGGCGGATAAGGAGCTAATGTTCTTCCTAAAGGTATAAAAGCATATATCGATATTGAAATCAGTGTTGTTAAACGAAACTATGATAGATTGAATGCTATTATCCACGACGCTATAAGCCAAGATCTTCAACATCATGTGTCTACGTGCACTAGATCAAAAGATGCTTGCGATATCTTAGAAACCGTGTTTGAAAGGAATTCTACATAAAAGGAAGCACGACTTCAAAACCTAACTTATGACTGGGAAAACCTTCGTATAGCTGATGAGGATTCGTTTGAGGAATTTAATCACAAATTGTTAGAAATAGTGAACGTTTGTCATTCATTAGGAAAGATTATTTATGAATGGGATATTGTGATGAAAATTCTGAGATCTTTACCAGCTCGATACGAGTCTAAGAAACATGCCATCACTGAAGGAAATGATCTTACTACACTTTCCAGAAGCACCCTTGTCGTAAAGTTAAAGATCTTTGACCGTGAACAACAAGTTAAAGCTGATAAAAATATTTCATTCAAAGCACTTAAAAACACTAATGTACTTGAGAACACTGTTGGCAGCTCTAATAAAGATTGTGTTCATGAATTGTCAGATGAAGATCTTGAAAATTCGGTTTCTCTTATTACAAGACAGTCTAGAGATTTTCCCAAGAAAAGAAATAAACGGTTCTCAAGAAAACGTCCATCATCATCATCATCATCCAAACCACATGATTGTGTTCCCTCTAAAAAGGTGGATCACGAAAGTGATGATGAGGATATTCCACAATGCTTTAAATGTAGAGGTTTAAGTTACTTTGGTAATGAGTGTCCAAATCGAAGGAAATACATTGGCAACAAAGGTCTTGCTGCAACTCTTGATGAAATTACTAAGTATTATGATTCAGAAGAAGAAAATGGTTCAATCTTAGCACTTCTAGATAAAACAGCTAATCCTGATGATAATGGTGATACTTTCATCGATATTGACAAGTTGTTTGAAGATCCCTCATCCATATCTTTTGAGGATATAATAGACTATTATCTCACTGATGAAAACCCCATTAATGATACTTCAGGAACATCTCAAGTATGTCTCTCAGCTGAAATCAGAAGTGTTCCAAAACCTCTTCTCAACTGAACATTTCCTTACTGTACTACTGAAGTTCAGGAACTCAAACAGTGCTTCAAGTACAATCAGAAAGTAAGGTATGTCAATAAACTTCAACGGAGGGCTAGTTGTTTGACAAATGTGCTCAAATTCTTCCTAAAACCAAACTCGTCTAATTAAGGTATGTAACTATGTTTCTCCTTCTTTTCTCAAAAGTGTGATTGTCTCCATGGAAAAAGATCTAGATAAATCAAAAGGAAAGATCTAAACGATCAGTTAAAATGGAAATTGACAAACCCATGCAGGAATTAAGAGGTGAGCCTACTGTTGCTCACCCCAACACAAACTAATTGCATTGAAAAGGTGTCTTCTTGTCTCATGTGCCCTCAAAAGAGGAAAAAACTATGCACCTTGAAGGGCTAATTGAGACAAACTCTTTAGTTTGTGTTTTGAATTTATTACTTGAATGTCCATCCTCTTTCACAGACTTAGGGATAATATTTCTTCAATTTATTCATGTCATTACAAAAAACGAGAATAACAATAGTTCATGTTGAGCCTTGTTCCTTTAAATCTTGTCAAGTCTTTCTGGTTTTTGACTATTGGTTAATTCTAAATGGTCAGTTTATTCTCATCCGCAAGGAAACTGACTGGCTGATTATTCAAAGAATTTTATCTCATGAAACTATTACTTACGCTCACTTCACTGTATTTTTCAAGTAATAATTGTAAAGACTTACCCATGTACAAACTTTTAGAAAGGGTAAACTTGTATTTTTCCTTTTAGTTTGGTATTTGGTTCATGAACGTATTTCTTTCTTAAGAAGTCGGTCATCAGTCTTCCTTTTTAGTAATTCACTATTTTTGGAATTCTTCCATAAACCAAAAATCTATATAGTGGTTTTTGACTTGGAATTCACTATGTTAGTCTTGAAGATCTATATATTTTTGTTTTACACGAATTACATACTCAAAATTTCTGAGCTATGGTATCTTCAACTATGATATCTTCTGGTGAAGACTTTATTCCTATAGTTGTTGATTCAATAATGAAAAGTGTTAGAGAATTCCTATCCTAAGGAACATGATTCACTTTTTAAGAGAAAAAAGAAAAATGTGAAGAAACCTAGAGAAAACTGCTCAAATCAACAAAGGTTTGCTAATATTCTTGAAGAGCTTAAGAAGACAAAGATGGAAGTTCAAATATTATTATTCATAAACTTTACGTTCCGTTGTCAACCGATGATGAAGATTTCGGTGATGATAAGGCCTTTTTGAAAGATGTTTTTACTAGTTAACTCCTTGTAGGAATTTTGTTCCTATTATTTAAGGAGGAATACTCGCTTTTGGAGTAGCTCTTATGTGTTACAGATACCATCATCTTGCATGTTTAAAGTTTATTTAATTAAATTTTATTTTGGAAGATGACTGGCAATACATAATCTTCATTGCTTATTTTGTGATATTTGTTCTTTGTTATCAGTTTCTGGTGATAAGAACAAATATCTCATATTTTCTCATAGGTTAAGTTCTTAACTCTTGCAAAAGAGGAGTAAACTATTTTGAGAATGACAATATTGATTTCTCTACGAGTACACTTTTGTGAATATACTGCTACAGAATTCCGTAAGATGTTCTCTAGGAATCTACTTACTTCCCTGATTTCATAACCGCCAGGGAATAAGTGGTGAACTTTAATCTCTACGTTTGTACATGGCTAGAGAAGTTATAATTCTTATGTTGAGTCATATCGAACTAATTGTTCTCTTGTTCGTAACTGGCGTAGAAAATAGTTTTTGCGATGATTATTTTTCTCACGAAAATCTTGTATCTTAGTGCCTCAAACATTAAGATTGCTATTTTGAACTTCTTTGTTCGTAACTGGCGAGAAGAAAGAAAAATATTGGGATACTTATTTATTTTGTTCGTAACTGGCGAGTAAATTTGTATGTATAAGGAAAATCCTTCTCTTGTGATTAAAGTTAAGGTCGCTCATGTTATTCTTTCGGGAATGACATCAAATGGGGGAGAGTTATTTTGAATCTGTGCTTAATGGTAATATCTTTATGGGGAGAGCGGATGTGGAATTGTAGGAGATTCTTGTACCTTTATATCCCCTTGACGCGAACCGAGTTTACTTGGTGAAATCGTCTAAACTAAATGTAGACACCCTAATTTCGTACGTAAATTTTAATCGTACTTCCGTATGATCGTATTTAAGATGGTATAGGCAGTGAGCCGATTGAATGCCCAAAGTGAGGACCGTATACACTATGTCCAGTATGACTAGAAATGTGTCCATCAAGTCCAAATTCTAAAAGATCAAACAATCCAAATTAGGTCCGTTTAGTATCCTGCTAGTTAACGTCCACTAGCTCAAAATGCTCAAGTATCCATTAAGGTCCATTAAGGCGTGAGAAAAAAAATGTCAAGCTAGGTTAGACGTCCACCCAACAGAAATGTGTAAAGATGTCGACACAAGTTTGCTTTGCCCCCAAGACTTTCTATCCAACTAAAATCTTAGAATTAAATGAAATATATTTTGGTTTTGGAAATGATATCGAAATAATTCGAGAAAGAAGAATAATATTTTTGAAAATATGGAAATGAAATTTAGGTTATTGCTTTGTGCCATTGGATTTAAATCATCGGATCCTAAGGTTCTAGTTGAAGGGAAGAAACTATAAATAGGGAGAGAATTTTTGTTGTTAGGGTGGAAATTTTTTGGTGAGAGATGGAGAGAAAGAAACAGAGCTAAACTATTTTGAGAGTGAAAGGAAGGATAGGACATATTAGAGGGCATTTGATCGGCAATAGCTTTAAGTTGGATTGGAATACGATCGAGTTTGCGGAAGAGGACACCCTCTGTTGAATCATCCTGATCTAAGCAATATCATAATCCTTGAGGAGAGAACTGTTTGTATGATGATTGCATGGAAAAATAATGAAAAGTATTGCTGAGTTTCGTTGGTAAATGGATTTGTATCGAGTCTGTTCTTACTTTTCCTCTAGAGTGAAATCGTTTGTCCATTATCTTAATATTGTCTGGATTGAGTTCGTATGTTAAACAGGTTATATAACTTGATTCACATCATATTTAAGTTGATCATATACTGCATGATTAAGTTGATCATAGGCTGCATGATTTTTGGATGATGTTTGCAAGTGAAAGTCCATCACGGTCTGTTTGGCTTCGTTATATTTTGATATCATATCTCACATATTAAGATTCTCGGTGTTCCTTGCATTCGTAATCTGTTCTTGATGCTGGTTCGTGTCCTGTCCGGTGATACTCGCTCATGTTAGTCGTTCCATGCATGTGATAGTGCTACTCCATTTCATAAGAAAAAGCTATAATCATTCTATACGTCTGTCGTCATTAATTGGGAAAGAGTTAATTAGGAGCATAATAGTCATCTGTTTTTCATATAATGGTTCCATGAGTAGCTTGTTTTAATCAAAGGAAATTGGCATTCTGCTAGTATACTGTTAGGTGAATAGAAATTTGGAGTGTTGATGATGATAATAATAATGATGATGTGATGATTGGTTAATAATAATAATAATAATGAAGTGATGATTGGTTAATAATAATAATGATATGGTGATTGATTAATGAAGTGTGATTAATAATAATAATAATGATGATGGTATGATAATGATGATGTGATGATTGATTAATAATAATAATAATATTGGTTTGATTGTTGTTGGCTTGATTTTTGATAATAATAATTTCTCAATTGATAATAATAATAATTAGTTTGTTTTGTTTGCGTGTCCATTTAATTAGTGAAAGCAATTGTAATTTTATGTTTTTCATTTGTTTATTTCTTAGTTTATTAAAAGTTAGAACTCTTGAATCCCAAATATAAAGTAGAGGCCAATTTTAGGATTGGACGGGTTGGGTGCCTTACACCTTCCTAGCCCGTATTTTGATTTCCAGACTGAATCTCTGAAAATTGGACCAGTGTTACTTTTGGGTTCCAACTCCCTAAGTTGGGTGGCGGCTTTGATTATTAATAATTTCCACGTGATTCCCATTTTGGATATGATCTTAACGGATTTCGACGGTATTTACACTAAATGCTGGTATGTGTTCTCTAGTCTTGAATACTATTTTGATTAATCCATCTTGATCCCGATTTTTCACTTTTGCCAATTTTGTTGATAAAAAGGGGGTTAAGTAGTATCTTACTCCATTACATATGGCTTTTCGGAGCATCATGTAAATGGGAGTAGATTATTATATATAGGTTTTACCTATTTTGCAAAAGAAGTAAGTATTGACTAAGGGAGAACACATCACTGTGGTATTGCTTCACAAAGTTGTGGTGGAATTGAATTTTGAGGAAGGTAACAATACTATGTTTCTGTATAACAACCGATGAGTAGAGTGTGATTACATCATTCTAACAAAGCTCTTTTTGAGTATTCTCACAAGTTTATATCGCTACGGATCTTCAACAATAAAGGTGCTAAATGAACATATGTAGAACCATAGAAGAACTTGAAGTACGAACAATTCAAGACGTTTGTTGAAGAACCAAGAAAATCAAGCATAGTGGATTGAGCAAAAAAGTTTATCTATTTTGAATCCATATGTATTAAATAGTTTTGTCACTAAAATTGACAAAGAGGGAGATTGTTAGGGCAATGCTCGGTTGAACCCACGAGTTTTGCTATCTCAAGCTTGTTGTCAATGTTAGATGATCAAAATTATATCTTGATTTCTAGTCTACTAAGTCAAGTCTTGGACTAGGTTAGAATTTGGTAGTTAAGTATCACACATCACCCTCGAAGACTGAAGATCGACGAAGACATTTGGAGAACTTCTGTATCAGGTATGTGAAGACTGATCTTTTTTTCTCACCATCTTACCATTCTATCTTTTTGAGACGATGTCGTATGACTTCTAGTAGATCTATAAAGAGGAAATTTCAAGTCAAGCTTATCTTGTTAAAAATCTCGAAATACGATTCTAGCAAAGATGTTCAACGATCCTTAACAACATTAAATCTAAACAATTCATTGTGTGAATTAATTTGTGGATCAATTGAAAATTGCCCATGCAAATGACTTTATCACGTGGAAATCAGAGAGAAGTATTGAACTATCCGATATTTCTGCTCAGGGTAGGTTGGCGAACCAGTTCACAACCATGGATATTTGTGTTTCAGAAATACAAATATCCATTGGCAAACCAGTTCGCAAACTGCAAGTTCAGATGGGAAACAGTTCACGAACCATGAACTAATTTATTAAAGTTGGTATTATAGGCTAGCAGTTGACGAACTCGGTTCATGAACCGTGGTCAGCTGAGTTCGGTGTCTTATAGGGTTGGCGAACCCGATTCACGATCCGTTGCACCCTGACTCGTGAACAAGCCTAACGGTTCACGAACCGTTGTACCAACTGTCCCAGTAGATTTTAGCAGATGTTCAAAGATTTATTTTTAAAAAAAAATGTTTAGCATTGGTAGAACTTTCTTAAACACTCTTAAGACTTCATTAATCACTCAAAGAAAGGAAAGGTATCTAAGTAATTTAACTACCCATTTGACACCCCTTATCACTCTACACTAGTTAGGGGCACCACTCAATATGCCTTGTACGTTTTCCGTATGCCTTAAACTAAGGTTTTAAAATAAAAGCTCCATGCGAGAGCAAGGAAGAGATGGTTTAAATGGTATCTACTCTCTAGTGATGGGGAGGCCAATGCCCTGTGCGTTCCAAGATATATTCTCATTTTAAAACATAAAAACAGATAAATTGCTGACGGGGAAATCAAATTCAGATGACAAAATTCTCAAAGAAAAGGCAAAGCCCAGTAACAGATATTATAATTAGTGGGCTAGCAATACTTGTAATATGGGTAAATATTACTCAGTAGTCACACAGAAAAACAAAACGAAAGGTGATGATTTTTGGCAAGACAGGAAACCAGAGATGAGAGTTCAACAAAATCTCTTCCAATTCTGATAAACAAAGAACAAAAACCAATCTCTAAGCACTAGTGATGAGCACAACACTAGTAAATTTTCTTAATGTAAAGACACAAGTCACAGATGGAAGGCAGCCAATTCAGAAATACTGTGCACAACGCAAAAGTAGAAATAGCTAAAATGAGCTTTACAAGATATCCACAGGAATAACAGATTTAGAGAACTCAGATACAAAAGCAAGAAACAGATAGTCTAAGAATGAACTAAGAAATGCAAACCTGTAGCAGTAAGAAAGAAAGGTAAATTTAAGAGCTCTTTAATCCCATGGCCATGAGAGTAAGCAATTCTATCTTATCTTGGTAAGATTAACATGCGTTGTTTAACAGTAAATCTTATACTAAATTATTATCACTACTAGATTTGTGCCCGTGCTACGCACCGTACATTTTTTTCCTTTTAATTTTGCGTGCGCGGGGTTTCACCCCGCCCCGTGGCGTTGCTTTTTTTGATTTGGTTTGCGCGGGGGCTTAGCCCCGCCCAGTGGTGATGCATTTTTTATTTGGTGTGCGTTGGGCTTCGACTCTTCCTGTGGAGAAGAATTTTTTATTTGGTGTTGAGAGAGAATACGTTCTTTATTTGCTACTGATAGACGCATTTATGTGTCTATTTTCATCTCTATTGTGTATAATGTTAGTACCCATTTTTGTACTTATTTTGGTATTTTATCTCTTTGTAGGTGTTTTTTGGAGAAATAAGCTTTTGCGGCGAAATTGGCTCGAAAAGTTGATAAATGCAACCCAAGGGACGAGTGTTATGCGGACTCCAGCAATGGATAAGGGGCGACCATTGGATAAGGGGTAACCTTTCCCGTTCACGTTCAAATTCTGAATTTGGGCGGGAAACAAAAAAACGTGAAGGTTGTTTTCTGGCAGTTTTGGTGGTAGTGATTTGGAGGAGTTTAAGGTCGATTAAACCTATGATTTTCATAGGGTAGACTCCTTATGGGTCTAGGAATCTAACATGTGTGTTTAAATCGATTAAACTGGGCTCAATCGACGGGTTTTGATCTCAACAGAAAAATATGGAAAGTCACGTGTGTGACCGATTTTAGGAAATTTTAGAGAGATTAAAGGCAAGATTTTCTTCCCAAAGCTTAATATATATCTAAGGAAGAGATTAGAATCAAAAGGAAAGCCCAGATATGCGTGGAAATTCTAAAACAAGAAATTGCCGCAACTTTGCCATGAAGAGAAAGAAAGAGATTTCGGAAGATTTTGGAGAGATTTAATCGCTCTTTTTGATATAAATAGATTGGTTGGGTCATATATAAGGGGTGTCGAGAGTTTGGGGAGCTGAGAAGGGATGAGGAGTGAGAAATCAAGACGAACAGAAAGCTACCTGCTGCTGTTTTCTGCTGGTGCGGAGCTGAAGAACACGAAGAACTTCGACCCACAGAGAACCGTCGCAGAAGCAGTCTTATATTCAACTACAGAAAGCTGTTATCGTTTTTGACTGTCTTTGCTTAATACTTTCAGCGACCATTACCTTCCTTACAACAAGCTTTCTGTAAATAAAAACACCTTATTTGATCAATGAAATCAACTTTTGAGGATATTTCTAATATGAGGAGCTAAACTCAACACTAGGATGACGGAGGAAGCCCTATTTCACGCATGTGGTAATTCTAATAATTCTTTTATGACTATTTGCATTGATTTTTAATTGATTTATGATTTTTATTGAATGGGTGTGATATTGTTTGATGATGTATGCTTGGTCAATGTATTTTTGATACATCATGCTTTTGATTTACAGTCATTGCTTTTCAAAAATCTACTTTTGGCAAAGAATAAAGAGTCCATATTTTTTAATATTTGAGCTATAATTGATTGGAATTATTATTTGAATCACATGAATGAAATTTGGTGGAATCCTGAGTCCCAGTAACTCTCGCACCCTTTGTAATATTTTTGTGTATATTTTTATTAAATTTAAAAACTCGAATCTTCACAAGTCCGAGTTGAACGAATCTTATTACCACTTTCACTACAACTACAAAACACATCAATTTTTGGCGCCGCTGCCGGGGACTTGTTTTTAGGGTTTTAGATTTATTTTTATTTTTATTTATTTTTGTTCTATTTTATGTTTTTGGGTATTTGTCTTTTGTCTACAGGTTTTGGAACGTAAAGAAAAAAATTGAGCCAAGGAGTTTGGTGATTTCGTAAAGACTTGGAGCAAAAGATTAAAGCGAAAAGAACGGAAAAGAAGATAATTTTATTTTAGTTATTTTTTATTTTTTTTAGTTTATTTTTTATTTTTTATTTTTTTAGGGTTTTGTTAATTTTTTTAGAAAAAAGAAAAAAAAAATTGTATTAGGGTTTCTTTATTATTTTGTAATTTTATTTTTATTTTTTTTTGGGACATTGGACTTTGGTCTTTATTATTTTTAAACCCTAAGGAAGGGTACATTTTTTTTTTAAATATAAGCTGTTTGCAGGGAAGGACGACGATTACGATATCGTCTCGGTCCCTCGGGTTCGCACACTGACACAGGAGTCAGTGGCCCTATTCGACTACAACCGATTCATCCCCCGTCTGGTACGGGAGGTAAGCTTCTAAACACCTGTGAATCCCCTGTCAGTGGGTTTACTGTCTTCCTTAAGGTGCATATATGTTTAGGCTTTGAATACGGACATTTATTTTCCTCGTAAAGGGCAAGGCCTGGCCATATAAGATAAGAGTTCGGATTTCATCACCGTTCTCTTCTTGCCCGCTTTAGGAAAACGATACCAAACGCGATCCCAAGCATAAAATTTTGATTAGAACGAGACCGATAAGGTAACGAGCTTAATAGGAAAGTCATTCAAAAGGATCGTATTGGGTATCTTGTTAGCCTAACTCAAAGTTCAGGAATATTACTGTAAGTCGATTAGAGCCGCCTTGTAACCCAGGGAAGCGTTGCCAAAGAGGTGGGGGTATCAAAGCTCCTCTGAGCTTCTCCTACTTCTCTTCGACTTATTTTATTCAGATCGTCCTACGAGGTTTGCTAAAATTGTACCCAGTTGCCTCTTGGAAGAGTAGAAGCTGGTCTAGAAACAATCTAAGGGAGCCATCATGCTTGTTGTTTGCTAGATTTTATAGGTTTGATTTGGTCGAGTTAGCCTTGTTTGTGATTGTGTAGAATTCCCTTGCAATTAAGAATGTCGAACTGGTATTACAATAGCCAATACAATGAATATCAGACTAAGTTTCAAAATGGACATTATTCATATTACGACCATAGTGTAAATAGTGGTTGGGAACACAACCCTTTTGAAGGTTATGGTTCATACCATGGTGAGCCCAATTACTATCCACACACACACCGGTCATACGAGCAAGAAAATATAGATTATTATATTGCTAGTACCTCGTCTTTGGACAATACAATCAAACTGTTGAAAACTAGTCCTTATTATGATCCTTCCGTTCCTATTTATGATCCTTCCGTATCTTTAGAAGAGTCTCTTAAGCAGTTAACTGAACAGACAAATAGGTTTGTGTCGGAAATGAATAGACGAACTGCACCATTGAGTGAATTCCCTATAGAGGAATCCCTCAAGCAAATGGCTGAGACGAACGAAAGACTTGCTCGAAATAATCTTGATTTCCAATACAGTGTTTCCAATAGTACTATTGAAAATGAGGATAGTTATTTGCATAATCAAGATGACGAGGTTAGCATTGGAAACACTAGTTTAGACGAGGTTCGACCATTTTCATGTTATTACAATGATGATTATGACGAGGATAGTATTGATGAAGAATATGAAATTTGTAGGCATAGTGATCAGGAATTTGTTACTCCAATTGAGCTTTATAATGATAATGTTATTTCTAGTTCAAATCCAAATAATTTTAATAATTATTCACCTATTCAAAAGGACGAGGATTTTTCTAGAGATATCTCCGGTTTAGACGATGTAGTTTTTCCTTTTGATTACGAAGCCGATAGTGGTTTAGAGGAATGGGTTTATTCTGAAAATGCTGTTTTAGAGTCTAGCGACTTAGAAACAATAGTCTTAGACAAAGAAGATGAACTCATAGAGATTTTAAATTTGAGTGAGGATACATCACCTGAGTATAACCTAGAAGAAGCAATTGACTATTTTCAGGATTCTGATGATCTAGAAATTAGGGAAATTATAGTTAGTCTATCCAGAGACACCCAAAACTCTAAGTTTGGGGGTGATTATCATTCTCCATGTGCCGTACCTTTAGCTCTTACAAAGATCCCTCACTTAGGACTTGATATTTGTGCCTCGACCATTTTACAAGGTTACCTTCATACTCGTTTTCCCGAACCTAATGATGTCCAGAAAGAAGCTCAGAAGTTAGAAACCCATCCTCTGGTTGATGTGGTTTTCCCAGGCTATGATACCCAGATTGACTTTGTTTTCCCACCAAATAGTTTTCTTCCAACTGTGGGAACGTTTATATTCCAAATGTGTCGAATATTAAGTTGTGAGACTAAACCTAAATTCTTTAGGAAATTAAAATCGACACATTTGCTTAAGAATGACCACTACTCTCACTGTGGTCAATTATGTAAGTCAAACCTGATTGACTTAGAGGATCCTCAATTATTTAGGCTATTATTATGTGCTTCTAAGTTCTTATTTGAGTTTCTACAGACTCTAGAACCTAATAATTTGGATCTCACTTATGAGGAAATGCATCCAATGATTTTTTTTTTTTTAGACCCTTTCATAGAACCTGAACCTGAACCAAAATTAGATATAGGTATCTTAATCAGGAAACTAGATAAGGGCATGCTATTCTTGTTCACTTTCTTGGTTTATTGCAGTTTCCTTTGGTCAACTCAATTTAGTTTTGAAGACCCACAGTTATTCCGACTGTTACTTTATGATTCGAGTGACTAATTCTTTCCTAGTCTGGCTGAAGACTTTAAACTTAGCACTTCTTGGGAGGTAACCCATTCTCATGCAACACGGTAATATCTTTCCTTAACTCTTTTGCTTCAAATGGTAACAGTTTCTCCTTGTTCATGCTTTTAATTTTATCTTTAGAACATTGAGGACAATGTTAGATTTAAGTTTGGGGGTATGGGAGAAACTTTTTAGTTGCATTATAAACTCCAGAGCCTAGAAATTTATGCCTATTAAGGATGGCACTAACCAATCTAAGTGGATGGAAGCATTTTGGTTTATGAGTTGAGGAACCAATCTGAGTGGATGGAAACATCTATATAGAGTCTATTCATAAAAGCACAGAGCTCAGGTGTTATAAATAACATGATAGTTTCACCGTATCTCGGAATCATCTTATTACTTCTGTTTTTGTTTTTTGCAAATTTTTATGTTGATGTCTGCTGGGTTGAAATAGAGTGATTGAGTTACTAAAAAAAAAAAAAAAAAAAAAAAAACCAGACCAATTAGACCAATCGGAATAAATATTAACACTTGGATAGCAATATGTGTGTGTTCTCCCTGTCTCCGTCGCCTAAACAAACGTGGAATGCAGGATCCACGGGAATTACCATGTAATCTGCTGATAAGAAGCATGCGCTTGGATCCAAAAGATCTAATCATGTCGTTAAAAAAAAAGAAAAAAAAAAAGAAAAAGGGTTTATTATAAAGTCGACCACTGGTTCCCTTGTATATGCCAGCTGTGTTGATGTAGATTTAGGATTGTCAACCACTGGTTCCCTTGTATATGCCAGTTGTGTTGGTATTAGTCCAGACCAGTATCTCAATCCACTAGGTCATAGGTTCATCTTGGCATTGAAGTCCATTCGCAACCATCTATTTCTATATCCATCTTCTTAATCTATTCATGTGATTTGTTTGATTCCGGATATTGATGTCCATAGTGCGACTATCTGAGTAGAGCTCTGTCACTTATATATGAATTTTAGTATGCTTGAGTGATAACTTGTATACAGCAATTTGAATTTCGCATCAGGGTACTTCCTCCCGTAATCAATAAGTAAGCCAACCAAGGAGGTTCTTTAGTGCATTCCAAGGTTCTGCGTAGATAGCTAGGGTCTGGAGTAAAGGTTTTGTGGGTACACCTCTGGTAAACCCTCCTGAGACTATAACTCGGCCACTAGGGCCACCTAGGGGTTTAAAGGCTTGTTGCACATGCTAAGTGCAATCGACGATGCCTGCGACAGTGAGTTAGGATTTTATTTTGTAGTTTTGATTTGCTCGGGACTAGCAAATAATAAGTTTGGGGGTATTTGATAGACGCATTTATGTGTCTATTTTCATCTCTATTGTGTATA